>JAGFNQ010005495.1:0-29896 GCA_024364735.1 Boesenbergia rotunda
CGAACCGCCGCGAATTAAAATCATTTAATTCGCCCAAAAAGCCTTCAAAAGACTTAGCCATTTTTAGCTTCCATTGCGCCTCTGACCAACTCAGATTCGACTTATTTCTCTTGATCGAAAAATCTAATTTTCAACTCGTTTTAAATCCCTCGGATTACTCGTAGTGCGTGTGACTAAATAGGCTTTCGATTTATGTTGGCCGTCTATAATTTAACTAATTATAGAACGATCATGAGTGGCACCTAGTAATACATCATGATCCCCAATTAATCGAAAGATCAACGGTTTGACCTCAGAAGAAATTATTCTGAAACCCTTCAGCAGCTCTAATGAATCGTGCCCCATTCCCTTCACCACCTTATACCCACTTGGTTCAGGACACGGTCAATGGTGTCAGTCCCCACTAGGCTGACTACGTCACACCTAGCCCAAGTAGTGTCTTTCTCGTCCTTTGGATTTCTAATTACTCTCATGTATTTAAGAGACTCGCACTCTTAACATGATATGCTCTGGCCAGAGGCTTTGAGTAACAATCCGACGATAGGCCTGGGTATACATCTCCTCGCAAGGAGTGGTGAATCTTTTGTAGGCTGTTCAAACATCTTCGGGCACTTCGGCTTATACCCGATCATCCTGGGTCCACACCTCCTTGGAGATGCTTGCTTAAGATGTCAAAGTATAAGTCTCCATGACCAAGATGACTTGAACACCGCAAGTCAAAGGAACATCGCACTTAAGCCGCAGTAAGATCTTCATTGACATATCTACATGTAGATTCCCATATGAAGTCTTACAGCTAGTCACTCCAATGAACTAGTTCCCTTAACTAGCATCCATGTTTATCTCCGGACATCCCAATGTCACCAGCCAGTGAGAATCAGCTGAATAGAGAATAACCCATGCTAGTCTCAACAGAATTGATAATGTCCGTATTTATCAATTCATCGACTAGGGATATTTCCAACAATTCACATTTGCACATTTAGAGATAATCACTAGTTGTGATCCCATCACAAATTCTCTTATGCTGTGAATTGTATGGCGGACATTCAGTATGTGAGTTTAAGATCCCAATCAAATACAAACATGTATACTCAAATAGTGAATTATCATTTATTAAAATAAATGTTTACAATCATAAGGCGATTGCCTTAGGACACTTCTCTCATATCACTAACACCCCATGGGCTATAAGGCATGCTCATACATACATCATATTTCAACCACTTAAACATACTTATATATGACAAAATTGTCACATCAATCATATTCATATCATAACATGCTTCATGGTTTAATTTAACCCTTCCTAACCCTAAACCTAGGGGTTGGCCGAAAATCAAAGGTAGGGTAGCTTAGATTTTTTGACATCAAACATTCCATACAAGCATCACATATATATACATCATGTATCATACTAAGCATAGCATACATCATGGAGTAATCAACCTTCACAACCCTAATGCTCATGCCTTGGCCGAATATCACATGCTAGGGACATTAAGATTTCCAATCAAGCATTCCATTTAAACATCACATGCATATACTTATCATCTTACTAAACATAATCATGTCTCGTAGGGTAATTTAACCTTCACAATCCCTAATGTTCATGCCTTGGCCGAATATCACATGCTAAGGAACCTCAAGATTTCCAATCAAGCATTTCATTTAGACATCACATGCATATACATATCATCTTACTAAACATAATCATGTCTCGTAGGGTAGTTTAACCTTCACATACATATCATGCAACATATTAAGCCTAGAATACATCCTAGGATAATCATGTACCCTAAACCCTAATTTTTCTAGGGTTGGCCGAAAGTCAAGGGTAGGGAAACTAGGGTTCTTGAACTTAGGTTTCACACAAACATTTACACAAACACTTTGTCTACACTACTAAACATGGATACATCATAGGAAATCATACAACCCTAAACCCTCTTTGCTTCATGATTTGGCCGAAACCTTATAGGGGGTTCAACCCTAATTTTTGTCATCACAACATGTAGGGAAAACAACATATAAGTATACCCTAAATTCCAAGGGGTCTTCCTATGCAACAAGGAGTAACCAAGGCCTCCTCTTTGAGGTTGGCCGAAACCTATACAAGGGCAAAACCCTAAAATTTTGTTCATAACATCATGTAGGAAACAACATATACATATACCCTAAGTTCCAAGGGTCTACTCATGTAACAAGAAGTAACCAAGGCCTCCTCTAAGGGGGTGGCCGAAACTCACTAAAGGGAAACAATCCCCATTTTTTGAAAACTACAAGGATAAGAACTCATACAATAACCATTACACTGCAGGCGAGGGGATACTTACATCCTTTCGCTTGAATTTCTCCTTCTCTTATTCCTTAGGGTACCCTTGGTTGAAGGAGAGGTGAGAATTTCCCTTGTTAGACTTCTCTAGTACCCTTGGCCCTAGTAGAGGGCAAAATCCTTGAATGATTCTTCTTCCTTCCAATTCCCTAGGGTTAGAACCCTAGGGTTGTGTTTTTTCGAAAATTGAAAAGGAGAAGGGAGGCTTAGGTTTCGGTTTTGGAGTAGGGAGAGTGAGGAAGAAGAAGAGAGGAAGTTATTCCAACCTCTTCATTTCTTATTTATACTTTTCTCATGAAGAGACATGTCTCTTCGCTTCCCTAGCTTTAACAAGCATGTTTCTTATTCTCTCAACATGAAACATTGCTTGGTTCGTTGGTTATGACATGATTAGTGCAACTAGGAGGTTCAAGGTTCAATCCTTGCTTCCTCCTTTCTACATCTTCTTTTTCTATTACATTTTGCACTAATCCATATCAAAGCCCATTAAACCAAGCCCATCATAACATTTCATAATAATAATGTTTCATGAATTCATAATATTTCATATGGGAAAATTTTGGGGTGTTACAGTCTGCGGGTGAAAGGCAGTGCTGAATCGTAGTTTAGTGCCGAGAGACTTCTGAACACACTCCCAAAAATGGGAAGTAAAGCAACCATCCCTATCTGAGATGATGGTCTTGGGAACTCCATGAAGTCTAATTATCTCCTTAGCATATAATTGAGCTAGTTGCTCAATCGAATAAGTCATCTTGATTGCTAGAAAGTAAGCAGACTTCGTCAACCTGTCCACAATTACCCATATTGTGTTGGGACTGGGTGCATGTTGACATGGATGTGGGTTCGTAATTTTAAAATTAATTACGTGCAGCGGAAGGTTTAGCATAAATAATTTCACAAATTATTTAACCACACATCTAAGCATGCAAACTTATATTGTGTAGACATGATCATACATTTAAAATTTTGCAGAAAGTAAACTAATTTAGTTAGTACCTCGCGTAACTCGAAGGAAGGGACGAGATCCAACCGTAAGCGTCCCTTGGAAGCTCCGCCTCTATTCGCGTCCACGCCGAGTTTTCTTCGGGATGACTTCGCAAAGCCACGAGTTTCGTGCCGACAAAAACTACTAGATTCTCCAAAGGCACGACAAGAATACCAAGAGAGAGATGGAAAGACTAACCACCAAACGAAGAACGGAATCAAGATTCCGGGAGGAAGGAAGGAGTTGCGCCCGCTTCTTCTTCTTCTTCGGCAGCTGCTTGGTGGTGGCTGAAGCTCATGGCAAAAGGGGTTCCCCCTTTTAGGGCCGGTGGCACTAGAGGAGGGAGAGGGAGAGAAGGAGAGAGAGAGAGGGCTTGTTTCCTTGATCTCTTAGATTGATCTCCAAGCCTTGCCTTGGTTCCTTTATATAGTAGCCTCTCAATCGCCAAGTCTCCTTTTATGGAATAAATTTTCATAAGAAATTTATCATATAAATTTTTCTATGAATTATTCCATCATGCCAAGTTTTTATCATAATTTAATTTATAATAAAAACAATCATGTCTCCCTTTTTATTATGGAATAAATTTTCACAAGAAATTTATTATATAAATTTTTCTTATCATGGAAAAATCAATTCATAATTGATTTTATAAAATAAAATAAACTATTCAAAGTTTATTTTAATTTCCATGAAAATAATAAACCAAACTTCGGTTTATAAAAATTTATATATATTATCCATAATTTTATAAAACAAATCACGCTCGGTTTATTTTATAATTTGAACTAAACAATTTGGTTCTCCCCTTTTAATGTGGCTGGCCAAACAAAGAGGGTGGTGACCCTCTTTGGCCGGCCAAACCCAAGCCTATACTATACGAATTAAACTCATTTAATTCGTCCAATAAGACTTCAAAAGATTTAGTCATTTTATGCTTCCGATGCGTCTCTGAAAAATTCAGATTCGACTTATCTCTCTTGATCGAAAAATCTAATTTTCAACTCATTTTAAATCCCTCGGATTACTCGTAGTGCGTGTGACTAAATAGGCTTTCGATTTATGTTGGCCGTCTATAATTAACCAATTATAGAACAATCATGAGTGGCACCTAGTAGTACATCATGATCCCCAATTAATCGAAAGATCAACGGTTGACCTCAAAAATTATTCTGAAACCCTTCAGCAGCTTTAATGAATCGTGCCTCATTCCCTTCACCATCTTATACCCACTTGGTTCAGGACACGGTCTATGTGTGTCAGTCCCCACTAGGCTGACTACGTCACACCTAGCCCAAGCAATGTTTTTCTCGTCCTACGGATTCTAGTTACTCTCATGTTTCTGAGAGATTCATACTCTGAACATGTGATGCTCTGGACAGAGGCTTCGAGTAACAATCCGACGATAGGCCTTGGGTATACATCTCCTCGCAAGGAGTGGTGAATCCTTTGTAGGCTGTTCAAACATCTTCGGGCACTTCGGCTTATACCCAACCATCCTGGGTCCACACCTCCTTAGAGATGCTTGCTTAAGATGTCAAAGTATAAGTCTCCATGACCAAGATGACTTGAACACCGCAAGTCAAAGGAATATCGCACTTAAGCTGCAGTAAGAACTTCATTGACATATCTATATGTAGATTACCATATGAAGTTTTACAGCCAGTCACTCTAATGAACTAGTTCCCTTAACTAGCATTCATGTTTATCTCCGAACATTCCAATGTCACCAGCCAGTGAGAATCAGCTGATTAGAGAATAACCCATGCTAGTCTCAACAGAATTGATAGTGTCCGTATTTATCAATTCATCGACTAGGGACAATTTCAATACTTCACAATTGCACATGTAGAGATAATCACTAGTTGTGAATTCATCACAAATTCTCTCATGCTGTGAATTGTATTACGGACATTCAGTAAATGAGTTCAAGATCTCAATCAAATACACAAGCATGTACACTCAAATAGTGAATATTCATTTATTAAAATAAATGATTACAATCATAAGGCGATTGCCTTAGGACACTTCTCTCACAATACTAACATATTGCATCATATCCGTTTGTGGTCCTGGGAAGTCCTGAAATGAAATCCATAGAGATATCTTCCCATTTCCATTCCGGAATTGGAAATGGCTGCAGAACTCCTCCGGGTCGCTGGTGTTCGGCTTTCACTCGTTGGCAGGTCAGGCAAGTACTAACATGCTGAGCCACATCTCTCTTTATACCGGACCACCAGAATTTCTCCTTCAGGTCTTGATACATCTTGGTGGATCCCGGATGCATCGAATAAGGGGTTCCGTGAACTTCTGCTAATATTTCTCTTCTCAGCTCCGGATCATTAGGGATACATAGGCGGCCCCTAAGGTATAGTACTCCCCCGTCGGCGATACGAAAACCCTCGCCCTTTCCCTCTAGGATCTCCTGCTTGATTCTCCGAAGACTCGGATCACCATTTTAATACAGGTTTATTTATTTGACTTTATAAGTTCATATACAACAACTAACCGAACTTACTGAACTAGATAGGTTGACATCACTCCCATAATAAAAAATATTATGGCAGTGGCTATCACTCTCTCGTTCATCTCTACTCAGCCCGTCTCGGGATCTTCTACCGATTCCATCGGATCCTCCTCATCCATCTCGGGATCCTCTTCGATCATCTCGGGAACTTCCTCGGGCATCTCGGGGTCTTCCTCGAGCATCTCGGGGTCTTCCTCGAGCATCTCGAGGTCTTCCTCGAACATCTCCGGATCTTCCTCGAGCATCTTGGGGTCTTCCTCGAGCATTTCGGTCTCGGGGTATTCCTCGAGCATCTCGGGATCTTCCTCGAGCATCTCGGGATCTTCCTCAGAATCTCCCAGATCCTCCAGGAACTCATGGCGAAGAAGCTGCTTACATAGCTCCGTATATGAGATCCGACATTCATGCTGCCCCCATATCTGATAAGCAACTTCTCTCGCACGCTTGGGCAATGAACGAAGCAGTGCTCCAATTCTACAGTCATCCATGATTGGAAACTCTTCCTGCTCGAGTTTCCAAAATAGTCGGTCCAATTTTTCCATATTGCCTTGAATTCCAAGGACCGGACTATATTCAACTTCTTCTATTTGCTCCATTAGCTCACGACACCGCTCATAGCAACGACTCGTGGCGCAGATCTCATGCAACATCTGGAATTGAAAAAAAAATGACATAGTCAGTACAAAACTGTAACGACCCAGGAAAATCTTCTCAATATTTTATTTAAAATATTGATCATGTCTGAATAGTTTTGAAGGAATTTATATATATTAGTACGAACTTTAGCCTAATTATCCATAATTTCTCATTTAAATTGAGAAGCTAAGTACTAATGGGCTTTTCCAAGACCATGGTTATTAGTGGATTTTAGGTGAAATTTAATATAAATATATATAGGTTTTAATTAGGAATATTAGTATGATCATGGGAGAATTTTTAGGGAATTTTTGAAAATAAAATAAAATAGAAAAATAAAGTGCATGCACCAAGGATTGAACCTTGGACCTATGGTACCACCATGCATGTACTAACCAATTCACCTAGCAAGGGAGTGCTAGTAGAGAATGAAGTGGATTTTGGTTAAGGCTTAGGGAAAATGAAGAGTCACCAAGGGAAGAGACACTATGACTCTTCACTTGCCCACTTCATGGTGAATAAAGGAGAGGAGTAGTAACTTACCAATTAAGATTTCTCTTCTTCTCATCCACCAAGCCTTCTCTCCTTCTCCTTCCCTCTCCTAGCCAAAACCCACAAGCCCCATTTTCCTTTGGAAAAGTTTCACAAGAAGGCTTCATCTCCAAGATCTAAGGGTTATCTACTAGACTACAAGGGCTAAGAAGAGGATTAGAGTCAAGAAGGTTCTTTCTATTTTTCTATTCAAGGACTAGATCCAAGATAAGGGAAGGTAAGACCCCCTCACCTGTGGTATGATAGCTTCCAAGTTTATTTGTCATGATCTAAGTTCTTATTGGCATGATATGTTGAAAAATCCATGGTTAGGGCTCATGAAGGTTTCGGCCAAGCCATGCTTTGGGCTAGAAATCATGTTAAAGACTTCCTTTATATTTTCAATGTTTACCCATGATAGGTGAAGTATGAAAGCATGATTTTGGAAGTTTTGTATCATCCTAACAACCCTCTAGGGTTTCGGCCACATCAAGGTAAAGGGGCTAGGGTAAACTCCAACCTTTCCAAGCATGATTAGTGTGTTTCCTATGATGTCTTATGGGTAATAATGGTTGTTTACATGAATTTTCCTACGGGCTTGTTACCCTTCTAGGGTTTCAGCCAACTCATGGATTAGGCCTAGGACTTAGGATGAAGTCCTAGGACTTAGGATTAAGTCCAATCAAGGGTCCAAATGGTTTTCCATGGCATGATATGTAAGGTATGGGATGTTAATCATGACCTAGGCACATTTCCTATGGAACCATGTCCCCTTAGAGTTTCGGCCAA
Organism: Boesenbergia rotunda; assembly: GCA_024364735.1. NCBI lineage: Eukaryota > Viridiplantae > Streptophyta > Magnoliopsida > Zingiberales > Zingiberaceae > Boesenbergia > Boesenbergia rotunda. The sequence continues at coordinate 7,804 of JAGFNQ010005495.1, forward strand.
GACCCCACCCTAGGGTTGGTTTGGGTTAAGGTCTCAAGAATTCATGTTTATAAGTTACCATGATGCTAGTACATAGTTAAGCATGATGTAAAGATCTTATGTTACTAAAATCTTAGTTTATGTATTATATAACATGACCTTGTATGTTAGATTTTATGTTATGCTTTACTCATGATCATATACCATGAACCTATGTAATTGGTGTAGGAGTAGGCCATGATAAATAAAAAATGATGCATGTATGTTGATAAATGCTTATAATAGACTTATGGTTTTATGATGAATGCCATGAACCTTAGTAGTATGTGCCATGTTATATGTAGCTTATCATCCATGCTTTATGACGAATACTAAGATTATGTATGCTAGATGAAATGTATCATGTATGAAGTGCATGTTTATTTATGTATCATGATCATGCAAGCTTTATGAACCAAGATAATGTTTATGACTAGAAACATGATTATGCATGTACGTTCTATTTTATGAACAAAGAATGATAAGTATGAATGAAGATGATGGTTATGCCTTAAGTATGAATGATAAGTATGAATGATGAAGGCATAACGATGTTATGAAATAAGTATGAATGATGAAGCATGCATAGTATTTTATTTTTATGAATGGGCTTGTACCGGACCGAAGTAAGCGTCCAAGGGATGGGCACCTTAAGAACGCCCCGGTTCTGGACTACCGACTATGCTGTCCACGGTTCTGGGACTACCGAAGCTGTCCAACAGGGATGAGCACCTTAAGAACACCCCGGTTTTTGGAACTACTGACTATGCTATGTTGGATCGAGAAAGACCGATAGAGGGGGGGTGAATATCGGAAAATGTTCGGATTTAAAAGAAAGAGTAAGTGCGCGGCGGAATAAAATCAAATAACGCAAACACCAAGGTTTTACTTGGTTCGGAGCCTGGGTCGACTCCTACTCCAAGGCCACGGTTGTTGACCGTTTACTTTGGGCAATTCTATAGTGCGCAAAACGGTTACAGAGTGAGATTACAAAATTACTGTAAATAGAAATATACACTTTGTTTTACCAACTCCCGGTGTAGATCGAGTTTCGGTGCAGTGGGAGGTTGACGGCGCTTCGTTCTTGAGTCGGGAAGTTTCCGGAGCAGAGCGCGGTCGTCAAAGCATTTGGATGCGTTGAATGAAAGCAGTGTCTTGAAGAGAAGGGTCTAGGGCCCTTTTTATAGTGCCTGGGGGCGCCCTGGTCGACGGGGGCGCCCCCCCACGTGGCAGCAGATCCACACAAGGCGCAGTCAACGACTTATCCCTTGAACCTCGGGATAAGGTCTTGACAGGGGCGCCCTGGACGCTGGGGGCGCCCTGGTTGACTCGGCCAACTCTTATCCGCAGCGCTGAAGTCTCCTGCGTAAGAGTGGCTGGGGGCGCCCTGGGCGCTGGGGGCGCCCGGGACAGCGGGGGCGCCCTGGGTGCGCAGTGCAGACGCGGCAGCAGCTTAACTCTTCAGTTGGTTTGGCATGGGGGCGCCCGGGACAGCGGGGGCGCCCTCAGAATGTACTGTCGAAGTTCATTTGCTTTCTTTGTGTTTTGTGTTCACCTTGGGGGCGCCCGGGACACTCCGGGCGCCCTGGTCAGCAGTTGCCTCTTTCCTTTGAGGTATTCTGAGCTGCAGACACACGTTCCTTCGGTCCTGCTTCCAGGGTTAGTCCAAAACACAATAAAACAAATATTTAATTTAATTTATACAGCCTCAGCTGTCTTGGTTCTGACTTTGGTCTCCAAAATGGAGCCCTAAGTCGAACCGACGCCTAATGTTCCCTCAAGGGGAACGCGTCCTCACCTACTCCTCTCGGGAGAATTTACCTGGTGCCAACCGGATCCTCCAGTTGGACTTTTGCCCGGCAGCCCTTCGCCAGGTCTTGAGTTTCGCCCAGCAGCCCTTCGCCAGGACTTGGTTTTTGCCCAGCAGCCCTTCGCCAGGTCTTGAGTTTCGCCCAGCAGCCCTTTGCCAGGACTTAGTTTTTGCCCAGCAGCCCTTCGCCAGGTCTTGAGTTCCTGACAACCCATCGTCAGGTGCCTAGCATCCCTTCGCTAGGACTTGGTTTTCGCCCAGCAACCCTTCGCCAGGACTTGGTTTCCTGACAGCCCATCGTCAGGTGCCTAGCAGCCCTTCGCTAGGACTTTGTTTCCTGCACTCTCAAGCAGCATTGTTAGACAACAAATAACCCTTAACTTTGAATCCTTTGCCAATATCAAAACATGGTTCGATCTGGTGCTTCCTGCACCAACAATCTCCCCCTTTTTGATTATGGCAACACAATTCAAAGTTAAGGGAAAAGATAGCAGTTTAAGCATAAAGGTTAAGACTAATAAAACATATCAATTCGTAATAGTCTAAACCCAAATGTAATTTGAACAGTGAAAAGAGAGAGAGAAAAAAAAATTTCTCATGCTCATTCTCCCCCTGAATAATTAACTTAACTCTTAACTTTGACCTTTCCTCCCCCTTTGACATATATCAAAAACAAGCATGGGTGAACAAGGTATCTAACAGGGATTTATGAGTTTTTCTAAGTGCTTTATGTTTTTGACAAAGTATTTTTCAAGAATCGAGTAAAAGCATTTTCAAAACTTTTTACACTTAGATAATTTACCATGAAAAAATTTCAGGCTTAAAAAAAATTTACAACTTTATAAGGAAAAAAAATTTACTTAGGCAAAATTTCCAATTTTAAAAAAAAATTTCAAGAAATTTTTCACGGTTAGAAAATTTTCAAGAAAAGGATTTTTCAGGCTTAACAAGTTTTTTAAACTTTGGAGCAAGTACTTTTTAGAAGAATTTGAAAATTAAGTGTTAAGTACTTGATTGAGAAAATTAAGTAAAAAAAATACCCGTTAAATACTTAAGTACTTAGAAATGATTTTTGAAAAGAATGATTTTTGAAAAGAATTGTTAAGTACTTAGAAATATTATTCAATACTTAAAATGATAAAGTTAAGTATTTAACTTGATTTGGGAGAATATGTTTTTGAAAAAGAAGTTAATACTTTTTGAAGAGAGACAAAGAAAATTTAAATTTGAAAATTTAGATTCCCACTCTTCTTTCCAATCCCTGGATATATATCAATAACGGAATATGTTTTGAAAGAAGTTTTGAGAAGAAATTGTGTATCAGAGCTTATGAGTTTTGAAAACATAAAAATACTTGGTATAACTCTTAAAAGCATAGCAAAAGCTTAAATTTCCAGATTAAGTCCATTTTGAAAATATTTTGATTTCGAAACAGAGTTTTGAAAAGATTTTTCAAGTACTTTTGAGATAAATTATGATTTGAAATACATACGTACTTTTAGAAAAGTATTAGATTTTTTTTTTTCGAAAACAAAATATTTCACTTGACTAGGTTTCTTTTCCAGTCTGACACAATCCTAGGAAACCTTGTTAACTACAAGGACATTTCCCTAAGTGTCCTGGAAATTTTCAAACTCATGTAAAATTTTTAAAAAAAATGATAGTACTTAAAAATATATGCTAAAAAGTGTGTGAACTTTTGAAGGTTCAATGTTTTACTTAACTTGGTTCATTTTCCAGTCTGACACCATCCTAGGAAACCTTGTTGACTACAAGGACATTTCCTAAGTGTCCTGGAAATTTTCAAACCTAAGTAAATGTTATTTCGAAAACAATTTCATAAGTCACACAAATTCTAACAAATAGTATTTTGAAAAACTTAGATTTTTGCAAGAGTTTGAAATAAAGCATGTTATTAAATAATTCCTTTAATTTTGACCTCCCCCTAAACTTGACTCAGTCCTGGGAAGCTTGTTGACCACAAGTACTCTTCCTTTGAGTCTTAAGGTTTGAGTCAGATTAGAAGGAACTGTTTAACAAAGACATAAGTAAAAAGAAACTTTTTCTGAAGTTTTTTTTTTTGACTTAGACTCCCCCTTAATTTGACACATCCTAGGAGTCCTTGAAGATCATGAAGTGGACCTTTCCTCTGTGTCTTTAGGGTTTGTCAAGATCAAAAGAAGCACTTTTGAACAATCTTCTGAGTATGATAACTTTCAAGGAGATAAATTTTTGAAAACTCAATTTGGAATAACACAGTTTAAAAAATTTGAAATGATAATAATTTTTCCAAAGCGATAGTAATATATTAAGGTTTTTGAATCAACTTTTGAAAGCCTTATTTTGATATGAAAATAAGTTTTAAAGCATAAGGATTTTGAGAAATCAAAAAAAACATTAAGAAGAACTCCCCCTGTATCAAACAAGGTTCGACTTTATCTAAGACCTTGGTGTTGACTAGGTTTGACCATGTTAATCATGGTTTGACTATGTTGGAATTATCCTCTGAATTAAAACACAACATAAAAGAAATTTTAATTGAACTTAATTTTCCTGTCTCACCCAATCTAGGATTTTCAAACAGTTAACCTTAAAAGTTCTTTGTGAGACAGGTTTGAAGGTAAAAATTAATTTTGAAAAGGAATTTTCATTTATTTTGAAAAAAATTATTTAATTTTGAAAACAGATTTGATAAAAAAAATAAGTTTAGAAAGCAGAAATTTTGAACACTGATTAAGTGATTTTTGAAATAGAATAAGTTTGAAAAATAGAAATTTTGAAAACATATTAGAATCTATAATTATTTGAAATTTGTGTTAGATTCGAATTTGACAAAAGATAATTTGAATTTGAATTTCAGAAATTGGCTTCCAGGTCTTGGCGAGGCACTAGGCCTTCTTTGGCCGTAGCCTTATGGGATCATCCACCCTTTCCTTGACAAAGCCTTTTAATGAAATTTCATTTTCAAATTAAATTAGGTCATTTTCTGGTCTAACTAGCTTGGGTTTTGGATCGGTAGCTTCGGCTGGTTTCACCAGTCTAAAGAGACCAAGTAGACTTGATCTTATTAGAGTTGGTTTCCCCAACCTACTATCATCTCACCTCCTCCCAATACTATGTTGTCAAATTTTAATTAATTAGTTGAGTCCTTAAACTAATCAATCCTAATTTTAAGCAAAAAAAATAAAAATAAAATAAAAAGGAACCTACAATTAAAGCCAAAAAAAATGATCTACGTTACATCATAATCATAATAATATTCTGGATTATCAAAAACAGCAATATTATGAATTAAATTATCTAACCAATTAACCTTAACTAATTTGTATGAATTAATCATATTATTCAGGGTAAATAATGGATTTTCGAAAACTGTAAATTTACCTTTTGATTCCCGGTTGGGAATCTCCCCCTTGATACTTGCCGTCTTTAGCAACTTGTAGTGGTCGCAAGTCATCCGAGCCAGCTTCCGATCATCCCCTTCTTCGTTGTCAAATTCTGAGTCTGAGTTGGACTCAGGTATTGGTTGAGGCCTCTTTTGCAATTCTCTTGGAGTTTTTTCTGCAATAAAAACTATACCTTCCTCGACCATTGCAATATCAGCTTGATTATTTAATCTTAATTCAAAAAATGATTCAAAATTAATTACCGATTTTGTCTCAGAAAACTCGTTGTTTGACTCTGGTTTGATTTCGACGTCGGGTGTCGAGTCTATCTCAGCTACTTGTTCTTGAGCTTCTAAGATCTCAACATCGGGGCTCTCTTCGTGTAGATTGATTAGCTTTTCCCACATCTCCTTAGCGCATCCAAATGAACCGACTAGCTTGAGTTGTTCGTTGGTTAGACCGCATTGTATGATTACTGTTGCCTTAGCATCTATCTCGATCTTTCTTAGAGTTGGTTCGTCCAATTTGTCCCAAGCGATCGATGTTCCATCTTCCGTGGGGAATCTGAACCCCGTTTGGATTATCGACCATAGATCTAGATTAGCCTTCAGGTGGGATTCCATTTGACTTCTCCAGGAGTTGAAATTTTCGCCAGAGAAGAGCGGTGGACGAATGCTATTCCATTCTTGATTGGCCATTAAAAATGATCCTTGCACACAAAAGAAATAATAGAAATGTACCAAGACTTGGTCTTGGATTAGTAGTGCGGGAGAAGGAAAAAATAGCCCAAAATAAATATTGCACGAATTTCAAGGTAGAATAATAATAAAAAAATGAAAATAATTTATGATAAATTTTTGAAAATGTTGATTTTCTCAATTCTGATTAATACTAAAAAGTAAGAATTTAATGGTTGAAAAAAAATTTGCTCGAATTAAAGTAGCACGAATTTCGAGAAAAATATTAAAATAATAATAAAAAAAAGTTTATGACAAATTTTTAAAAATTATTCGTTTTATAAATTCTAACTTATGGAAAAAAAATGAAAATTCAAAAGTGAAAAAGGCGAAAAATATCGAGTGGTATTGATTAAGAAAAGAAATAATATCAAATGTTTTGTAAATCCGAAAAAATTTTCAAACTGGTGGTTGCACCAGGTTTGAACTTCCCCGCTCTGATACCACTTGTTGGATCGAGAAAGACCGATAGAGGGGGGTGAATATCGAAAAATGTTCGGATTTAAAAGAAAGAGTAAGTGCGCGGCGGAATAAAATCAAATAACGCAAACACCAAGGTTTTACTTGGTTCGGAGCCTGGGTCGACTCCTACTCCAAGGCCCACGGTCGTTGACCGTTTACTTTGGGCAATTCTATAGTGCGCAAAACGGTTACAGAGTGAGATTACAAAATTACTGTAAATAGAAATATACACTTTGTTTTACCAACTCCCGGTGTAGATCGAGTTTCGGTGCAGTGGGAGGTTGACGGCGCTTCGTTCTTGAGTCAAGAAGTTTCCGGAGCAGAGCGTGGTCGTCAGAGCGTTTGGATGCGTTGAATGAAAGCAGTGTCTTGAAGAGAAGGGTCTAGGGCCCTTTTTATAGTGCCTGGGGGCGCCCTGGTCGACGGGGGCGCCCCCCCCACGTGGCAGCAGATCCACACAAGGCGCAGTCAACGACTTATCCCTTGAACCTCGGGATAAGGTCTTGACGGGGGCGCCCTGGACGCTGGGGCCCCCCTGGTTGACTCGGCCAACTTTTATCCGCAGCGCTGAAGTCTCCTGCGTAAGAGTGGCTGGGGGCGCCCGGGACAGCGGGGGCGCCCTGGGTGCGCAGTGCAGACGCGGCAGTAGCTTAACTCTTCAGTTGGTTTGCCATGGGGGCGCCTGGGACAGCGGGGGCGCCCTCAGAATGTACTGTCGAAGTTCATTTGCTTTCTTTGTGTTTTGTGTTCACCTTGGGGGCGCCCGGGACACTCCGGGCGCCCTGGTCAGCAGTTGCCTCTTTCCTTTGAGGCATTCTGAGCTGCAGACACACGTTCCTTCGGTCCTGCTTCAGGGTTAGTCCAAAACACAATAAAATAAATATTTAATTTAATTTATACAGCCTCAGCTGTCTTGGTTCTGACTTTGGTCTCTAAAATGGAGCCCTAGGTCGAACCGACGCCTAATGTTCCCTCAAGGGGAACGCGTCCTCACCTACTCCTCTCGGGAGAATTTACCTGGTGCCAACCGGATCCTCCAGTTGGACATTTGCCCGGCAGCCCTTCGCCAGGTCTTGAGTTTCGCCCAGCAGCCCTTCGCCAGGACTTGGTTTTTGCCCAGCAGCCCTTCGCCAGGTCTTGAGTTTCGCCCAGCAGCCCTTTGCCAGGACTTGGTTTTTGCCCAGCAGCCCTTCACCAGGTCTTGAGTTCCTGACAGCCCATCGTCAGGTGCCTAGCATCCCTTCGCTAGGATTTGGTTTTCGCCCAGCAACCCTTCGCCAGGACTTGGTTTCCTGACAGCCCATCATCAGGTGCCTAGCAGCCCTTCGCTAGGACTTTGTTTCATGTACTCTCAAGCAGCATTGTTAGACAACAAATAACCCTTAACTTTGAATCCTTTGCCAATATCAAAACAAGGTTCGATCTGATGCTTCCTGCACCAACATGCTATTCCTACCCTAGTAGGTCGGGGCTCGCTACCTCGTATTTACTTAGGGATGCGCGCTTATGATGTATGTATGTGGTACAAGCCGGGAACCCCAATGATGTTATGTTTATGTTAAGCATTTAAAAGTATGATTTTATAACTAAGCATCCTTATGTAGTAAATGCATTTTTACTCATGCATATATTCATATTATGCATCACGCCAGGGTAAGTATATTGTATGCTTATGTTATGTTAAGACTATGCTCATGTATGCTAATAATGATGCCATGTTAAGTAGGTTCCATGTTCATGTATGCTAAGAATTATGCCATGAATAAGTATGTGTTCCATGTTCATGTATGCTAAGAATTATGCCATGAATAAGTATGTTTCATGTTCATGTATGCTAAGAATTATACCATGAATAAGTATGTTTCATGTTCATGTACGTTAAGAATTATGCTATGCTAAGTATGTTGTAGATTTATGTCTATGTTATGAATCATGCTATGTTAGTTGTTCATATGCTTATGATTTACGCCAAGATTATGCTTATGTTTTATGTTCAGAATTATGTTATGTCAGATACTTGATATGTTTATGTTTAAGTGACGTATGGTTTTAGTGAGTAGGAAAGGGTCTTACTAAGCCTGTGTGCTTATAGTCTTATTTTCCTCGTACCGCAGATCAAGCAAGAGGTTACTAAGGGAAGCAGCAGGAGAGGCAAGAGCATGTGTGTGTGTGGCGATGACTTGGCAAAAGATCCTTTTATTTACGCATATCGCATGTCTTGAGTTTTGAAATGCCTCCTTAGAATCTATGCTATGTTTATAATGGTTATGCCTAATGAATGACTTAAGACTCATGATGCTATGTTTACGGATAAGTTACTTGCTACTTATGATGATAATGAATAAGTTATGGAATGGTTAGGTTATGATGTCATGCATGTCGTTAATATGCTAAGTCTAATGACACTAAGTTCATGAATGACAAGTTTAGGCATGTATAGATGTTTCATGTATTAGTTGCATGGTTAAAAGCATGTATAGAAGAAAAAAATTATTCCGCTGCATTAAGATGTTTTTATGCACATGTATGTTTAGCGTAACGACGCCTTTCTCGCCACACCACAAGGTGTGGGAAAAAGGCAGGCGTTACAAAAACTGACAAAAACCAGTACAAAACTAGTTTTTTTTTTCAATTCACAAATATATACAGAGAGAAGCACACAAAAAGTCGGTTTTTTTATTCCTACCCGCATATCAAATTCTAAAGTATTTGGTTTCATAAAAATAAAGTAAGCATCGTTCATATTACATATCCTAAAAGTACTTGCTATCATAAGGTATCATTCATACTTGCATATTCTAGAATCATAAAATATCATCCATACTTGCATATTCTAGAATCATAAAATATCATCCATACTTGCATATTCTAGAATCATAAACGAAAATAAGATATGCATAGAGGTACTTACTTGGAAGCTGCAGGAAGGAGGCTTGATGTGTGTGTAGTGAGATGACAAACTTGCTCTGATACCAACCTATAACGCCCGTCTTTTTTTTTCCCACACCTTACGGTGAGGCGAAAGACGGCGTTACGCTAACATACATATAGGCACATGAACATCGTAATGCAGCGGAATAATTTAAAACTTTTATACTTACATGCACCTAACACTTGAATCTCGTAGACATGTCTTATACTATCATTCCTAAACATAGTGACATGGTAACTTAGCATGTTAACATCATACATAACATCATGATATAAAAATCACATAAAGTAGTCATAAGCAACATAGGTAGTAAGTTATTCTTCAGACATAACTATCATAAGTACAGCATGAAACTTAAAAAGACAGTGCAAAACATAAGCCATGAGACAAAGTATAAATATGAGAATCTTTTTCCTTTTTTTTCCTTGCCATGTCACTACCACACACACACTCTTGCCCCTCCTACTGCTTCCCTTAATATCCTCTTGCTTGATATGCGGTATAAGACAATAAAATTATAAGCATATAGACTTAGTAAGACCCTTCCCTATCACTAAAATCATACGTCACATAAAATATAAGCATAGGAACATTTAACATGACATGATTCTTAACATAAAACGTAAGCGTATGAAACATTTAACATGACATGATTCTTAGCATAAAACATAAACATAATAAACATTCGACATGTCATGGTTCTTAATCATAAAACATAAACATAATGAACATTTAACATGGCATGGTTCTTAATCATAAAACATGAACATAATAAACATGGTTCTTAATCATAAAACATAAATATAATGAACATTTAACATGACATGATTCTTAATCATAAAACATGATCTTAATAAACATGGTTATTAATCATAAAACATGAACATAATAAACATTTAACATGGCATGGTTCTTAATCATAAAACATAAACATAATAAACATTTATTAACATGGATGCATAACATGAATGGATGCGTGAGTCAAATGCATATAATATATGTATGCTTATTTGAAAATCATACTTATAAATACTTAAATATAATCATCACATCATGGGGGCCATGGCTTGTACCACATACATACATCATATGCACACATCCCTAAGTAAATACGAGGTAGCTAATCTCGACCTACTAGGGTAAGGACAGCTACGGTAGTCCCAGAACCGTGGACAGCTTCATCGGTAGTCCAGAACCGTGGACCTTACTTAGATCCGGTACAAGCCCATTCATAAAGTAAAATAGTTTCACATGCTTTTTTCATTCATAGAACATACATGGCATAATTAAAGACATAAATAGGATCCTATTACATAGGGCATGGTATAAAGCATACTTAACATTTCATCATTCATACTTAATGCATAACATCATCATTATGCCTCGAAGGCATGAACCTTATCTTCATTCATCATTTTCATTCATAAGACATGACATACATACATAATTATGTCCTGAGGTATAAACATCATCTTAGTTCATAAAGCTCGCATGATCACGGTACCTCAGGTAAGCATGCATTACATACATGGTCACATATCATACATGATTATGGTATCTATCATAAAACATGCATGGGTAAGATTCATATGAACATGATACATACCATCTAGGTTCATAACATTCAACATAAACATGAATAAGTTTACATATGTCCAAAGTGTTTATCCTAACGCATGCATACTTCTACCTACCTCATGACACATGTGTTCATAACATATGGTGGGAGACATTCATAAATAAATCCTACTAGAACATGATACATAACATAACATACAGGGTCATAATGCATGACATATAAACTTAGGGTTTGGACATTACCAAAGACCATACAACATCCTTGAACCTATTCACATACAATACATACACTACCATAGAAAGCCATTAGAACCCTTGATTGGAGTTAACCCTAACCTAGCCCTACATCATGGTCTTGGCCGAAACCCTATAAGGCCACAAGCACATGGGAGGATTCATAAAACTCCCAATTTGTTGGGACCGGGTGCATGCCGACGTGGACACGTATTGTAATTGTTACATAATTACATGCAGCGGAAACAAAAGCATGAATAATTTCCTAAATTATTCTAACACATATTCTAAGCATGCAATGTGTTCACATAATCGTAATATAAAATTTTTGCTGAAAAGGAAATTACTCTACGAATTACCTTGCGTAACTTGGAAGAAGGGACGAGATCCAACCGTTAGCGTCCCTTGAAAGCTCCGCCCCTATTCGTATCCACGCCGAGTATTGTCGGGATGACTTCGCTAAGCCACGAGTTTCGTGTTCACGAGAACTACTAGATTCTCCGTGAACACGACGAAAATCGAGAGAGTAATCAAATCGAAAGACTCACCACCAAGGTTGGCCGAAGAGGAAGATCGTCGCAAGGAAGAACTTCGTCGCCTTGATGTTTCTCCTTGTGCTCATGGCAAGAAGAAAGAAGGAAGGCCTATGGACGGCCAAGAGAGAGGGAGAGAAGAAGAGGAGAGAGCCCAAGCAATTCTTGGATGGATCATCTTCCATGGCACCCCTTGGGTCCTTTATATAGGGAGAGGTTTCTTAATTCCCAAGCAAAGCTCTCCTTGATTATGGAATAATTTCTCAATCAATCCATAATCAAGGCTCTCTTTCTTTTGGCATGATTATATAAAATTTATAAAACAAACCAACCATTGGTTCATTATATAAAAATTTATAAAACAAACCAACCATTGATTCATTATATAAATTTTATTAAACAAACCAACTCATGGTTCATTATATAAAAATTTATATAAAATTTATATAACCTTTTATAAAATAAACCAACCTTTGGTCTATTTTATAAAATAAACCAAAATAGCCTTATCCTCTTATGGTGGTAGCCGGCCATGACAAGAAGAGAGGAGGCCCCCTCGTTGGCTGGCACATCTAACCCCAATTGGATCAAATCCCTTAATGAATTAAACTTACTTAATTCACCCATTAAGTCTTTAAAAGACTTAGTTATTCTATGCTTCTGATGCGTCTGAAATAAATTCATTTTTGACTATTGTTTGGACTTACCAAAAATAGTCTATCTCGATTGGAGAATCCAATTCTCAACTCATTTTAAATCCTTCAAATTACTCTTTATGCGTGTGACTAAATAGGCTTTCAATTTATGTTGGTCGTCCAAAATTAACTAATTAATTATAGAACGATCATGAGTGACACCTAGTAGTACATCATGATCCCCAATTAATTGAAAGATCAACGGTTGACCTCAGAAATGATTCTGAAACCCTTCAGCAGCTATAATGAATCGTGCCCCATTCTCTTCACCATCTTATACCCACTTGGATCAGGACATGGTCTATGTGTGTCAGTCCCCACTAGGCTGACTACATCACACCTAGCCCAAGTAACGTTTCCTCGTCCTATGGATTCTAATTACTCGCATGTATTTAAGAGATTCATACTCTGAACATGTCATGCTCTGGCCAGAGGCTTCGAGTATCAATCCGACGATAGGCCTCGGTATACATCTCCTCGCAAGGAGTGGTGAATCCTTTGTAGGTTGTTCAAACATCTTCGGGCACTTTGGCTTATACCCAATCATCCTGAGTCCACACCTCCTTGGAGATGCTTGCTTAAGATGTCAAAGTATAAGTCTCCATGACCAAGATGACTTGAACACTGCAAGTTAAAGGAACATCGCACTTAAGCTGCAGTAAGAACTTCACTGACATATCTATATATAGACTACCATATGAAGTTTTACAGCTAGTCACTCCAATAAACTAGTTCCCTTAACTAGCATTCATGTTTATCTCCAGACATCTCAATGTCACCAGCTAGTCAGAATCAGCTGATTAGAGAATAACCCATGCTAGTCTCAACAGAATTGATAGTGTCCATATTTATCAATTCATCGACTAGGGACAATTTCAATACTTCACAATTGCACATGTAGAGATAATCACTAGTTGTGAATTCATCACAAATTCTCTCATGCTGTGAATTGTATTGCGGTCATTCAGTAAATGAGCTTATGATCTTAATCAAATAATCATGTATACTCAGATAGTGAATATTCATTTATTAAAATAAATGATTACAATCATAAGGCGATTGCCTTAGGACACTTCTCTCATATCACTAACACAATTAACATCTAATACCATATAAATAATACCATAGGAGCCATTAGAACCCATGATTAGAGTTAACCCTAGCTCTTAGCCCTATATTATGTCTTGGCCGAAACTTGCAAGGGGCACAAGGGCATGTAAAATTTACACAATTCACCATTAACATCCCTTGTATATTAAGGAACCATAAGGAACATGCTTGGAGAGTTAGATCTAGTCCTAACCATGAACCCATAGTGGTGGCCGAAAGTTACCAAGGGCCTTTGGTGCTTCAAAAATTCCACCACTCACCATACCCTCTTTATTTATCTTAAGGAAACATTAGGAAACATGAATGAAGTTTTAACATCATCCCAACTCCAAAACCTACCTTGGCCGAAAGTTGTAGGGGTCAAGTTCATGGTTTTCCCAACATGGAACCCAAAAAAACTTCGTATCATGATAAAGATCAAGGAAAAACCATTATACCACAGGTGAGGGAGTCTTACCTTGGTTTATCTTGATTATAACCTTGAATAGAGAAGCAAAAAGAGAACCTCCTTGACCTTAGACCACCCCTAATCCTTGTAGTCTTGTAGGAAGCCCTTGGATCTTGAAGAATAAGTCTTCTTGTGAAGCTTCTCCAAGGGGAAACCCCTTTGTAGGTTTTTAGCTAGAAGGAGGAAGAAGAGGGAGAGAAGGAGCTTTGGTGGAAGAAGAAAACAATAACTTAAGTGATAAGTTATCTCTTCCCTTCCCCTCTCTTTTATACTAAGTGAAGGGGGCAAATGAAGGGGCATGGTGCCTCTTCTCATGGTGACCCTTCACTTCCTTAAACCTTAACTAAAATCCTCTCCATTCCCTAATAGCACTCCCTTGCTAGGTGAATTGGTTAGTACATGCATGGTGATACACTAGGTCCAAGGTTCAATCCTTGTTGCATGCACTTCTTTTTATTACTTTTATACTTATTTTTGCCAAGGCCCATATAAGAGCCCACTAAGACTCATGTTAATATTTCTAATTAAAATCTATTTCCATTCTTGATAAAATTTTTACCTAAGGTCCCTTAATAGCCATGGTATTAGAAGGGCCTATGTAAGACCCATTATTACTTAGCTTCTTAATCTATATGGGAAAATCATGGATAATCATGCAAAGGTTCATACTAGTATCCCCATGCTCCTTGAGACTCTATCTAGGCATGATCAATATTTCTAAAGAAAATATTGAGAAAATTTTCCGGGTCGTTACACATGCTATAAGGGTAAGCAATCTAGGTCATCACACAAAGGTAAAACCTTAACTAGCATCACTTTACCTTTAGAATTATTGCATATGGATTTATTTGATTGTCATAGTACTCCATCACTAGTAGGGAGTAAATATTGTTTGGTAATTGTAGATGATTTTTCTAGATTTACTTGGGTATTTTTCATGAAGCATAAGGATGATACCATAGAAATTTTCATAGGTTTTAGTAAGAGGGTTGAAAATGAAAAATACCTCAAAATAAACCGAATTAGGAGTGACCATGGCGGGGAGATTGAAAATTCAAACTTCTCAAATTTTGTTTAGAAAATGGGTACAAGCATGAATTTTCATGCCCAAGGACCCCTCAACAAAATGGTATGGTAGAAAGAAGAATTAGAGCCCTACAAGATGCCGCTAGGACTATGCTTAATGCATTTCACTTCCTAGCTACTTTTGGGTCGAAGCGGTAAATACCGCTTGTTACATCCAAAATCGAGTCTTAAGCCATAGGTTTTTAGGGAAAACCCCATTTGAGTTGAATGGGAGAATTCCACAAGTTCACTATTTTAGGGTCTTTGGGTGTAAGGTCTACATTTTAAACACCAAGGATGATTTGAGGAAGTTTGAGTCTAAAGCGGATGAGGGGACCTTAGTTGGATATATATCCACTAGTAGGGGATATAGAGTCTATAACAAAAGGACTAAAGTAATTGAGGAGTCTTCAAATGTGGATTTTAATGAGACCACTAGTACCTACCCTAGGAAATCTTCTATTGATAAGGACATAGAAGAAAGTCAACCCCTTACACAAGAAATTCAAGACCTACATTTGGGGGACAATGATCAAGAGGGAGAGAGAAGTGCATTAGAAGATGAACATCATGTGGTTAATGCACCCATAATCTCTAGGCCCTTAAGGCATCACCAAGATCACCCCTTTGACCAAATAGTGGGTGATGTCACTCAAGGGGTGAGGACTAGGTCTTACTTTAGAGAACAAAGTAGTCTAATTGCCTTGATTTCTCAATTGGAACCGAAATCTATTGATGAGGCATTAGGTGATGTGGATTGGGTCCTAGCTATGCAAGAGGGTTAAATCAATTTGAAAGGAGTGAAGTATGGGAGTTGGTTCTTAGGCCCAATGATTGTACCATTGTCACCACTAGATGAGTCTTTAGGAACAAGCTAGATGATCAAGGAAAGATAACTAGAAATAACGCTAGGTTGGTAGCTAGAAGGTTTAATCAAGTAGAGGACCTTGACTATGATGAGACATATGCCCCCGTAGCTAGATTAGAGTCAATTAGAATTTTATTAGCATATGCCTCTCACATGGGTTTCACACTTCACCAAATGGATGTGAAGTCGGCATTTCTTAATGGGGTCATTAAGAAAGAGGTATATGTAGAGCAACCACCCGGGTTTGAAAACCCAAATTACCCTAGGCATGTCTATAAACTATGAAAAGCCTTGTATGGATTGAAACAAACTCTCCGGGCTTGGTATGAAAGGCTTTCATCATTCTTAGTATCCAAGGGTTTTAGGAGAGGTACAATTGATCCAACTCTTTTCCTAAAATCTAAGGATAAGGACATATTTATGGCCGAAGTATATGTGGATGATATTATTTTTTGGTCCACAAATAGTGAATTTCTCCATGAGTTTATTAAATGCATGGAAAATGAATTTGAGATGAGTCTTGTGGGAGAGTTGACATTCTTTTTGGGATTACAAGTTAAACAAACAAATGAAGGGACTCATGTTTACCAAACTAAATATGCTAGAGAAATCATTAAGAAATTTGGACTAGAAAATGCTAAGGTAGCATCTACCCCTATAGGAACAAATGTTAAAATGGATAGTGATCTTGAGCGGAAGATGGTAGATTCAAAGCAATATAGGAGCATGATTGGTAGTCTATTGTACCTAACCACTAGTAGACCCGATATATTATTTGCGGTAGGTATGTGTGCAAGGTACCAATCATGTACCAAAGAGTCTCATTTAGTGGTAGTTAAAAGAATTTTAAGGTATATCAAGGGCACTCTTAATGTCGGGCTTTGGTATCTAGAACACCAAATGTTGAACTTGTTGGGTACACCGATTCGGACTATGCGGGGTGTAAACTAGATAGAAAGAGTACTAATGGAGGATATCAATTTATTGGGTCATCCTTAGTTAGTTGGAGTAGTAGAAAATAACCATGTGTTGCCCTATCAACAACGGAGGCCGAATATGTGGCAATGGGTGGTTGTGTGTCCCAACTACTTTAGATTATGCACACCTTAGAGGATTATGAGTTACATTACTCCAAGGTCAAGGTTTTGTGTGATAATGTAAATACAATTAACTTGACTAAAAATCCGGTTCACCATTCTAGAACCAAAAACATTGAAGTGAAGTATCACTTCATTAGGGATCATGTGTCAAGGGGAGACATAGATTTGCACAATGTTGAGTCAAAGTCAAACCTTGTCGATATATTTACCAAGCCTCTTCCCGAAGCGGAGTTCACATCCTTAAGAAGGGGCCTTGGTATGTGTTTTGTAGAAGTATAGGATGGACCTTGGGGTAATACAATGGGAAGATGGTGCTTGATCCATTAGGATGATACAAATGGTTTACTTGTGCTTATGGCATAATGGTGGATTATTAGATGTATCAAAATTATTGAAAATAGACCAACCATGGGGAAAGCAAGTGTTTAATTAATGGGCATCTTGCCCAAAGATTATGGTTGGACATTTTAAACATTTGAAAACCATTCTGTGTTTTATATATTTTTTCCATAAGCTTGAAATATGTATGATCTCAAAACTAGGTTGAAACTTTGATACAAAGATAGTGTTTTTCAAGAAATTCAAACTTTAGTCAAAAAGTCAAGCATGTTTGGATTTTTTGTGAACTGATATTTTTCCTTGTTAGAGTATATCATTTGAAACATGCTTGCAAATTTTCATAATTTTTGAAATTCTCTGGAATTTTTAGGGAGTTTCTGAAATTCGGCTCAGAAAGTTGTAATTCAGACTTACAGAGTATCAGTCGACTGCCCCATGGGCAGACGACTGATACGCCTGATTTCAGCCTACTGAGCAATTTTTCAGAAATCAAAAATTTTCTCATTTGATGCCATGGGTAGGTATTGCTTAGGGCAATCATTTTGATGGTGTCAAAGGGGGAGAATGTGTGGTTTAAGTTAGGTTTGTAACTTAACTTTGGTTTATGAAAATTGAAAATGGAGAAGGCATAGGTTAAGGGGGAGGCTATCTATTGTTTTCTTACTATGTCTTATTGTTTCAATTAGTGTTGTTGGCTGGTGTTTTCTCCCTAACTTAAACATGTTGCCACACATCAAAAAGGGAGAGATTGTTGGGGCAATCGACCCAAGGATGATCGGGAAGATCATGGTTTTGATGTGTGTGTCAACATGGTTTAAGATTAGGGTGTTATATTGTTATTTGATATGTGTGATTGAGTTTGAAGGACTTGGAGGGTCACACATGGAGGATATATCCGAGGGAGGAGGACTCCAAGGGCAAGCTGGGAAGTGGACTTCAAAGGGCACACGTGAAGGGTGGCATGGAGGCAACTCAAAGGAAGGCTTGTGTGCGCATCCGAGGGACGATAGTCTGTGGAAGAAGACTTCAAGGGGCAAGCCAAGGGAGTGTACCTGAAGGCATACGTGAAGGAGGGTCGTTGAAGTGAGGATGAGTGTTTGTATAGGCTGGGCAGTCGACTGGTAGAAAGGTAGTCGACTGCCAGCACAAATAGAAACTTACAGAATGTTTTCGGCCTTGGACTAGTCGACTGCTCCAGGAGCAGTTGATTGGTAACCCCAAAAACTAGCCGTTGAGTTAGCCGTTGGCTAGCAATTAAGGCTAGACCAGTCGACTAACTGGTATCGGGCTAGACATCTTTCTGAGTTGTCCTTTACTCTTATTTAAAGGGTGACTTTTGGGCACGAGGAAGGTACGGTCCTTAACTGTACGAAAGTGTTGTTCGTGCCTAAAGTCATCATCTCTTCCTCGCACTTTCAATCCAATCTTGTAAAGAGGAAGAAGACACCTTGTAAAGGTTTTCTCCACCTTGAAGGAGGTTTTCATAGTGGAGAGTGTGCTCGTGCGTGGATCCTTGGATTAGTCACCTCTCGGGGTGGATACCAAGTAAATACTCAGTGTTGCATTGTTCTTCATATTTTTCATTATATTTTTGTATTGTATTAACCCTCTTATAGAGAAAAGTTCGAGAAAAGTGCTATTCACCCCCCTCTAGCAAGCACCACGATCTAACAAAGACAATATCCAGATTTATTTTCCAATCAATATAATTGGGACCAATAAGTTTATTTTCTTTTAAAATCACATCAAGTAGGTTGAAAGCCATTTTGAAAAATCTTGAGAATCACAATGGTCAAAACATTAGTTTTTAAAATAATATTGATTCCTCAAACAATAAAATTTTAAAAACACCAACACCTCAAAATACCGTGAATTTTATATGCCATGATAGTGTGGACGTATACAAATTCAAACATTTGTAAGAGGAGATTTTACCCATTATTTTTATTATCTTGTCAACCTTACTTTTTGATAAATAAAATTAATAGTTGGTTTATCTTCGGTCATATAAATAATAGCAGTGACTCCGATAGGGAGGATACTATTATTTACATCTATGTGTACACCATTACACGATACTAAGGTAATTATCTAGGATTATGTCCCTTCCAATGGGGAAGATAACACGCTCCTAAATAATTTTCTATAATCATATTTGATCTAGTGATCCGCAAAACAAACTCATCTGATATGGAGGAAGACACTCAGAGCTAACGCGCAAGTTTGTTCGCATCACTTATCAAATTTTTAATGGAGGCCACGAGACTTAAAGATTCCCTCCCCCACTTAGTAATTTAAAATTGAGAAATTTTTATGCAAGCACAACAAGCATATCAAACAATAAGCAATAAATATGAAAAATTAAATTTCCAACTATTATGACTTTTGTTCTCCAATACGCCTCCCGTCATGTCGCCACCTCGTCTTTGTGGGGACCGGTGCCGTCGATAGAGGGGGGGTGAATATCGACTGGTTAAAAAATTCTGTAGAAACTGTGCCTTTCGATCATTCCAGATAGATAGTTAGTGCGCAGCGGAAAAATAGAAATAACGAAAAATAAAACGACACAGATGACAAGCGGGTTTTACTTGGTTCCCAACCCCCAGGGTCAGTACGTCCAAGGCCTAAGCACGGGAAGCACCCGTCACTAATGGTCTCCTTTCCGGACTTTTCGGAGGTGGAGAAACCCGTCTTACAGTTCAAGTTTTACAATAAAAAATAATATCGAAATTAATTGCATAAAAGTAAAAGAAAACCAAAGCAGAAAAGTCGAACGGCCGACCGATCTGGAACTCCGAAGTGTCGTGCACTTCCTCCTGGAGCCTCCTTGGTCATAGAGCTTCATCGTTAGCGCTTTATCGTCACTTGGAATGCTTAGAATGATCATAGAATTGTTGTATGGAGTTGAGGGGTCGAAGCCCCTTTTATAGCCTTGTCTAGGGTGCCCGTGATGCTATGGGGCGCCTCACAAACCTTGGTCAAAGCTCATCCTCGCGCTGAACTCGCAAAGCTGATAAACCTGTCTTATTGGGTGCCTGTGTTGAAGGAGGTGCCTGATTCATTCAGGCGCCTGAGTCAATAGGGTCGCCTGTATCAATGGGGGCGCCTGTATCAATAGGGGCGCCCGGGAAGCTATTTTTCAGCCTCTTTATGGTTGTTTGCCTGCTTTCTCTTCAATTTTAGGTACCTGCAAGATACATAAATACAAGGCAAACACATATACAATCTTAGCCTTAACGAAATGGTTCTAACTTGGGATTTCTGTGAAACTCTAGGTTGAACCGACGTCTAAGTTCCCACCCCCGGGAACACGCCTTCAACCTACTCCCCTCAGGAGACGGTTGCCACCCAATCCATTCGGGTGGACTTTTGCTTAGCCTTCGATACTCTTGGATCTCAAGGCGTCCGAACCTTGATCCATCTCTAGTCCTTAGTCATCACTCAGCTAAGTTGCTCAATCCCTCGGACCAAGACTTCGTACCCAAACACTAGGTCTAGGACTTCAGTGCCCAACTCTCGGCCAGGACATCGTGCCCAATTCCTCGAACCAGGTCTTCATGCCCAGCTTCACTCACCAGGTCTTTGGTGCCCAATCCTCGACCAGGTCTTTGTGCCCAGCTTCACTCACCAGGTCTTTGTGCCCAGCTTCACTCACCAGGTCTTCATGCCCAACCTTATGTCAGGACTTAGTTGCCCAGCTCGCGGCTAGGACTTAATGCCCAATTCATAAAACCAGGACTTAGTGCCTAGGTTATCTAGGACTTTGGTTCACATTGGTACTCTTTTCTTCACTCACCCTTCCCTTGTTCAATGTATCACTGACTTAAGCATATTGTCAAATATTGAAACACTTAGAGGTGGACATCACTAATGCATCTTACACCAACAATCTTCCCCTTTTTGATGTTTGACAATATCTTGAGTTAGATTGGTTGAAAGGGCTAAATTATAATCCTTGAAAAAAAATCTAAGTTTTGAAAATAAATTTTGATTCTTTGGGAAAGCTCTCTATCCTTTGGGAGAAAATTGTCTAACTTAAGCTCACTTTCTCCCTTTTGGAAAAAACCTTTTGATTTCATTTGATCCTTTGGGAAAAAAATTTTAACTTAAGCGCACTCTCCCCCTTTGTCATACATCAAAAATCAAAAAATACTTGCACCAACAAAAAAAAATTCTTTTGAAAGGACTTAGTATAAATCTTTGAAAGCATAGCAAAAAGCTCGTTAACAACACTAAGTACTTAAATTTCACAAAAAATCCACTTTGAAAAGTATTGTGCAATTCTGAAAAATATTTTATATTTGTAGGAAAATGTTTGAACTTCTGAAAAAAAATTTCTTAGAAAAACTTTCATTTAGAAAAGATTTTTCAAAAGATAGCAAACAAATACTTTGAAAAATGTTGTGAAAATACTCTTGAAAGATATTTTACACTTAACACATTTACACTTTGAAAAAGATAAAAAAATGTTCTTTGAAACATGCTAGTATTTGAAAAAATATCTGTACCTTTGAAAAGTATTAAGCAGATATTCATACTTTGAAAAATATTTTGATCATTTTCAAAAAATGCAAGTACTTTTGAGACATATTAAGCTTTTTGAAAACAATGCAAGTACTTTTGAACAATATTATGCATTTTTAGAAAATATAAGTATTTTTGAAAGATATTATATGTATTTTTGAAAAATATAAGTATTTCTGAAAAATATTAATCATTTTTGGGAAAATATAAAGTACTTTTTGAAAAAATATTATGCATTTTGGAAAATAGAAGTA
>JAGFNQ010005495.1:31996-309390 GCA_024364735.1 Boesenbergia rotunda
TGGTAGAATAGGATTACTCTATTTTTCTGTTCTTTTTACTTGCTGTTAAAATCAATTTCTAAATAATTTTAAAACTGCTTTACTTAGTTTCAAGATCAGCTTTTACTTAAGTTGAAATTTTTTTTTGCAAATTTAAAATCAATTTTTCGACTTAGTTTTTTTCAAAAACTACCCCTTCAAAACTAGGGTCTTTTCATAAATGGACTTAGCCTAGGCCCTAACCCTAGAACTGCATGCACCTATAGATCTAGAAGCCAGCATCTCACAAGCACTTTAGGGTACTTTTTAATGATAACCTAGAATGGGTTGAGAGGCTTAGGTCTTTGCCTTAATTCAAGATGCTTTAAGTCAGTGCATCTGCAGTAATTGGGGCACTAAATACAAACTAAACAGTGATTAAGTTAAGTGTCAAGTTTAGAAAATCTAACTTGAACAGAACACTTAACTTGACTAACCCTAGCAAAAACTACTGTTTATAACAGTTAGTAAGTAGCTAATTGGGTTAGACGGGACCCTAAAGAGATAATTGAAATTGGTTTGGTTCACTGTATATCTTGAATTGGTTCAGTACAACACATTATTCTTTTGTCATATCCTTATGCAATTTTTTTTTGCTATATTGCTTTATTTTTGATATATGGCAAAGGGGGAGAGATAGGAAAGGAGAGAAGCTTTAAAATTTAAATTTTTTTTTTTCAAAATATTCAAAACTTTATCCTTTCTTCAAAAAGTACTTAATCTATTTTTTTCAAAAGTACTTAAACCTAGCTTTTTAAAATACTTAAAAAAAATTTTCAAAACTGTTTCAAAAGTACTTGATCTAAATTGTTTTCAAAATAGATTCTAAGTACTTAACCCAAGCAGTTTTCAAAAGTTTTTAAATACTTAAACTTAAGTTATGTTCAAAATATCTCTAAGTACTTATTTCTAAACTTCTCTACTAGAAAAGTTAATTTTTCCAAAGTGCCAACCAAATTTTTGTTGGAAAAAGTCTTCTAAAAATTTCTTTTGAAAAATGTTCTAAATGTTGAAAAACTCCATCTTTAAACTTAGAAAATTTTTCAAAAAACCCCACGAACCTTTGAAAACCCCAGGGGGAGATTCCGTCCAGGGGGAGGAAACTAAACTGTTAAATCAATTGTATAGATTAACTTAACTTTTTGAATCGGGTTGCCATAAATCAAAAAGGGGGAGATAGTTGGTGCAGACAACACCCAAGTCGAACCTGTGTTTTAATAATGGCAAAGGGTTCAAAAGTTAAGATGTTATGTTTATCTAACGTGCTACTTGAGTGTGCAGATTGAAGTCTTGGCAAAAGACTGCTAGGCACCAAGTGAAGGACTGCTAGGCACTAAAACCCTAAGTCCTGGCGACGGGCTGCTGGGCACCTAGCGAAGGGTTGCTACAAGTCAAATACCTAGCGAAGGACTGCTTGGAACTGAAGACCTAGCGAAGGATTGCTAGGCACCAGGCGAAGGACTGCTTGGAACCGAAGACCTAGCGAAGGACTACTAGGCACCAGGCGAAGGACTGCTTGGTAACGAAGACCTGGCGAAGGACTGCTTGGTAATGAAGACCTGGTGAAGGACTACTAGGCACCTGGCGAAGGACTGCTTGGCAAAAGTCCAACCAGAGGAGCCGGTTGGCAACAGGTAAATTCTCCTGAGAGGAGTAGGTCAGGACGTGTTCCCCGTCGAGGGAACAGTAGGCGTCGGTTCGACCTAGGGCTCCATTTTGGAGACCCAAAGTCAGAACCAAGATAGCCATGGCTGTAAGACTCACTAACATACTTGCTTGATCATGTTTGGTACTAACCCTGGATGCAGGACCGAAGGAACGAGTGTCTGCAGCTCAGACCGCCTCAAAGGAAAGAGGCAGCAGTTGGGTTGGGCGCCCGGAAGGTCCCGAGCGCCCTAGGTAAAATCCATACAAGAGTTGAGCAAGAAAAAGCTTCAAAAGCTCACTGGGCGGGGCGCCCCCATGCTCCCGGGCGCCCCGGATGCCTCGGGCGCCCTGGGCTCAAGCCAACGAAGTGGATAGAGTTTAACTCAGCGAGAAGCCAGCGGACCATGTCAACCCGGGCGCCCCCTGCGTCCCGGGCGCCCCCGTCAAACCTCAGCCTGATCCTGGAGGGAAAATGGCTGACCGAGAGTTTGTCGGATCAGGTGACACTTGGAGGGCGCCCCCAACGTCCCGGGTGTCCCCAGGCTCACTATATAAGGGGTTCGACCCCCAAAGCTTCTCAACACATTCTTCCAACGCTACTACGCTCTTCGACTCAAGCGCTCTGCTCTGGAAACCTCCCATCTCGAGATTGAAGCGCCGACGACGACCCTCTGCTCCGAAGTACAAACCACACCGGGCGTCGGTAACGAAAGAGCTTAATTTTCAGTTTACTGTACTACATCTATAAAATCTCTCTGTAAACATTTGCACACATATAGAATTACCCGCAGTAAACGGTCAACGACCGTGGGCCTTGGAGTAGGAGCCGACCGCGACTCCGAACCAAGTAAAATTGCTTGAGTTCGCGTTTGTGTTTCTTTATTTTCCGCTGCTTATTCTCGTTTTGAATCCAAAACGTTTAACGATATTCACCCCCCCCCCTCTATCGTTCTTCCCGATCCAACACATGTATAATTACTTTTTGAAATACATGTTAAATGTGCTGAGTCTTTTGACTCACTAGGTCTATATAGTGTAGGTAACGAGGAGACGGAGGAGTCTTGACAGATGAGCACTCTTGTAGCATGTAGCGCACACCTGAGGGTTCTTTTGTTTGAGTTGATGTCGCTTTTGTTTAAGATATTGAAACTTTCATCCTAAATAAATTTTGTAGCTGGTTGGTATGTGCTATGGGATCTGTTATGTTGGTTGGTGGCACACCTTAATGTCATGCCTATTTATCTACTATTGGGATGGTCAGATCTGAGTTGTACTTGATTTTTTTTTTTGATAAACCAAACCATTATACATGACTTTGAAGTTGAGTTATTAAATTATGACGGATTTGGGTTGGTATTGTAGATTGTATTTAATATATATATATATATATATATATATATATATATATATATATATATATATATATATATATATATATATATATATATATTATATATATATTATATATATATAATATATATATATATATAATGAAAAAAATTGGGCAAGTTATATATTCTATGCAAAGTATAGAGGATTAGGATGTTTCAGTTGGTATCAGAGCCCAACAGTCTTAATTAAGAGATTGTGCCTATTGTCGGTAACAAGGAGCTCAAGAAGTTAACCCTCAAAGTCTATAAGTTTAAAGGTTCAGTTAAATTTAAATGTTTAAATGTATACCCTGAGGAAATTTAAGAACTTAGTTGATACGGTTGCTATTTATACCTATGGTGAATGAGCTCTTAGACTATACAGGAGGCGGAATAGAAGGAATAAGGAGGAGAGGCAGGAGGAGGTGTCACCCCCTCCACCTCTGCCGGAGGGGAGGCATGAGGCGCCACCTATTATCCCTCTGCCATGATCGCCGAATGACACGGGGATCAAGTACTTCAAGGGATGGCTCAGATGTTGGAGCAACAAACTGAGGCGATTCATAGAGTGAGACTCGAAGCGATGTATGAGCGCTTCAGGAAAATCGATCCGAAGGATTAATCCGCTAGTTGTGGAGGGATGGATCTGATCCATAGAGGTGATATTCAAATTTATGACCCTTAGTGAGGCTGACAGGGTGAGGTGTGCTACTTATCTATTGAAGGATGATACATTATTATGGTGGGAAGGACCAGAACTATTCGTCGATCTAAATATCCTAACGTGGGAAGGACTTAAGGAGGTGTTCTATGCCAAGTATTTCACTGCAGATGTACGCTCGCGATTAAAGCGGGAGTTTATGAGCTTGAGGCAGGGAGACTTAATAGTGGTTGAGTATGTGAGGATGTTTGATCAAGGCTGTCATTTTGTGACCCTAATTGCTAACGACGTGACAGAGAAGCTGAGGCACTTTATGGATGGACTAACACCGACTATACGTCATGGCATCATGATGGTGGACTCCATTGAGTACAATACTACGATTGTCAAAGCCTTTCAAGAAGAGCAGGCCCTGAATGACATTGGTTTTGAGGTACAGAGGAATATGCCACCACCAGTACAACAACAAGGGAAGAAATAGGCCAGAGAGGCATAGAGACCACAAGAACAACAACCTTACAAGTCTGTCACCCCAGACAATGATGAACTTTCTCGTCCTTTGGATTTCTAATTACTCTCATGTATTTAAGAGACTCATACTCTAAACATGACATGCTCTGGCCAGAGGCTTTGAGTAACAATCCGACGATAGGCCTGGGTATACATCTCCTCGCAAGGAGTGGTGAATCCTTTGTAGGCTGTTCAAACATCTTCGGGCACTTCAGCTTATACCCAACCATCCTGGGTCCACACCTCCTTGGAGATGCTTGCTTAAGATGTTAAAGTATAAGTCTCCATGACCAAGATGACTTGAACACCGCAAGTCAAAGAAACATCGCACTTAAGCTGCGGTAAGAACATCACTGACCTGTCTATGTATAGACTACCATGTGAAGTTTTACAGTCAGTCACTCCAATGAACTAGTTCGCTTAACTAGCATCCATGTGTATCTCCAGACATCCCAATGTCTCCTGCCAGTGAGAATCAGCTGATTAGAGAATAACCCATGCTAGTCTCAACAGAATTGATAGTGTCCGTTTTTATCAATTCATCAACTAGGGATATTTTCAGTACTTCACAATTGCACATGTAGAGATAATCACTAGTTGTGATCCCATCACAAATTCTCTTATGCTGTGAATTGTATTGCAGACATTCAGTAGATGAGTTTAAGATCCCAATCAAATACATAAACATGTATACTCAAATAGTGAATTATCATTTATTAAAATAAATGTTTACAATCATAAGGCGATTTCCTTAGGACACTTCTCTCATATCACTAACAATGAAGGGTGGCATGGAGGCAAGCCAAGGGAAGGCTTGCGTGCGCATCCAAGGGATGATAGCCAGAGGAAGAGGACTTCAAGGGTCGAGCCAAGGGAGAAGACCTGAAGGCATACGCAAAGGAGAAGGCCCGGAGTAGCTGGAGCTGAGCTGTGAGGGAGGGCAGTCGACTGGCATTGGGACAGTCGACTGCCAAAACCCACAGAAAGTTTGCGGCCCGGAGTAGCTGGAGCTGAGCTGTGAGGGTGCCACCAACCTCAAGGCAACTTGGGATGATCCCTCATCCTCAGAGGAAGAAGAAGAGCAAGTCTCCCACTTTGCTCTTATGGCACAAGATCATTCTGACTCATCGGATGATGAACGAAGCTCAAGTAGTGAAGATGAGAGCTCCTCCACTTCATCATCAGAATCAGAAGCTTCGGTAAGTGAGGTATACCACTTACCCTCCTCTACTTTAGTGAAAATAATTTCTAGCACGAACATGGACTTAGCTAAGGCTAGAAGTAAAGTTAAGGATCTAAAAGAACAGATTGTCATGCTTAGAGTAGAAGCTACTAGACTTAAAAATTTGCATGCTAGTTCTACCTCTTCACATGTTTCACAACTTGAAAATGAAAATAGGGAATTAAGGAAACAGGTAGATGACCTTACGAAGGCCCTTAGGAAATTCCAAGTGGGATCTAGTAACCTAGATATGATCATCAACAGTCAAAGGGTTGTGTATAACAAGGTCGGGTTGGGTTATAGGCCTAAGACAAAGGAGGTTGTATTTGTTTCACTTACCGGTAGGATCGGTGCATCTAGGAGACTAGGAGCTAGGGGAACCACAAAGAAGGCATGGGTACCTAAGAGATTTCTAAATGATACTTATGGATCAAAGATATGGGTACCAAAAGAGTATGTTTTCCATGTTGTTTAGGTAAAGGTGAAGGAGGCCCCAACTATGTGGATAGTAGATAGTGGATGCTCAAGACACATGACCGGGGATGTGAGCAAGTTCACCACTATTAGCTACCTAAGAGAAGGGACCGTCTCCTTTGGGAATAGTGGAAAGTTGAGAATCATTGGTAGGGGCACAATTGAGGTATCTCCCACCATTTCCATACATAAGATACTTTTAATCAAAGATATGAAATTTAACTTATTAAGTGTGAGTCAATTATGTGATGCTGGTTTTAGAGTAGAATTTCATGCTAAGAAATGTATAATAAGGCAAAGTGAATCAAATATTATCATCTTAGAAGGGTTTAGAGAGGCAAATTTATATTATCTTGATCTATCTTATGCTACTAACAATGTTGTTAAGTGTCTCATGTCTAAAGAAGAAGAAGGGTGGTTGTGGCACCGGAGACTTGGACACGTCAACATGAGGAGCATTGCAAGAGTGGCCAAGGAAGAATTGGTGAAGGGGCTCCCAATGCTCAAGTACGAGAAGAACAAGTGGTGTGATGCATGCCAAGAGGGTAAGCAATCAAAGTCACCACACAAAGGTAAAACCCTAATCACTACCTCTTTGCCTTTAGAACTTTTGCACATAGATTTATTTGATTGTCGTAGTACTCCCTCACTTGTAGGGAGTAAGTAATGCTTAGTGATAGTAGATGACTTTTCTAGGTTTACATGGGTCTACTTCTTGAAACATAAGGATGACACCCTAGAGATCTTTATAGGATTTAGTAAAAGGGTAGAAAATGAAAAGAACATAAAAATAAACCGAATTAGGAGTGATCATGGAGGGGAGTTCCAAAATGCTAGCTTCACACAATTTTATGTTGAAAATGAGTATAAGCATGAGTTTTCATGCCCAAGGACTCCTCAACAAAATGGGGTAGTTGAGAGAAGGAATTGAGTCCTACAAGAAGCTGCTAGGACTATGCTTAATGCATACTCCCTTCCTAGCTATTTCTGGGCCGAAGCGGTTAACACCGCTTGCTATATCCAAAACCGAATATTGGTACATAGGTTTTTAGGAAAAACACCTTTTGAACTATGGAATGGAAGGGTACCACAAGTCCATTATTTTAGAGTCTTTGGATGTAAAGTCTAAATCTTGGATACCAAAGATGACCTAAGGAAGTTTGAGTCAAAAGTCGATGAAAGAATTCTAGTAGGGTACTCCTTGACTAGTAGAGGCTATAGAGTCTACAACAAGAGGACAAAAGTAATTGAGGAGTCCTCAAATGTTAAGTTTGATGAAACAACTAGTACCTACCCTAGGAAGGCTTCAATTAATAAAGACAT
Organism: Boesenbergia rotunda; assembly: GCA_024364735.1. NCBI lineage: Eukaryota > Viridiplantae > Streptophyta > Magnoliopsida > Zingiberales > Zingiberaceae > Boesenbergia > Boesenbergia rotunda. Next base: position 39,222 of record JAGFNQ010005495.1, read on the forward strand.
AGAGGAGGTTCAACCCCTTGCCCAAAGAATCCAAGACCTACATTTGGAGGGCAATGATCAAGGGAGAGTAAGAAGTACCCTAGAGGATGAGGAAGAAGGAGTAAATGAACCTACAACCTCTAGGCCCTTGAGACATCACCATGATCACCCCATTGATCAAATAGTGGGTGATGTCACTCAAGGAGTAAGGACTAGATCATACTTTAGGGATCAAACTAGTCAAATAGCTCTAATCTCCCAATTAGAACCCAAGACCATTAATGAAGCATTGGGAGATTTTGATTGGGTCTTAGCCATGCAAGAAGAGCTAAATCAATTTGAGAGAAGTGAAGTTTGGGAGTTAGTTCCTAGGCCCAATGATTACACTATTGTAACCACTAGATGGGTCTTTAGGAACAAACTAGATGACCAAGGTAAAATCACTAGGAACAAGGCTAGATTAGTAGCTAGAGGGTTTAACCAAGTTGAGGGATTAGATTATGAAGAAACTTATGCCCCCGTAGCTAGGTTATAATCAATTAGAATTCTACAAGCCTATGTCGCTCACATGGGTTTCACACTCCACCAAATGGATGTGAAGTCGGCATTCCTAAATGGGGTCATTAAGGAAGAGGTCTATGTAGAACAACCCCCCGGGTTTGAGGACCCTAACTATCCAAGACACGTGTTCAAATTAAGAAAAGCCTTATATGGATTGAAACAAGCTCCCCGAGCTTGGTATGAAAGGCTTTCCTCATTTCTAGTGTCTAAGGGGTTTAGGAGAGGAACAATTGACCCTACTTTGTTCCTAAAATCTAATGATAAGGAAATTTTTGTTGCCCAAGTCTATGTAGACGATATCATCTTTGGGTCAACAAATAATGATTTCCTACAAGAATTCATCAAATGTATGGAAGATGAATTTGAGATGAGTATTGTAGGAGAGTTAACCTTTTTCTTAGGCCTTCAAGTTAAGCAAACTAATGAAGGTACACATGTCTTTCAAAACAAATATGCTAAGGAGATGTTAAAGAAATTTGGTTTAGAAAATGCTAAGGTAGCATCTACACCCATAGGAACCAATGTGAAAATGGATAGTGATATTGAAGGGAAAATGGTGGACTCTAAACAATATAGGAGCATGATTGGTAGCCTTCTGTACCTAACCGCTAGTAGACCCGACATACTTTTTGCGGTAGGTATGTGTGCAAAGTACCAATCGTGTGCCAAAGAGTCCCATTTGGTAGTAGTCAAGAGGATCCTAAGGTATGTGAAAGGTACCCTAAACGTCGAATTTTGGTATCCTAGAACCCCTAATGTTGAACTAATTGGATACATCGACTCGGACTATGCGGGGTGTAAGTTAGATAGGAAGAGTACAAGTGGAGGCTGTCAATTCCTTGGGTCTTCTCTAGTTGGTTGGAGTAGTAGGAAACAACCATGCGTTGCCCTATCAACAACGGAAGCAGAATATGTGGCAATGGGTGGGTGTGTTTCTCAACTCCTTTGGATCATGCACACCTTAGAGGATTATGAGCTACATTACACCAAGGTCAAAGTCTTGTGTGATAATGTAAGTACAATCAATTTAACTAAAAATCCGATTCACCATTCTAGAACAAAACACATTGAAGTGAAACATCACTTCATTAGAGACCATGTGGCAAGGGGAGACATAGAACTACACTATGTTGAATCAAAGTCGAACCTAACCGACATATTTATAAAGCCTCTTCCCGAATCAGAGTTTACATCCTTAAGAAGAGGCCTTGGAATGTGTTTTGTGGAAGTATAGGGCGAACTTGGAGATAATAGCTTTGAAAAAGGGTGCCTGATCCATTAGGGTGATACATTTGGCTCACTTGTGCTTATGGCACATTGTTGAACCATTGAGAGTATCAAAATATGAAAACTAGACCAACTATGGGGAAGGTAAGTGTTTAATTAATGGACACTTTGCCCAAAGATCATAGTTGGACATTTTAAACCCTTAAAAACCTTTTTATGCTTTGCATACTTTGCCATGTTTTTAAAAGTCATATGATTGTAAAATTGATTTTAAAGTTTGATACAAAATGTAGTGGTTTCAAAGCTTTTGGATTTTTATCAAAAGTCATTCATGCTTGAAATTTAATATGGTTTAATATTTTTCCCTGATAGAGTATAACATTTCAAATATGTATGCAAAAGTTTACAATTTTTTGAATTTTCTGGAATTTTCTGGGAGTTTCTGAAATTCGACAGAAAACCTGAAAACTCAGACTGATAGCGTATCAGTCGACTGCCCTATGGGCAGTCGACTGGCACGGCTGATTTTAGCTGCTGTAAGAATTTTTAGAAATCGAAAATTCTCTCACTTGATGCCATGGGTTTTGGTTGCTTGAGGCAATCTCTTTGATGGTGTCAAAGGGGGAGAATGGGTGGTTTAAGTTAGAATTTTAACTTGGAATGGATGGCTTAAGGTTTCTTTCTAACTTAGAACTTGAATGTTTAAAAATGGAGAAGACATGGATTAAGGGGGAGGTACCTCTTAGGTTCTGATATGTCTTATATTTTTAACATATTGTTGTTGTTAAGTGGAAACTTAACTTGGATTTAGATTAGAATTGAAAATGGCGAGAAGACATAGATTAAGGGAGAGGTTGCCTCTTAGGGTTACTATGTCTCATTTGTTAATTGTTGTCTGTTGCTATTGTTATTGTGGCTGTTATTTATCTCTAACTTAAACATATTGCCACACATCAAAAAGGGGGGATTGTTGAGGCAATCGGCCCTTAAATGATTGGAAGATCATGGTTTTGATGTGTGGGCAAACATGTTTAAGGTTAGAGTGTTATGTTGTATTTGATGTGTGAGATTGAGTTTGCAGGACATGGAGAATCACACATGGTGGACTTATCCGAGGGACGAGAGCCGAGGGAGGAGAGTTCCAAGGGCAAGCCGGGAAGTGGACTTCGAGGGCATACGTGAAGGGTGGCATGGAGGCAAGCCAAGGGAAGGCTTGCGTGCGCATCCTAGGGACGATAGCCAGAGGAAGAGGACTTCAAGGGGCGAGCCAAGGGAGCAGACCTGAAGGCACACGCGAAGGAGAAGGCCCAGAGTAGCTGGAGCTGAGCTGTGAGGGAGGGCAGTCGACTGGCATTGGGACAGTCGACTGCCAAAACCCACAGAAAGTTTGCGGCCTCGGACCAGTCGACTGGCATTTGGGCAGTCGACTGGTATACCCCAAAACTAGCCGTTGGCTAGCCGTTGGCCAGCAATTACTACTAGGCCAGTCGACTGGCCTTGGGGCAGTCGACTGGTGCGGGCCTGGATAGACTGCGAATCTGTCCTGTTCACCTATAAAAGGAGCACGTTTTGTACGTGTATGGTACAATTCCGTACAGTAACGAAGTGCTGCCCAACTATAGAGTGATCTTTGCTTCCTCTAGCGTATTTCTACATCTGTAAAGAGGAAGATATTGCTGTAAAGGTTTCTCCACCTCAAGGAGACTTTTCGATAGTGAAAAGTGGTGCTCGCGGCGTGGATCCTTGGACTAGTCACCCATCTGGGTGGATACCAAGTAACTGATAAGTGTTAGCATTGTTTGTAATTCTTTTACATATTATTTCCGCTGTGCTAACAATTCTGTAGAGATCCAAGATCCGAAAAAGTGCATTCACCCCCCTCTGCACGCCTAAAGGATCCTTCATAAATGTCATGCTCATTCAGTTGCTATTTTTTATAATATATGTCATGACATTCGTGTTTATATTTTATGCATGATTTAGAACGGTTAGATAGGACAAAAAGACTTACTTGAAACTTTAATAACATAGTAATAGGTGGAGGTGAGATGTTAGTATATTAGTGAAGCCCTTCTAATAAGGTCAAGTAAGGTAAGGCGTACCCTACTTGGTCTGTTTAGTCTAGTGGAACTAGACGAAGCTATCGATCCAAAACCTAAGCTAGCTAGACCAAAATTTTTGAAGAAGTAATTTGAAAATGAACATTCGGTAAAAGGCTTTGTCAAGGAAAGGGTTGTTGCTCCAATAAGGCTACGACCAAAGAAGGTCTCTGTGCCTCGCCAAGGCCAGGAAGCCAATTATCGAAACTCAAATCCAATTTACTATTTGATAAATTTGAATCTTAAATTTAACATTAATTCAAAGAAAATTATTCAAACATCTCACAATACACCCATAAGGCAATCATGCTTGCTTGTACTGAGACATTTAGAACGGGTGAGATGTTAAGGACTAATAAATTGAAAAATACTTTTCAAAAATATTTTCTAAAATTCTTAGGATATTTTCATAAAAATCTATTTTTAAAATATTTTTTTAACATAATAATATTTTTATGAATTTCATACTTGTCTGAGTGCTTATATATTATACGTTTTCAAAATGATATCTTTTTCAAAAATTTGTTTGACCTACACAATTAGACACAAGCCTCTTAGGTCAACACTAAAGTCCCTTAAGGCACTTAGATAGAGTCAAACGGTGTCGGATATAGAGGGAGTGTTTTTATACTCTTAAAAGTTTTTTTTGTATCTTTTGAAAACTGTGCCTTAAAAATCACTATCATTTCAAAATATTTTTCGAAAACTGTGCTTTAAAAATCACTATCACTTCAAAAGATTTTTCGAAACTGTGCTTTAAAAATTACTATTGCTCATGCTTTTTGAAAAGGCTTATGCTTTAAAAATTATCATCATTCCAAGTTGTGTTTTCGAAAATTATCTCCTTGAAAATTACCATACTCAAAATGTCGTTCAAAATTATTCTTTTGATTTCGATAAACCCTAAAGACACAGAGAAAGTCTACTTCATGATCTACAAGGACTCTTAGGATGTGTCAAATTTAGGGAGAGTCTAAATCAAAAGAAATTATTTCTGACAATTATTTTTTGAAATTATTAGATAATTCTTTTGGTCTGAACCAAACCCTAAAGACTCAGAGAAAGAGTACTTGTAGTCAACTAGCACTTAGTCTATTTCAAATAAAAAGGGAAGAGTTTCGAAAACTATTTTTTTAAAAAAAAATTTTAATAAGTACTTTCAAAAAGAATTTTTTTTTCTAATTATCATTGTTGGTGCAAGTGTGTTTTGTCATTTTTTTGATGTATGACAAAGGGGGAGAGTGAGCTTAAGTTAGAAATTTTTTTTCTTCCCAAAGGAGCAAAATGAAAATCAAAATGTTTTTTCAAAAGGGAGGAGAGTGAGCTTAAGTTTGAATTTTTTTCCCAAAGGATCAAAATGTGTTTTCAAAACCTAGATCAATTTTTTCCATCCTAAGGATTATAATTTAGCCCTTTATGATAGATCATTTGTGTCCGCTAGAGGGGGGTGAATAGCGATTTTTGAACCCCTTTCTTCCTACACGGTTAGTTGCACAGCGGAATATACAATAAAAATAATAAACAATACTAACCAATGCTAACAACGAAGATTTACTTGGTATCCACCCCGGACGGTGACTAATCCTAGAATCCGTCGGTGGATCAACCCCCGGATAACCTCCGGCTAGATCTGTCGCTCCTTGTGGGTGGAGAAACCTCGCCACAACACGTCGGACGCTATCTGATCACAAAAGACGACTAACTCACTTTACCCAAGCGAGTTTCATCAAGAATCTCAGCCACCATGAAGTCATCTTTAAATAAGACTCGGGCTGAAACCCTCGCTACCAGTTGACTGCCCCCAGGGCAGTCGACTAGTGCCACTGAAATTGGACTGTTGCACCCCAACGTTCGAATTTTCAGCCAACTTAGCAGCCACCTACCAATCGGTTGCCCCCAGGGCAGTCGACTGGTCCCAGGTTGAGACCCTTCTGTGAGTTTCATCAGTCGACTGCCCTCAAGCCAGTCGACTGGTCTACTCACATACCTAAGGTTACCCTTCCCGAATACATTCCACTCCGCACTCGAACCCTAGGATTTCCCGAGTATAATCATACAGCACTCGTACCCTCACGACTCGACTGACTCCTCCACAGCAGCCTCGACTGTTGCCTTCGCACCCTCTTCATCTTCGGATCCCGTCCCTCGGATGCACGCAAGCCTCCAGCTTGCCTCCATGCCATCCTTCATATATGCCTCGAAGTCCGCGCCTCTCAGCTCATCGTCCCTGCTCTCCAAGGTCCCTCAGGTGCACACAAGCCTCCATCTTGTCTCCATGCCACCCTTCACCGTAACGAGGCCATCCAGCCAAGTCCATATGTGTAACCTATACAATCTGCACACTCAACATACACATATAAGATAACATGGGTAAACCTAACTTAAACCCTTTGCCCAAACATCAAAACACTTGGTCGCTCCGGACCACAGATTGCCTCAACAATCTCCCCCTTTTTGATGTTTGGCAATACGTTTAAGTTAGGGAAACAAGATAGTAGTCAAATACCAAAATAATGTCTATGCAATGCAAAAATGGATCCTATCCCAAGGCATCCCACCCCTAATTCTCCAAGTTAGGATTTTTTACACACCTAACTTCCTAAAGTTAGGAATTTTCACCAAAATGAGCTTTTTAAAGCTTCTCCCAAGCTCCCCTACATTGGACTTACAAAAACATTTTAAGAACCTCTCCAAGGTTCCCCTTACGCCAAAAATGGAGTAACCATGCTCCCCCTAAACCTAGGGTTTCATGCAAATGTAAGATTGGTTTCCCAACTTAAACCCAAACTTCTCCCCCTTTGCCATACATAAAAAAAACCCCAATAATATCTCAATTATTGGTTCTTTCAATCCCTAATGATTCTAAACACAGTATACTAAACCCCCGTACACTTGTTTCTTATCATTTTGACAGAAAACCAGCTGCTGATACATAAATCAGCCCTGGCCAGTCGACTGCCCCTGTTGGCAGTCGACTGATACTCTGATTTATCAGTTTTCTGGCCAATTTCAAAATTACACCAAAAATTCCACAAATCTCCAAAAATTCCTAAATTTTGTGGAGAACTTTGTGGTACCCATACCTACTTGGGAAAAATACATTACATAATGTATCTATCACCGTTCCCAACTTTGACACAAAATCCAAAAAAATTTCTATGAAAATTGAGGCACCTAGGAGGCAACCTCCCCTTAACCTATGCCTTCTCCAAATTTTTGATTTTCCTAGGTGAAGTTCTACCCAACTTAACACCCTGACACCAAGTTAGGTTCTACCCAACCTAACAACCACGTTCTTCTCCCTTGGCCACCATTAAAGGATTGCCCCCAAGCAACTTTATTCCTAGTGCCAAAATGAACTTAACAATACCCAACAAAAACCTAAAGATTTGCAAGCACACTTGCTAGGATATACCCTATCCTAGAAAAATATGTTTTGATTAAGATTATCAAATGTGCTTGACTTTGTTTTAATTCTCTAAATTTCCCAAGAATGGACACTTTGTGTCAATTTTGACCTCAATTCATGATTCCTTGTGTTTGTCAAGTCTAACCATCATCGATTTACACAAGGAATTGCCCTCAATTTCCCCTTTTTACCTCTAAGTCCTAGATACATAGGGAAACTTATCCATTCTTCCGTGATTTTCAAGATATCAACAAAGCCTTATTAAATCATGGGATAATACTTCATTCAAGGAGTATGAGATCATACACAAGAATTTTAATCCAAAACCTTATCCCATAATCTAATTTTGAAATTTCTTGCTGTCCATTAGGCCTTTCTTTGCAAATTCTCACTGATGAGTCGACTGCCCGTATGGTAGTCGACTCCCAAACCTCACAGAATGTTTCTGGGCTGAGACCAGTCGACTGCCCATGGGGCAGTCGACTGATACTTGAATTTCAGGTTTTTCAACCCAATTTCAGTAATGCCTAAATAATTCCACAAATCTCCAAGAATTCTAAAATTTCGTGGGGAGATTTGTGGGGCCAATGTCTACTTGGGAAAAATATGTTTCCAAACAAATATACTCCGGATCCCAAGATTGGCACGAAACTCAACTTTCTCTAAAATGTATCATTTAAACTAATCTCAAAAGTCCTAATTGTGACCTTTCCTTGATATATCTTCTAATACTTGGCCATGATACATTTTTAGCACTCAATTATATGGTATTTGCCCATTAAACCTTAATTTTACCGATTATAACCTCATTTTCATCTTTTTCTCCTTAAGTCCCTTTTTAATGTGCCAAAACCTAGGATTAAGACTTACCCAAGTCTTCCAGCCTTATTTGACACATTTAACTTAATTTCCTAGGAGAGAAACTCTTGAGATCCATTTACCATGGACCCCAAAGGCTCCTAGAGCTCCCTCTTGAGCTCTAAACCCTAGCCACCTCCCTAGGTGACTCAATCCATACTAGACCACCCCGGTGTGCCCCAGATGATTCTTGACCTACAAATCTAACCTTGGACACCTTGTCCATGGTTAAGTCACCCTTTTTACCTTTTGATGGCATTCCCTTGCCATTCATGGACCTTCCCTCCTTGCCATGATTGTATGCTCCCCCAACATACTTCTTTTTGTTGTCCTTGGAGGTCTTAGACCGGTATCCCAAACCCGATCTATCATAGTTGGGTTTTATACTACCCAACACCATGTCTAGACCCTTTGATCCAACTGTGAATCTTTCTAGGGTCTTTTCTAGATTGTCAAGTCTTACCCTCAAGGCTTGATTTTCCCTCTCTAGACCTTTAACTTTGGAGTCCATATGTCCACTTTGGACATCCCTAGAACTACCCATTTTCTTAGGCGCATTCCTTCCCTTTTTGGGATTAGTGCCATGATCCTTAGATCTAGAGATCTTGGATCTATCATTATGCATGCTTTTCTTGGGGTTTTGATCTACCTTATTGACCCAAGTCCTATCATTATATCTAAATCCAAAGTTATGCACCATTAAGTATTTTTCATTAAAACTAGTATGTATGGATGGGTAATTAACATGATTCTTAAAATGCAAGGAAGAACTTGAAATTGAATTGCTTTTTAACCTAGGGTTAGGAAGTACCTCCCTTACCCTTGTAGTTCCTCCTTGTTGTGAACTTCTTCACTTTCTTTTTTCCTCCTTCTCTCATCTACTTAGATGCTCCATTTTCTTGATTTTACTTTTCTTTGGGCACTTGGTGTGGTAGTGCCCCAATTCTCCACATGTGAAGCATCTAATCTTCATTTTCCTCTCTTGGGCTTCTCCATTCCTACAATTCATGTTAGACTTAATTCGAATAAACCCGGGTTTACAGAGTACCTTCTTTTTCTTACCTAGAGGGCACTTATCCTTGTAGTGCCCCTTTTCATGGCAACCAAAGCATATAATATGCTCCTTTCTCTTGTCTTTGGTGGAGGTAGAGACTAGGTTGACTTCTTCTTCAACCTAAGATGATGTGGATGCCTCCTCTTGTTCCGGTATAGATGAGGCTCTCTCCTCCCCCTCAACCTTTGAGATCAATACTTCCTCTCCTTCTCTTGAAGAGATTGATGATTCTTCTTCCGTTTTCTCCTCTTCGGATGTCAAGCTCCTCTCCGTATCTGAATGGTTCTTTTCCTCTTCTTGTACCATTAAGCCCATTTCTTTGGACTCTTGAGATTGTGTAGGTTTTTCATGAATTTCTTTCAATTTGCTCCACAATTTATATGCATCTTGATATTTACTTACACACCTCAAAATATTGTTAGGCAAAAGATTAACTAAAATTGTCATTACCTTTTCGTTCGCCTTGGATTGATCTTGTTGTTCTTGATTCCAATATCTAGGTCTAAGCCTCTTTCCGTGCTTATCCCTTGGAATCTCGAACGGCTCTTCTAGTGCAATCCTACATGCCCACTCCATTCCGAACCAAGTCTCGATCCTCGACCTCCAAAAACTGAAGTCTTCATGATCGTAGGACGGTGGAGTGTAGATGTCTTCCGCAAGTTTGTCTTCCATGGTTCTTCCTTCCTCTAGCGTGTGCTCCCTCGGCGATTAGTCCGATCAAGAGCGGTCTTTCGCTCTGATACCAATTGTAGGATCGATTCGGTACGCTAGAGGGGTGAATAGCATTTTTTCGATTCTTTCTTCCTACACGGTTAGTTTGCGCAGCGGAATATACAATAAAACAATAAAACAAAAACTAACCAATGCTAACAATGAAGATTTACTTGGTATCCACCCCGGACGGGTGACTAATCCAAGAATCCGTCGGTGGATCAACCCCCGGATAACCTCCGGCTAGATCTGTCACTCCTTGTGGGTGGAGAAACCTCGCCACAACACGTCAGACACTATCTGATCACAAAAGACTACTAACTCACTTTATCCAAGCGAGTTTCGTCAAGAATCTCAACCACCACAAAGTCCTCTTTAAATAGGACTCGGGCTGAAAACCCTCGCTACCAGTCGATTGCCCCCAGGGTAGTCGACTGGTGCCACTCAAATTCGACCGTTACACCCCAACGTTCGAATTCTCAACCAACTCACCAGCCACCTACCAGTCGACTGCCCCCAGGGCAATGGACTGGTCCCAGGCTGAGACCCTTCTGTGAGTTTCATCAGTCGACTGCCCTCAGGCCAGTCGACTGGTCTACTCACATACCTAAGGTTACCATTCCCGAGTACATTCCACTCCGCACTCGAACCCTAGGTTTTCCCGAATACAATCACACTGAACTCGTACCCTCATGACTCGACTGACTCCTCCACAGCAGCCTCGACTGTTGCCTTTGCGCCCTCTTCATCTTTGGCTCCCGTCTCTCGGATGCACGCAAGACTCCAGCTTGCCTCCATGCCATCCTTCATGCATGTCTCGAAGTCCGTGCTCCTCACCTCATCGTCCCTGCTCTCCAAGGTCCCTTGGGTGCACACAAGCCTCCAGCTTGTCTCCATGCCACCCTTCACAGTACCGAGGCCGTCTAGTCAAGCCCATATGTGTAACCTGTACAACCTGCACACTCAACATACACATATAAGATAACAAGGGTAAACCTAACTTAAACCCTTTGACCAAATATCAAAACACTTGGTCACTCCAGACCACAGATTGCCTTAACACTTTAATCCAATCTAACTTAAGATACTGTCAAACATCAAAAAGGGGGAGATTGTTGGTGCAAGATGCATTAGTGATGTCCTCCTCGAATGTTTCAATGTTTAACAATATGATTAAGTTAGTGATACATTGAACAAGGAAGAGTTAGTCAAGAAAGGAGTACCAAAGTAAAAGAAAGTCCTAATTAACCTAGGCAATAAGTCCTGGTTCGAAGGGTTGGGCACGAAGTCTTGGTTCGTGAAATTGGGCAATAAGTCCTGGCCGAGGGCTAGGCACCGAAGTCCTGATGAGTGAAGTTGGGCAATAAGTCCTGGTCGTGGAATTGGGCACTAAGACCTGGTGAGTGAAGTTGGGAAAAAGTCCTAATGAGTGAAGTTAGGCACGAAGTCCTGGTCGTAAGATTGAGAAAAGTCCTGGTGAGTGAAGCTGGGCAAAAGTCCAACCGGATGGGCCGGGTGACAACCGTCTCCTGAGAGGAGTAGGTGAAAGGCGCGTTCCCCGGGAAGGGAACATAGGCGTCAGTTCTACCTAGGGTTTCGCGGGAAATCTGAAGTCAAAACCAATCGTTAAGGCTAAGATTGTATATGTGTTTGCTTTGTATTTATGTATCTTGCAGGTACCTAAAATTGAAGACAAAGCAGATAAACAAACACACAACATTGCTGGAAAACAATCTACTGGGTGCCCCCATTAACCAGGGCGCCCCAATGAACTAGACGCATGGATGATCCTGGCGCCTGGATCATCCAAGCGCCCTGGACTAGGCCTTATCAACTGCTACGAGTTCGGCGCGAAAGATGAGGTTTGATCAAAGTTGTGAGGTGCCCCACAGCAACTCAGGCGCCCAAGACATGAGTATATAAAGGGGTTCGACCCCCCAACTCATAACGATAATTCCGAGATCATTCTGAGTATTCTGAGCTATAGAAAAGCACTAGAGATGAAGCCCTGCGACCAATGAGGCTCCAGGAGGAAGTGCGTGACACTTCGGAGGTCCAGATCGGCCGGGTGCTTGACTTTTTATTTTGGATTGCATTTACTTTTCTGCACTTAATTTCCGTATATTTTTTATTGTAATCGTACACTGTAAGACGAGTTTCTCCGCCTCCGGAAAGTCTGGAAATGAGACCATTAGTGGACGGGCGTTTTCTGTGCTTAGGCCTTGGATGTACTGACCCTGGTGGGTTGGGAACCAAGTAAATCCCGTGTGTATGTGTCTTTCTTTTCTGTTCTTTAGTATTTCCGTTGCGCACTAACTCTCTATCTAGAACGATCGAAAGAAACGGTTTCCGCAAAAGCTTTAACGAGTCGATATTCACCCCCCTCTATCGACGGCACCGGTCCCCACATATTGGACACCTTTGCAAAGCATGCAGGCATCAACCCTATTGGACTCATTGTGAGATATATTGTGACAATTCCGTCTAGAGAAGAATTAGGGACTATGTGTTGTCAGAGATGTTGATCTCGAATTACAGGGTCATACCGTCTATTCTGATTTTTTGGTGTTTCCAATGCTAGAGTTTGATATTATCCTTGGAATGGATTGGCTGATGGCCAACAACGTATTCATTTATTTCCAGAGGAGGTAAGTATTAATTAGACCTATGGGAATGGAGCAATTCGTGTTCGAGCCAGAGGGATGCAAGAGCTTACCTCGAATGATATCTTGTGCAGGCTAGGGAGATTATGCAAAGGCTGCCAGGGAGTCTTAGTCAATATTATTACAACTCCAGTTGCAGATCGTCCCTTACCGGAGGAAGTAGAAATTGTTAGGGAATTTCCTAATATTTTCCCATTGATGACATGGTTGGCATTCCCCCTAAGCGAGAGGTGGAATTATCAATTAATGTGATGCCTGATACGGTGCCAATTTCTAAGGCACCATATCGTTTAGAATATATAGAAATGAGAGAATTGAAAAATCAAATTCAGGAGTTGTTAGATATGGGGTTTATTTGCTCGTGTTTCTCCCCTTAGGGTGTGCCAGTACTCTTTGTAAAGAAGAACGATAGCAACCTAATGCTTTGTATCGATTATCGAGAATTGAACAAAGTGACAGTCAGGAACAAATATCCCCTACTAAGGATTGAGGACTTGTTTGACCAATTACAGGGAGCAACAGTGTTTTCAAAAATAGATCTTCAATCAAGGTACCATCAGCTGAAAATGAAGGAAGCAAATGTTCCTAAGACCGCCATCTGGACTTGATATGGGCATTATGAGTTTCTGGTGATACCATTCGGGTTAACGAACGCCCTAGCAATTTTTATGGATCTCATGAACTGCATATTTCAGCCGTATCTTGACCAGTTTGTCATTGTCTTGATAAACGACATCCTAATATACTCCAAAGACCAAGAGGAGCACAGGCAACACTTGAGAGCCGTGTTAGATGTCCTGCGGTGTCGGAAACTCTATGCCAAGTTTAGCAAGTGCGAGTTCTAGTTAGAGAAGGTGGTCTTCTTAGGCCACATTGTTTAGAACAGAGGAATAGAGGTGAATCCATCAAAGGTGGAGGCTGTGAAAAACTAGACTATGCCTAGGAATCCAACTGAGATGCGCAGCTTCTTAGGCCTGGCTGGCTATTATCGAAAATTCATCAAGGGATATTCAAGTATTGCAGTACCACTGACCGCACTGGCAAAGAATAATGTTAAGTATGAGTGGGGAGCAGACTGTTAGAGGAGCTTTGATGAGTTGAAACGAGCTCTCACCACGACACTAGTACTAGCTATACTTGACAGGCAAAGCGACTATGTACTGTATACAAACGTGTCTAAGCTCGGTTTGGGTGTTGTATTGATGCAACAGAATCGGGTGATTGCATATGCGTCCAAGTAGTTGAAGATGCATGAAAAAAATTACCCAACTCATGACCTCGAGCTAGCAACCATGGTCTTTGCCTTAAAGATCTAGAGGCATTACTTGTACGGTGAGTAATGCAAGATACTCACCGATCACAAGTCTCAAGTACATCTTTACAACCTTCTCCATGATGCAGTATGCAGAGTTATATATTCGGGAGATAGTTAGGCTATATGGCATCCCCGCCTCTATAATATCCGACAAGGACCCATGATTCACTTCATCCTTCTAAAAGAGCCTCCATTTCACCATGGAGACAAAGTTATTATTCAGTACCGCATTCCATCCTTAGATAGACGGACAGTCAAAAAGGGTGATACAGACTTTTGAAGATCTACTACATGCTTGTGTGATTGACTTCCAAGGGAGTTGGGATTTGAAGTTACCCTTAGTGGAGTTCACCTATAACAATAGCTATCAGTCGACTATAGGTATGGCTCCATATAAAGCACTTTATGGGAGGAGGTGTAGATTGCCCATACACTGGGATGAGGTTAGAGAAAGGGTAGAGCTAGGGCCAGAGATTGTATAGCAGATTGCTGATTTAGTAGTTCGAATATGTGACAAGATGAAGATTGCCTAAAGTCGGCAAAAGAATTATGCCGACCAGAGGAGACAGGATCTCAAATTTATAGTGGGTGATCACGTCTTTGTAAGGATTACGCCGATGAAGGGTGTTATGAGATTCGAGAAAAATGGAAAGTTGAGTCCAAGGTTCATTGGACCATTTGAGATCCTAGACAGAATAGGGATGTTAGCCTATAGAGTGGCTCTACCATCGAATCTTGCGAGAGTGCAAACGTATTCCATGTGTCAATGCTAAGGAAGTACATGTCAAACCCATTGCATGTAGTGAACTATGAGTCATTGTAGCTTATGTCAAACCTACCCTATGAGAAGAAGTCTATACAAATATTAGCCTGATAGGAGAGGAAGCTACGGAGGAGAATTATTCAGATGGTCAAGGTCAAGTGGCTGAATCACTCCGAGGAAGAGACCACTTGGAAAACTAAGATTGATATGAGAAATAAATATCCAGAATTATTTGGTAAGCTTAAATTTCGAGGACGAAATTCATTTAAAGGGGAGAAATTGTAGTGCTAATACAATAAATAAGTAAAAAATATATATATAACTATATATAAATATAAATATATATATATGGTAACGTGGAAGAATTATCTTTACCTTTTTAAAAATTTATAATTTTTATGTTTTCTTATATAGAATTTTTTTTTAGTGTTTGGATACCATTAAATAGAGGATTTTTGAGGAATTTCATCTCCTAACCTAGGGTTTCTTAGCCGCTAGCCCTTTTTGCCAAATTCTCTCTCAAAAATGTACTTGTGAGAAAAGGTAGAGGAAATTTTAGAAGAAAAGTTTTTTTTATCGTCACCCGTCATTTCATCAACAAAGATAAGATTTTACTTTTATTTACTGCACTATATGGATCATATTATGCATTTTTTAAGGTTTGATGCATATTTATTGTTAATGAATATGTTTATCAATTTTTTTGCGATGATTTGACGAAGTTTTAACATAGTTTAATTAGAACTCTTGAAAATATAAGTTTTTTTTCTGAAATATGATGTCGATTTCGGCGACGACTATCCTTACTGTCGATTTCGGCGCCGACGCCACTTGCTGCCAATTTTGGCACCAACAACTTTTTCCACCGATTTCAGCGCTGACACTCTTTCCTGCCAATTTCGGCGTTGATGCCCCTTTTCATCAATTTCGACGTCGATGCCCCTCATTGCTGATTTCAGCGCCGACACCTCTTTTCGTCAATTTCAACGCCAATGCCCTCATTGCCAATTTTGACGTAGACACCTTTTGTGTCGAGATTGGATTCGTTGGAAGCAAGGATGACATGCAATATCCCTAAAACCGCATCTCATTATTATTATTATTCATGTCTAAACACATTTAAATCTTTTATCATAATTGTTGATAAGTTTGGAGGCAAAAAAATGTAACCATTTACTTTAGAATGTCATATAAATTGCTTTATTTTAACAATGTGAAATTTAAGATGAATATTTGATGGGTAATGGAGTTCGACTTAGAGGATATCGGAATCCTTTACACCCAAACCAGAGGGAAAAGGGATTAAAGGAGTTCGACTTAGAAGATACCGGAATCGTTTATACCAATTCAGAGGGGAAAAAAGAAGTAGAGGAGTCCGGTTTAGAGGGTACCAGAATCCTTTACACCCAACTCAGCGGACAAGGGAGTAAAGGAGTCCGGCTTAGAAGATACCGGAATTCTTTACACCGAATTCGGCAAAAAAGGGGTTGTAGAATCCGGCTTAGAGGATACCGATGAACACTACCAAGCTTAGTACTAGGGAAAATGTTTGGCCAAACAAAATAAAGTAGAAGAAGGGGGTTGAGGTAGTCACACTCAAACGAACTAAACTCATGATAATCTCAACATATTAATATTCTCCTTAAAAATTAATGCTTGACTAGGAATAGTTAAGAGTAGTGTTCTTTAGTTTATCTCACTATCAATTCAACTAATTAATATAATGTAGATTAGATCTATTACCCAAGGACATTATTATACTTATTCATTGGGCACAATTATGAAATAAATATGATAATCATACTTTGCATTTATTAAATAGAATATGATACAAAATGTTCCCTAGACAATTATCTCATAATTGGCTCTAGGGCTAACACTAACATAAACATAATTGAAGTATTGTATGAAATATACATACCAGAGTCAACTCATCCTACAAGGATATAAATCAGAGATCCCTGATAAAACTCTCCATTGGTAAGCTCGTATCACACGAGTCAGTGCAAAGTCATAAAACCATATACAAATACCTCCTATATGTACAAGTCAAACATATGTAGCAATTAAATGCAGCAAGCACAACTAAATGTGAAGATGCATCATATGCACATTGTGCAATATCATGTGTCACCCCCTGAAGCCAGTCAAGCCACCGTTGCATATCATATGCAAACGACCGAGTGGGCAAGACTGTGACAACTGTGCGCACTTTGCCACCACTGCTCCGGAGTGGCCGATTGGACAGGATGTAGGCGGAGTACCACACTCCTACCCCAAGTGAATGGGGGAGCATCACTATCATCCGCTTGAATCACTAGAAAGAGAAAGGATCCACCGAATACACATCGCACCGATCTACCACTATCCCTGATTGGGTGAGCGCATCCTGACAATGGAAAAACTATCCATACTCCGACAACCACTAAACCAAGAGTGGTCATGTGGGTAGATCTTGTATGACTAACGACCCATCTCAACCACAAGGGAGCCAAGAATTAGCGGTTATGCAATCGTATAGGGATGGTGTATGACACTAATCAATGCAACACCCACCAAATCATCATCTATACCATAATATAGCATGCATAGGTCTGAATCATGTATCATAACATAACCATCATGCAATTAGATATACAGGTAAAAGTACAATTAGTGGTCAACTCAATGCCATTAATAACGTGATATGCAACCAATCCTAAGCACACGTTCACACGTGTGTATTCTATAGAGCGAGAGTATCAAAGTGAGACTGTATAGATGTAAACATGATTATCACAAGTCCAAATAGCTAAGTATCAAGCAGGATAATCAAAAGCAAGATAAAGGTAATAATCTTCTACTACCATAACAACAAGTCATGCATACTGTATCAAAAATAAAGAGTCAAGTTAGAGATACCTAGTTCCAACGAAGAAGCATGTTTATGAAGAGAGCCCCCCATCCAGTATCTACAACAAATCAATCAATATCCTGTATCAAAGGATATAATCTTATCTATTTACGTAAATAGTAACCAGTTACTCAAACTACTAATCCATATAGGAGTAACCCTAATTATCAACTTCATCATTTAATACCAATTAATTATTTAACTCTTAATTAACCTGTATCATCATGGTTAGGTTCAATTTTAGGTTTAGCCTAAGCTTAATCCAGGTGGTCACCCCAACTACATCTCCGAAATCCCTACCATGCGCAATTCTCAGACACAAGAATAGAGATCCAAACCTACCATTGACCTCACGACAAAGATGGCCAAATGGAGCTCACGGCACATCAAGGGTCAAGCAAAATAAACCCAAAGCTCCATTCCAATTTGTCAACCACAAATCACACCAAACTAATCTCGAAGACAAATCTATACTTTAACCTATCCTCACACGGCAAAATCCATAGGAACAATTAATAAGACATAGAACCAAAACTCTATATCAGCCATTAACAAAAACTCAATTGCTAACAAAAACCATAATCCGAGCAGATCTAGTTCTTCTTATCAAAACAACCATCAATAGCCTTAATCTAAAATTTTGAATTAACCTTAACCCAAACCACTAAATCTAAAATCTCAGCTCAGATTGCCCCAAAGACACATGGAAGAATCATAAAACCAAATGGAATCACCCATCTCATTCTCAACTAAGAACAGAGCACCCAAAACTTCAAAGATAATCCACAATTAGCCTAAAAACCAAACCAATCAAATAGCTAACACAACTAACATGCGATGGAAAACACCAATCCCAACAGATCAAACACAAGGCTACTTCTACACATCTGAGCACATAGGTCCAAAATGAAAAACCAAATCCAAGTGATGGGGTTTAGTACCCCGTGGCTGACATGTGGAATGAAGAAGCTGTGTGACAAGATATAGAGAGTCTGAACGACTCTCTTTCAGGAGCTCCCGAGTCCCTCTAAGGAAGGGATCCCCCGAGACCCCCAGCGGGTAAATACGCCCCGGAGATCAAATCAGATGATGCACTCTAGAAGATCACCTCAGGATGTCAGGTCCCCAAGACCACCTCGGGAAGGAAAAATGCCCGGGACCCCCCGGGCCAAAAGACCCCGAGATCACCTCGGGGAAGCAGAGCCCAAGAAGCCTTCGGCCTCAAGGAACGGTTCCCCTTCTTCGAATCTGCGGATAACCCTCACCAATTATCGTGGAGTCATCATGACCCATAATTATCGCAACGGTTCGCACTTAATGACGGCGTGAACCATTGCAAAGGTTATCCCATAACCGACAATTGGGGGGGCGTGGCAAAGATCGTGGAGACGCATGAGGCAGCCGCCGCGGGTACAAAAGGTACTCCAACCCCTCCAGTAAAGGGGTTACGCTCTCTCTGCTTCACGCATACCTTTCTTTTGCCTTCTCTTCATCTTCTGGATCGAGGCACTGACTTGAGCGTCGGAGTGGGCTCCGTCGGATAACCTCCGGTGTGTTCCCCTAATGCTCGTGTTAATCTCGCAGGGTATGAGTTCTTCCTCTAGAGTCAGCATCCGCGTGAGCTGAACCCTAGTGACTGGCCGTCAACGTCAATTCCTTTCGGAACAAGTTTGGCGCCGTCTGTGGGAATCCAGTAAAGCACCAGAAGGAGCACCGATGGTAGAGCCGACGGGACAATCCATTGTCCTGACGAAAGAGGAACTAGATCGCTTGGTGGCCAACGCCATCAAAGAGGCGCTCGAACAACACCAAATCAAGCAGGCCACCTCACAGTGAGGTGTTTTTGTGCGGGAGGAGATCCCCAGAATCTCCATCTCGCACCCCTAACCGCGAAGATCAGTAACACCACCGGGGCAACGCGCTGGAGCAGCCCCGGACCACTAGCGAGACTCTCTCGGAGATATTGAGAAAATCAACTCGGTAGCTCTAGCGCACTGAGACACGAAGATAGACAGGGGAAGAGGGAGGAACCCAAGGCCTCCCCTAAGGCTCCCTCTACTCCCTTCTCATTTGAGATTGTAGAAGACCCCATGCCGAAGCAATTTCATGGGTCTGGGATTACTGATTACGACGGGAAGATAGATTTAGAGGATCTTGGCTTTAAGTTTGAAAATACGACACTTCTACACCAGTATACCGACGGTGTAAAGTGCGGGTGTTCTTGAACACCCTATCCAGAAAAACCCAATGATGGTTTCAGAGGTTGCCCTCAAGTTCTATCAACTCCTTCAAGGAGTTTAGAACCTCCTTCCTCCACCACTTCGCCAGTAGTCGTCGCTATCAGAAGATGACACTCAATCTATTCGCTCTGAAGCAGAAGCCGAAAGAGCCGCTCAAGGAGTACATCCAGCTATTTAACGGGGTGCAACAAGATGTGTCAAGTGCAACGTCGGAAATCCTGATCAGCGCCTGTACCCAAGGGCTCGCGGAAGGAGATTTTTTCCGATCATTGGCGAAGAAACCACCCGCCAGCTTCGATGATCTGCTGGGGCGTTCTGTCAAGCATGTCAACGTGGAGGAGGTGCAATTCACCGGTCGCAAGGAACCAGCTGGAGTCCCCCCTCAAGCCGTTACCCGACCCAAAAGGAGGGAACCCCCAGCTCCAACCCGGGGAAGGACCAGTGGGTTGGTAGACGGAAACTGGTAGAGACAGTGGACACCGAGCAGCCAGAGCCACTGATGAAGTATTGCGGCTTCCATGGCAGTACTACACATTCCACCGAGGTGTGTCATGCCTTGAAGAACAAATGGAGTGAAGAGACAGACCCCAAATCTTGGAGGAAGTGGAAGAAGATGGGGTATCGCCTGAATTCCCCTCGGCAAAGCCTTTCTCCCTGATAGAGGCAGTCGGGAGAAAACAAGACCCGAGACCGGTCTCGGTCGCCGTCAAGGGGAAGGAGCTGGGGGTCTGCACTCTGTAGGTCTCCCTCCTTGGAAAGAGACCCTATGAAGGGCAAGGCCCCAGCACGCGGCCCGCCCTCGGGACATGTGGGAGTAATCTTCGGAGGGCCCACCGGAGGGGATTCTCATCAGGCAAGGAAGTCCAACACCCGGCGTCTGGAGAACTATGCAATTGGGACGAGCTGGAGCTAGGATCACAGCCCTATGATCTCGTTCGGCCTCGAAGACTTGGAAGTGGTGGAACCTCCTCATGAATATGCCCTGGTGATCCTTGCCCGCATCGCTAACTATGAGGTCAAGCGCATCTTCGTGGATACAAGAAGTTCCGTGAACATCCTATAGAAGGCTGCTTTGGATCAGATACAGATCGACAATGATGAACTACTTCCGGTCTCGTCCCCATTGTTCGGCTTCACCGAGTATCGAGTACAGCTGATAGGGCAAATTACCCTATCGCTATCATTGAGCAGCGACTTGCTCGAGAGGACTAGGAGGACTCCCTTTTTGATCGTGGACGCTCCATCATTCTACAACGCCATCTTGGGCCACCCGATGCTCAGTGTGTTCCAGGTGGTGGTCTCTGTCTACTACCTGAAGATAAAATTCTCGATAGGCGACCGAGTGGCTGGTGTAGGATCGATTCCGGTACACTAGAGGGGGTGAATAGTGTTTCTTCGATTCTTTCTTCCTACACGGTTAGTTTGCGCAGCGGAATATACAATAAAACAATAAAACAAAAACTAACCAATGCTAACAATGAAGATTTACTTGGTATCCACCCCGGACGGATGACTAATCCAAGAATCCGTCGGTGGATCAATCCCCGGATAACCTCTGGCTAGCCCTCATCGCTCCTTGTGGGTGGAGAAACCTCGCCACAATCACTTTGACAATATCTAGGTACAAAAGACTACTAACTCACTTTACCCAAGCGAGTTTCGTCAAGAATCTCAGCCATCACGAAGTCCTCTTTAAATAGGACTCAGGATGAAAACCCTTGCCACCAGTCGACTGCTCCCAGGGCACTCGACTGGTGTCACTGAAATTCGACCGTTGCACCCCAACGTTCGAATTCTCAGCCAACTCCCCAGCCACCTACCAGTCGACTGCTCCCAAGGCAGTCGATTGGTCTTAGGCCAGAACCCTTCTGTGAGTTTCATCAGTCGACTGCCCCCATGCCAGTCGACTGGTCTACTCACCCACCTAAGATTACCCTTCCTGAGTACATTCCACTCAGCACTCTAACCCTATGATTTCCCGAGTACAATCACACAGCACTCGTATCCTCACGACTCGGCCGACTCCTCATCTGCAACCTCGACTATTGCCTTCGCGCCCTCTTCATCTTCGGCTAGCGTCCTTCGGATGCACGCAAACCTCCAGCTTGCCTCCATGTCATCCTTCACGCATGCCTCGAACTCCGTGCCCATTAGCTCATCGTCCCTGCTCTCCAAGGTCCCTCGGGTGCACACAAGCCTCCAGTTTGTCTCCATGTCACCCTTCACCGTACCGAGGTCGTCCAGTCAAGTCCATATGTGTAACTTGCGCAACCTGCACACTCAACATACACATATAAGAACACAAGGGAAACCTAACATAAACCTTTTTCCCAAACATCAAAACTCTTGGCTGCTCTGGACCACAGATTGCCTCAACAATCTCCCCCTTTTTGATGTTTAGCAATACGTTTAAGTTAGGCAAAGCAAGATAGTAGTTAATAGCAAAAATCATGCTAAATAAATGCATATGCAATGAATGAATGGATCCTATCCCAAGGCATCCCACACCTAACCCTCCAAGTTAGGACTTTTCGCACACCTAACCCTCCAAGTTAGGATTTTCACCACCTAACCCTTCAAGTTAGGATTTTCCACACCTAACTCCCTAAAGTTAGGACTTTTCACCAAAACGGGCTTTTTAAAGCTTCTCCCAAGCTCCCCCTACATTGGACTTACAAAGGCTTTTTAAGAATCCCTCCAAGGTTCCCCTTACGCCAAGAATGGAGCAAACATGCTCCCCTTTTTCTCAGCTTCCCCTAAACCTAGGGTTTCTTGCAAAGGTAAGTTTGGTTTCCCAACTTAAACTCAAACTTCTCCCCCTTTGCCTAGCATCACAAAGAACCCCAACAATAACCCAATTATTGGTTCTTTTAATCCCCAATGATCCTAAACAACGTGTACTAACCCCCCCCCCCTCTCATACACTTGTTTTCCATCATTCGGACCCAAGTCAACTGCTGGATACCCACACCAACCCTGACCAGTCGACTGATACTCTGATTTATCAGTTTTCAGGCCAATTTTGAATTGCGCCAGAAATTTCATAATTCTCCAAAAATTCTCAAATTTCGTGGAGAACTTTGTGGTACCCATACCTACATGGGAAAAATACATTTCACCATGTATCTATCACCATTCCTAAGTTGGACACAAAACTCAAAAATTTCTTATGAAAATTAAGGCATACAAGGAGGCAACCGCCCCCTTAACCCATGCCTTCTCCCAATTTTCAATTTTCCTAGGTGAAGTTCTACCCAACTTAACACCATAGACTCAAATTAGGTTCTTCCCAATCTAACAACCAAGTTCTTCTCCCTTGGTCACCATCAAAGGATTGCCCCCAAGCAACTTTATCCCTAGTGCCAATAAGAACTCAACAAAATCATGAAAAAGTCTAAAAGTTTACAAACACACTTGTTAGGGTATACCCTATCCTAGAAAGATATGATTTCAAGAAGATATCAAGTGTGCTTGACTTTTGGTACATACCTAATTTCCTAAAAGTTTGGCATTTCGTATCAATTCTGAACTCTATTCATAATTCCTCGTGTTTACCAATCTTGACCACAATTAATTTACACAAGGAATTGTTCTTAACTCTTTCTTTTCAATAAAAAGAAATCTCCTTCTTATCTCTTATCAATCTTCCTTGAATTATTCATTATATCCATATAGTCTCATTTCATACAATCACCAATAAGCCATGATCCCAACCCTTGTTCAAGGAATATAATCAATGATCTTAATTTAGACATCATATTCTATCATCCAATAGCCATTTTCTTTAATCCTGATGAATCAGTCGACTGCCCCTTGTGTAGTCGACTCCCAAAACTCACAGAATATTTCTGGGCTGTGACCAGTCGACTGCCCCCAGGGCAGTCGACAGATACCTGAATTTTAAATTTTTTAACCCAATTTCAATAATGCCTAAATACTTCCACAAATCTCCAAAAATTCTGAAATTTCGTGGAGAGATTTGTGAGACCAATGTCTATTTAGGAAAAATATGTTTCCAAATAAATGTACTCCAAATCCCAATATTGGCACGAAACTCAACTTTCTCCAAAATGTATCAGTTAAACTCATCCCAAAAGTCCTAATTGTCGCCTTTATTTGATATATCTTCTAATACCCGGCCATGATGCATTTCTAGCATTGAATTATTTGGTGTCTATCCATTAAACCCTGATTTTGTCAATTATAACCTTATTTTCATCTTTTCTCCCTAAATTCCCTTTTAATGTGCCAAAATCTAGGATTAAAACTTATCCAAGTCTTCCAACCCTTTTTGACACATTTCACCTAATTTCCTAGGAGAGAAACTCTTGAGATCCATTTACCATGGACCCCAGAGACTCCTAGAGCTCCCCCTTGAACTCTGAGTCCTAGCCACCTCCCTAGGTGACTCAACCCACACTAGACCACACCGGTGTTTCCCCGGTGACTCTTGGCCTACAAAATGAACCTTCTTAACCTTAGACACCTTGTCTTTGGTTAAGTTGTTCCTTCTACCCTCAAATGGCACCCCTTGCCATTTTTGGACTTCTGCTTCTTGCCATGATCATATGTCTTCTCAGTATACTTCTATTTGTTAGCCTTGGAGACTCTAGACCGGTAACCCAAACCCGATCTATCATAGTTGGGTTTTAAGCTACCCAACACCATGTCTAAGCCCTTAGATCCAACCATGAATATTTCTAGGGTCTTTTCTAATGTATCAAGTCTTGCCCTCAAGGCTTGATTTTCCCTTTCTAGACCTTTAACCTTAGAGTCCATAGGGTCACTTTGGACATTCCTAGAACTACCCATTTTTCTAGGCACATTCCTTCCCTTCTTGGGATTAATGCCATGATCCTTAGGTCTAGAGGTCTTGGGTCTATCATTATGCATGCTTCTCCTAGGGTTTTGATCTACCTTGTTAACTCTAGTTCTATCATTATATCTAAATCGAAAATTATGCACAAGTAGGCAGTTTTCATTAATCCTAGCATGCATGGATAAATGATTAACATGATTTTTACTATGCAAGGAGGAACTTGAAATTGAATTAATTTTTAACCTAGTGTTAGGAATTACCTCCCTTACCCTTGTAGTCCCTCCTTATTGTGGACTTTTTCTCTTCCTTCTTTCCTCCTTCTCTCATATTCTTAGATGCTCCATTTTTTTTATTTCACCTTTCTTTGGGCACTTAGTGTGGTAGTGCCCCAATTCTCCACATGTGAAACATCTAATCTTCTTTTTTCTTTCTTGGGCTCCTCCAATCCTACAACCCACGTTAGATTTAAAGGAACTTGAAATGGGTTTAGATTTTACCTCCTTCTTACCTTTTGGGCACTTGTCCTTGTAGTGCCCCTTTTCCTTGCAACCAAAACACGTAATGTGCTATTTCAATTTAGCTTTGGTGGAGGTAGAGGATTCTTCTTGTTCTTGTATGATTGAGGGTCTCTCCTCCCCCTCAATTTTTGAAATCGATACCTCCTCTTCTTCTCTTGAGGAGGCTGATGATCTTTCACTCTCTCCCTCACTTGAAGATGTAGATGACTCAATTGTCTCCTCTTCTTGAATCATGAAGCTCACTTCATTGGGATCTTCTATTAGTTGGACTCGTGTAGAATTTTCATGGAATTCGACCACCTTTTTCCATAGCTCATGCGCATTTGAATATTTTCCTACATCACTCAAGACGTTGTTAGGCAAAATATTAATCAATACTTCAATTACCTTCTTATTCGCCTTGGATTGGTCTTGTTGCTCTTGATTCCAATATCTAGGCCTAAGCCTCTTCCCGTGCTTATCCTTTGGAATCTCATATGGCTCTTCAAGCGCGATTCGACATGCCCACTCCATCCCGAACCAAGTCTCGATCCTCGCCCTCCAAAAGTTGAAGTCCTCATGATCGTAGGGCGGTAGAGAGTAGATGTCTTCCCCCAACTTATCTTCCATTGTTTTTCTTCCTCTAGCGTGTGCTCCCTCAGCGGTTAGTCCGATCAAGAGCGGTCTTTCGCTCTGATACCAATTGTAGGATCGATTCCGATACGCTAGAGGGGGTGAATAGTATTTTTTTCGATTCTTTCTTCCTACACGGTTAGTTTGCGCAGCGGAATATACAATAAAACAATAAAACAAAAACTAACCAATGCTAACAATGAAGATTTACTTGGTATCCACCCCGGACGGGTGACTAATCCAAGATTCCGTCGGTGGATCAATCTCCGGATAACCTCTGGCTAGCCCTCATCGCTCCTTGTGGGTGGAGAAACCTCGCCACAATCACTTTGACAATATCTGGGCACAAAAGACTATTAACTCACTTTACCCAAGCGAGTTTCGTCAAGAATCTCAGCCATCACGAAGTCCTCTTTAAATAGGACTCGGGCTGAAAACCCTCGCCACCAGTCGACTGCTCCCAGGGCACTCGACTGGTGTCACTGAAATTCGACCGAATTCTCAGCCAACTCCCCAGCCACCTACCAGTCGACTGCTCCCAAGGCAGTCGATTGGTCCCAGGCCAGAACCCTTCTGTGAGTTTCATCAGTCGACTGCCCCCATGCCAGTCGACTGGTCTACTCACCCACCTAAAGTTACCCTTCCTGAGTACATTCAACTCAGCACTCTAACCCTAGGATTTCCCTAGTACAATCACACAGCACCCGTACCGTCACGACTCGACCGACTCCTCATCTGCAACCTTGACTATTGCCTTCGCGCCCTCTTCATCTTTGGCTCCCGTCCCTCGGATGCACGCAAACCTCCATCTTGCCTCCATGCCATCCTTCATGCATGCCTCGAAGTCCGTGTTCATCAGCTCATTGTCCCTGCTCTCCAAGGTCCCTCGGGTGCACACAATCCTCCAACTTGTCACCATGCCACCCTTCACCGTACCGAGATCGTCCAGTCAAGTCCATATGTGTAACCTGCGCAACCTGCACACTCAACATACACATATAAGAACACAAGGGAAACCAAACTTAAACCCTTTGCCCAAACATCAAAATACTTGTTCACTCCGGACCACAGATTGCCTCAACAGCTGAAGCCAAAGGGGGACAACTGGTGTCTCCATGATGCTACAGTGGGGAAGTCAGATCAGAGTCCCGAAATGCTACAGTGGCGATGTTAATAGTACTTTTTACGGCGTGCCCAATTAAGTGCGCTGCGGATAGTAATATATTTATATAAATAACAGCTTACAAAAATTATTTGCTATT
This sequence comes from Boesenbergia rotunda, assembly GCA_024364735.1. Classification (NCBI taxonomy): domain Eukaryota; kingdom Viridiplantae; phylum Streptophyta; class Magnoliopsida; order Zingiberales; family Zingiberaceae; genus Boesenbergia; species Boesenbergia rotunda. Next base: position 66,205 of record JAGFNQ010005495.1, read on the forward strand.
AAAATTAAATATTAATAGCGTACTTGTTGTGTGCTGCTAAAAATATTATAAATTTTAAGGGTTAGAATTTTAACAGCACGTAAAGTATGTTGTTAAAAATATTACTTAATTTTAATGATTATAATTTTGCCAACGCTCTTTTTGCGCGCCGTTAAAAATTCTTACGCCAATTTTTAATCTTGCCCACGCCCTTCATCACCCGATCGAAAAGCCTTCATCGAGCAAAAACCCCCATCGCCAAAACCTTCGTCTCTATTGCCAAAAGCTTTGTCACTCGAAAACCTCCATCGCCAAAACCTTCCCACCTCGCGCGAGCCTACTAGCCCTCTCTTCCCTATTTTCGACTCTCTCACACTTTACAATCCTCAACCCCAACGGTAACCCTAGTCATGACTCGCCCCACGGGCTCTTCGTCGCCCACAAGCGTCTCGTTGTGACCACCTCTGTCGCTGGCCCTGCTAATCCCCCCCCCCCTCCGCCCCCCCGCTGCATCTTAGTCCTCATTCGACTCCCCTTTTATATCGCATGATCTCCCCTCTATCTATGGCTCGAATCTCGTCGTCGTCGTCGTCGTCGTCGTCGTCTCTACCGCCGATCCTATGCGTGCAGAGGAAGGTTTTATTTTTTGGGACCTTCTGAAACCCTATGCATGCATAGAAAAGTTTGATATTTTTTCTATTTAACTTGTGTTTGTTTACGTGATGTTTTGCTTTAAAAGGTTTCTTAGGAGAGTGATTCCATTGAAACCCTATGTATGAATTAGTTTTTAGATTTTTTAGAATATGCCGGTATTTACTATTTTGTATTTTCATCTCAATGAGCAAATTATGCTAAGTAAATACTATGTTAGTTTCATCTGATGTCGAATCCAAACAAACCTTGTATTAAATCTCTTTCCTTTCTATTGCTTGCTTCACTTCTATTTGATGTAGAAATCTAATCCTATCTAAATGTTTCTCAAAACTCCTAACTCTCTTTTGTTATGCCATTCCATGCTGCTTCATGCCTTCAATCACAGTATATTCGACCAATACTTTTTTGAAATGAATGACTGGAGTGACTTCCTTTTAGATCTAGTAATGTTCGCATGTAATAGCAATTGTTGTATTTGGTATAAATATCATACACGAAATTATTATCTTTAATTTGTATGCTTGCTAATAGATTGTAGAAAAGACTGCAGTTATCTTTTTTAGTATATAAAAGTAATGGTGATTTAGTTTTGAAGGACTAAAGAATTTAATAGAATCAAGTCAATCTTTTGTTGGAATGTATTTGTTTTATCTATTCACAGATATTTGGCTTTGCCATGCAACATATGCAAGCTGAAACCAATTTAGTTATATTACTATTGATTTGGTTTTCTTGCAGCTAAACTTGGACTACTCAACAGAAGACCATGTATGATTATGTTAGTAATAATCAAACTTTCTTTGCAGTTGACCTTACATTGAATTTTTCTGGATGTTTTATTTGCCACTTGTGCATAAGCAATTTGTTTTACACACAAACAAACCTTATGAGTTGTCAAATTATGTTCTTGAAAGCTTAGACATTTGTTGAATCTCTGTTTTCATCATTTTATGCATCTATTCTGCAGGTTCCGAGTGTTGAGGTTAATGCGCTTATGAAGACATTATGTTCCCATAGAGTGCGCAGAATGGGATTTGGAGTTACACCATCGAAAGTTAAAGCTTCTATATAACAAAAGGGAAATGTTCAACAACTTCAAATTATAGGAAGCACGGTCGCATGGTTATCTAAATTTATAGTATTATGTGATTGATGCATATTCTACGTATTTATGTGAATTGAAAGTTTAATCATTGTTATATATATACTAGCTAGTTTATTAGAGATTTTGTATCTTGTTTTGGATCTTCAAACCTTCTGTTTTGATATAATGAAAAATAATTACTTTTATTAATCTTGTGTGTGAATTAGACTTAAATTTGCACTAAATTTATTGTAAAAATTTTATTTATCATTTTCATAAATGAAATTGATTTTTTTAATATAGATAAGAACATGAATAATGTAGAGTAGTATGTTGTGGATAAAAATATTAACAACATGCTTTAGCATGCATCGGAAAACACATTCTGCAACGCACAGTGCATGCTGTAAAAAACATATTCTGTAGCATGCAACATACGCCGCGAATAATAATATCTGCAGCGTGTGTTGCGCGTTGCGGAATGTGTTTTCCGCAACATACATTTGCATGTTGTTAATAGCATAGGACTTTTAACAACTTTTAATTGTGCAGCGTGCATTGTGCGCTACAAAAAGTGAATTTGTGCGCCGCGAAAAGCTATTTTTGTTATAGTGGAAGAAGATCGAAAAGTAGTTATTCACCCCCCTCTAGCTAAACGACAAGGTCCCAATAAGTAGTATCAAAGCAAGGTTCGCTCGTCTACGAACTAACCGCCGAGAGAGCAAAAATCTAGAGGAAATGGCGATTAAAGAAAGATTGGGGGACGATATCAATGTCCCACCTCCCTACGATCGCGAGAGTTTCGAGTATTGGAGGATGCGGACAAAGACATGGTTCGACATGGATTGGAATTTCATGATCGCGCTGGAAGAGCCATTTGAAGTCCCAAAAGATAAACACGGGAAAAAGCTCCGACCAAGATATTGGAATAAGGAGCAACAAATGCAATCAAAGGCAAACGAGAAGGTAATTTCAATATTACTTAATATTTTGCCTAATGATATAATTAGTGGTGTAGGTGAATACAAAAATGCACACGAATTATGGAGTAAGATATTAGCACTTCATGAAAACCTTACACAAGCTCAAGTAGTGGAAGAGTTCAAGGAAATGAGTTCAATGGTCCAAGAAGAGGAAAAAGAACCAATCGGATGAGGAAAGAAGCTCAGCATCCGAAGAGGAGGAGAAAGAAGAAGAAGATTCATCTATCTCCTCAAGTGAAGTGGCACAAGAAGTTGAAGAACCATCCACTTCATCAAAGGGAAAAGAAGAAGTCTCTACTTTAAGGATCGAGGGGGAGGAGAGACCATCCTCGATATCGGAGCAAGAAGAAGCATCCACCTCCACCAAAGCAAAGTCTAAAGACCATATTATTTGCTTTCGGTGCAACAAGAAGGGACACTACAAGGACAAGTGTCTATTAGGTAAAAAGGGGGTAAACTCTAAACTCAAGTCAATCCATTTAAAATCTAACATGGGTTGTAGGAAAAAGAAGGAGAAAAGACACATTAGATATTTCACGTGTGGTGAGCTAGGACCTACCACACCAAATGCTCAAGGAAAAGAGAATTCAAGAAATTGGTGTTGATGCAGTCTGACCTGATTATTGTTTTGGTATTGACACCGATTTAAGTTTAGTTGAGTAAGATAAGTTTGGATTAAGTCTTGGTAGGGGACTAGGCACGAAACCCTAGTGAGTGAAGCTAGGTGAACGAAACCCTGGTGAGTGAAGTCGGGTCCTAGTGAGGGAAGCTAGGTGAAGAAAACCCTAGTGAGTGAAGATAGGTGAACGAACCCCCGGTGAGTGAAGCCGGGTCCTAGTGAGTGAAGCTAGGTGAAGGAAACCCTGGTGAGTGAAGTCGGGTCCTAGCAAGGGAAGCTAGGTGAAGAAAATCCTGGTGAGTGAAATCGGGTCCTAGCAAGAGAAGCTAGGTTAAGGAAACCCTGGTGAGTAAAGTGTTGGATCGAGAAAACACGATAGTGGGGGGTGAATATCGTGAAAATATTTTGGATAAAATAAGAGAATGCGTAGCCGAAATTTAAAAACACAGCACAAGAACTCAAGCACTTTTACTTGGTTCGGAGTCGCGGTCGGCTCCTACTCCAAGGCCCACGGTCCTTGACCGTTTACTGCGGACAATTCTATATGTGCGCAAATGTTTACAAAAGATGTTACAGTTGTAGTGCAGTAAATAAAAATAGACTCGTCGTTGCCGACGCCCGTTGTGGATCGTACTTCGGAGCAGAGGGTCGTCATCGGCGCTTGAATCTCGAGATGGAAGGTTTTCGGAGCAAAGCGCTTGAGTCGAAGAGCGTAGAGGCGTTGGAAAACTTGATATCGAAGCCTTAGGGGTCGAGCCCCTTTTATACTGCTCCTGGGGGCGCCCAGGACGCTGGGGCCGACTGACACGTGCCTTCGGATCCGAGAACTCTCATCCGAAGCTCGGTCAGAGCTTATCCCTCCAAAATCGGGCTCGGAGCTGACGGGGGCGCCCGGGACACTGGGGGCGCCCCGGTTGACTTGGTCTGCTGGCTTCTCGGCTGAACTTGCTTTGATCGCTTGGTTGGCTTGGACCCAGGGTGCCCGAGGCATCCAGGGCGCCCGGGACACTGGGGGCGCCCGGGAGCTTGAGGGCGCCTGACCCAATGAGCTTCCGAAGCAATCTTTGCTCAACTGCTCGTGTAGCTTTGACCATGGGCGCCCGAGACCTCCCGGGCGCCTAGCTCAGCTGCTGCCCCTCTCCTTTCGGGCATTCTGAGATGTAGAAACACGTTCCTTTGGTCCCTGCATCCAAGGTTAGTTCCACAACAAACAAGGTAAGAATATACATAAGTTTTTACAGTCGTAGCTATCTTGGTTCTGACTTTGGGTCTCCCAAATGGAACCCTAGGTCGAACCGCCTACTGTTCCCTCGGTGGGGAACGCGTCCTCACCTACTCCTCTCAGGAGAGTTTACCTTTCGCCAACCGACTCCTCCGATTGGACTTTTGCCTAGCAGTCCTTCGCCAGGTGCCTAACAGTCCTTTGTCAGGTCTTCGGTACCAAGCAGTCCTTCGCCCGGTGCCTAGCAGTCCTTCGTCAGGGCTTTGGTACCAAGCAATCCTTCGCCCGGTGCCTAGCAGCCCCTCGCCAGGTTTTAGACTCCTAGCAGCCCTTCGCTAGGTGCCCAGCAGTCATTCGCCAGGTCTTAGGGTTTCGATGCCTAGCAGTCCTTCGCTAGGTTCCTAGCAGTCCTTCGCCAGGACTTCTTTCTGCACACTCAAGTAATGTATTAGATCAAAATAACATCTTAACTTTTGAACCCTTTGCCATTATCAAAACCCAGGTTCGACTTAGGTGCTGCCTGCACTAACAATCTCTCCCTTTTTGATTTATGGCAACCCGGTTCAAAATGTTAAGTTTTAAAAAATCGAAAAGAATTTGAATTTCATTTCCTCCCCCTGGAAGGAATCTCCCCAAGATTTTTCAACGGTTCGCGGGGTTTGAAAAAAAGAATTTCTAAGTCTAAAAGGGAAATTATTTTTCAACACTTAGAATCATTTCCAAAAAAAATGGAAGTTAGAACAAAAAATTTGGGGTTGGAAAACAATGTAAGTTAGAAATTATTTTCCAAAAATAATTTTTGAGTTGAGCACCTGGAAAATTTGTCCTTAGAGAATTTACACTTAGAAAATTTTCAAGGCAATACTTAGTTTTTGCACTTTAGAAAAATTTTCTAAACTTCTTAGTTTTTAATACAGAAGTTTTCAGGAAAATTTTGAAATTAAACTTAGAAATTTTCTATTAGACACATTTAAGATAAGTACTTAGAGAAATTTTGAAAAAGCAGCTTAAGTAATTTTGAAAATTGACTTAAGTCAAGTGCTTAGAAACAGTTTTGAAAGCAACTTTTTGAAATAAGGTTTTGAATTTTGAAAAAAAAAATTAAACCTTCTCTCCTTTCCGATCTCTCCCCCTTTACCATATATCAAAAAACAATATAGCATAAAAAGTATAGCAAAAGAAGTAATGTATTGTACTGAACTAATTCAAGGCATAAACTGGACCAAATCAATTGGAATTATCTCTTTCAGATTCTGTCTAACCCAATTAGCTACTTACTAACTGCTATAAACAGTAGTTTTCGCTAGGGTTAGTCAAGTTAAGTGTTTTGTTCAAGTTATATTTTCTAAGCTTGACACTTAACCTGATTACTGTTTTATTTGTATTTAGTGCCCCAATTACTACAGATGCACCGAGATAAAGCATCTGGAATTAAGGCAAAGACCTAAGCATCTCAACCCATTCTAGGTTATCACTCAAAAGTACCTTAAGATGCTTGTGAGATGCTGGCTTCTATATCTATAGGTGCATGCAGTTCTAGGTTTAGGGCTTAGGCTAAGTCCATTTATTTAAAAATGCATAAAGAAATAATTTTTCAAAATTAAGTAAGAACGTAATAAAACAATTTTACCAAAAAAAACAGAAGTAGAGTGATCCTATTCTACCAAACATAATCCTAACTGCCTTCTTAGTGAGCTAAACTCAGACTCAGGTAGGAGTTTGGTGAATATGTCAGCTAAGTTAGATTTAGAGTTTACATTCTTAAGGATTATCTCACCCCTGGCTACATGATCTCTTACAAAGCGATGTTTAACTTCTATGTGTTTAGTTCTTGAGTGTTGGATTGAGTTCTTAGTTAGATTAATTAAGCTTATATTGTCAATGTAGACTTGAGTTTGGGTGTAGTTAAGCTGGAAGTCCTTGAGAGTATGCATCATCCATAAGAGTTGTGCTACACATTCTCCTAAGGCAACATACTCAGCTTCAATTGTGGATAGAGCTACACAGTGTTGTTTTCTGCTGCACCAACTTACTAGACTATTTCCTAACAGTTGGCAGCTTCCACTTGTACTCTTTCTATCTAGTTTACAACCAGCGTAGTTAAAATCTGAGTATCCTGACAAGTCAAAGATTGAGGTCCTAGGATACCAAATCCCTACATTTAGGGTGCCCTTAACGTATCTTAGTACTCTTTTTACGGCTGCTAAGTGTGTTTCCTTAGCACAGATTTAGTATCTAGCACACATTCCTACAACAAAGAGGATATCAGATCTGCTGGCTGTAAGGTACAGTAGACTTCCAATCATACTTCTATAAAGTTTAAGGTCTACTGGTTTACCATCAGGGTCACTATCTATTTTTACATTTGTTGTCATGGGGGTACTTATGCTTTTGGAGTTGTCCATTTTGAACTTCTTTATTAACTCCTTAGCATACTTGGATTGATGGGCATAGTTTCCATCTCTAGTTTGCTTAATTTGTAAGCCTAGAAAGAAGTTGAGCTCACCAACTAAGCTCATTTCAAATTCATTTTCCATTATTTTAACAAATTCTTTTAGGAAATTTGAGTTGGTGGACCCAAAGATTATGTCATCGACGTAGATTTGGGCGATAAAGATTTATTTTCCAAGGGTCTTAATAAATAAGGTTGAGTCAATTTGTCCTTGTTTAAATTCTTTAGAAATTAGGTAGGTTGATAAGCGTTCATACCAGGCCCTAGGTGCTTGTTTTAGTCCATAAAGTGCTTTAGTGAGTTTATACACATGGTCAGGCCTTTCTAAGTCCTCAAAATCGGGGGTTGTCCTACATAGACTTCTTCCTTAATAAATTCATTTAGAAAGGCTGACTTTACATCCATTTGGTAGAGTTTAAATCCTTTATGGGATGCAAAGGCTAACAACATCCTAATTGACTCAAGTCTAGCTATTGAGGCATAGGTTTCGTCATAATCTAACCCCCCTACCTGACTGAACCCTTTGGCTACTAAGCGGGCTTTGTTTCTCACTATTTCTCCCTGATCATTTAGCTTATTCCTAAACACCCACTTAGTATCAATAATAGATTTGCCCTCATATTTAGGTACTAGTTCCCAGACTTGGTTGCTCTCAAACTGGGCTAACTCTTCCTGCATAGCTATGATCCAATCCGGATCAGGTAAGGCCTCCTCTATAGTCTTAGATTTAATTTTTGAAATCATTGCAATCTGACTAAGGTTCCTATGGGCGGACCTAGTTCTGACTCCTAAAGTTGGATCACCCGCAATTTGATCAGTTGGGTGACTGAGTCAGGATTTCTTAGTTTTTCTAGAACTTGGTTCAGCCTCAGGTCCGGCTGGTCGATTTGGTTCAGTATTTGGTTCAACTACTTGGATTGGTTCAATAGTTGGTTCAATTGACTCAATAGTTGGTTCAATAGTTAGTTCATTTAGGGGTTTAATTATTGATTCAACAGTTTGTTCAGTATCTTCTTGATCAGTATTTGATGAATTTAGATTATCAGATTTTGAATTAATTTATTCATCAAATATCATATTTGTTGTTTCTTCAATTTTCTTAGATTGTTTATTGTAAACCCTATATGCTCTACTTGTCGTTGAATATCCTAAGAAGATGCCTAGGGTTGACTTAGACTGGAATTTACCTAGATAGTCCTTGGTGTTTAGGATATGGACTTTGCACCCAAAGACCCTTAGGTAATGTAGGTTTGGAAGTCTATGGTAGTATAATTCATTGGGTGTTTTATTGTGTCGTTTGTTAATTAGGACCCTATTTTGGATGTAGCAAGCCGTATTAATTGCTTCTGCCCAATATTGGTTAGCTAGGTTGAATTCATTGAGCATAGCCCTAGTGGCTTCCTGTAAGGTTCTATTTTTCCGTTCAACTATCCCATTTTGATGAGGGGTTCTAGGACACGAAAATTCATGTATTTACCCATTTACCTTACAAAACTCCTCGAATCATTGATTTTCAAACTCTCCTCCGTGGTCACTCCTAAGTCTTTTGATTTTGGTATCGTTTTGGTTTTCAATTAACTTATAAAAATCATTGAATAGGTTTAGGGTTTCATCTTTGGTCTTTAGAAACCTAACCCAGGTAAACCTAGAGTAATCATCAACAATTACTAAGCAGTACCGGTTTCCGCTTAGTGACTTGGCTCCATGTGAATCAAATAGGTCAAGGTGCAGGAGCTCAAGTGTGGTTTGAGTTAGGTCTAATTGAAATAGTTTATGATTAGATCTGGTTTGTTTTCCTTGGTTGCATAATTCACATATTAAGTTTTCATGGTTTTTGATTTTAGGTATACCTTTAATTAGGCCAAGTTGGGTGATTTTTGAAATTAATTTCAGATTAGTGTGACCTGATCTCCTATACCAGAGGTTTGATTCTTCTAACTGAGTTAACATGCATTTAGGTATTAAGGGTAGATTTATAGTGTAAACATTATTTTTCCTAGAGCCCTTAAGCATGATTTCTAAGTCTTGTAAGTTTCTAATCAGACAGTTAGAGTTGGTGAAGGTAACTACATAGTCAGTGTCACATAATTGACTTATGCTAAGTAGGTTAAATTTAAAATCTTCAACTAAAAGCACCTTTTTAATAATAAAGTCAGATTTGAGTTCAATGTTACCTGACCCAAATTGTTGCCAAATGCTACTGAGCCTAGGTTCTTGAACTTGATTTTGGTAAATTTCAATTTATCCTCAGTCATGTGTCTGGAGCACCCGCTATCCAACATCCATTGGTCCAAATCTTTATGTTCCTACACATAAAGAGTTTTGTTGATTTGGATCCAATTAGAATTAAGGATAACCTAAATTGATTTTCACAGCCTAGTCTGTCTCGCCCAATCTAGAGTTATCAATCACATTAGCCTTATGGGTTTTTGTGAGACAGGTTTTAATAGACAGAATTATTTTTAAAAGAACATGATTATTTTTGAAAAAGTTGAATTAATTTTGAAAATAATTGATTTTGAATTTTATTTGAAAAAGAGTTTTTGAATCTACAAATAAATGAAAATTTGTGTTAGATTTGAATTTGACAAAGAATAATTTGAATTTGAATTTCAAAAATTGGCTTCCAAATTTTGGCGAGGCACTAGGCCTTCTTTGGTTATAGCCTTATTGGATCATCAACCCTTTCCTTGACAAAGTCTTTTAATGAAATTTCATTTTCAAAATTATTTTTTGAAAAATTCTGGTCTAACTAGTTTGGGTCTTGGATCGGTAGCTTCGGCTAGTTTCACCAGTCTAAAGAGACCAAGTAGAGTATAGTTGACCTTATTAGAAGAGGTTTCCCTAACGTACTATCATCTCACCGTCACCCAATACTATGTTGTTTAAATTTCAATTAATTGGTTCAGTCCTTAATCTAACCAGACCTAAGTCTAAGTATGGTAAATTACAGAAAATAAATAGACAAGCAATCATGCAAATTAAAACAAGAAAAAAAATTCATTTAACTATGAAAATTATTTTTAATTTGGCTCCCCCTGGACTAAAGCCACGATAATGGTTCGACAAGATGTGAATCTTGTCCTTGGGGATCCAATACTGATTTGATCCAGTTTGCTTGCTCAGGCACAGTTTGGGTACCCATGCCTGAACTTTAGGTCTAGACTGATTCAGTACAGCATAGTATGACCTTTGTCTTGCCTTGGTTCGATAGCCTAATCCGGATCAATTTAGAACCGACTTCTGTTTTCCAAGGATCATATCAAGACCCTTGGAACCAAAAGTGAATCGTTCTAAGGCTGCTCTAAGGTCCTTGACTTGAGTTTTCAAGGAGGAGTTCTCTTTCTCAAGTTTTTCAACTTGAGTAGAGGTTCCTTCTTGAACTTTCTCAATTGAGGATCTAGAGTCAGCTCTCTCTTTCAGGAGTTTTACTTCCTGTCGTAGGGATTCGACTCGGATTTTAGCTTTCACCAAGTCGCGAGAAAGGTAACTAATTAATTCAGTTAATTGAATTCTAGAAAATCTACTTACAGTGATTACGCCGTCCTCTGAAAATGTGAGTTTGCCGTCGTCTGGTTCCGATTCTGACTCGGTCTCGATTTCTTCTGATGCAGTCAGAGCGAGCAGGTTCGACTGTGGGGCCTCTTCTTCTTCAGAGGAGGAGGACTCGTCCCATATTGCTTGAAGGGCCTTCTTCCTTCTTATTTTCTTGGCTTCCTTCAGATTGGGGCATTCCGTCTTGTAGTGACCCTTCTTTTTGCACTCGTAGCAAGTCACATTTGGTTTGGTCTTTTCATTTGAAGGATCAGCTGGTTCTTCCTTCTTTCGGCTGGCTTTTCTTCTGTTGGACTGAATCTTCAATTCCTTGTAGTAGTTTCGGGCAAGCCGGACCAGCTTGGGTTGATCTCCTTCGCTGTCTTCTGAGTCCGAGTCTGAGTCAAACTCGGGTGCAGGTTGAGGCTTCTTCTGTTAGTGATATGAGAGAAGTGTCCTAAGGCAATCGCATTATGATTGTAAAACATTTATATTAATAAATGATAATTCACTATTTGAGTATACATGCTTGTGTATTTGATTGGGATCTTAAACTCATCTACTGAATGTCCGCAATACAACTCACAGCATAAGAGAATTTGTGATGAGATCACAACTAGTGATTATCTCTAAATGCGCAAATGTGAAGTATTGAAAATATCCCTAGTCGATGAATTGATAAAAACGGACACTATCAATTCTGTTGAGACTAGCATGGGTTATTCTCTAATCAGCTGATTCTCACTGGCTGGTGACATTGGGATGACCGGAGATAAACATGGATGCTAGTTAAGGGAACTAGTTCATTGGAGTGACTAGCTGTAAGACTTCATATGGGAATCTACATGTAGATATGTCAATGAAGATCTTACTGCGGCTTAAGTGCGATGTTCCTTTGACTTGCGGTGTTCAAGTCATCTTGGTCATGGAGACTTATACTTTGACATCTTAAGCAAGCATCTCCAAGGAGGTGTGGACCCAGGATGATCGGGTATAAGCCGAAGTGCCCGAAGATGTTTGAACAGCCTACAAAGGATTCACCACTCCTTGAGAGGAGATGTATACCCAGGCCTATCGTCGGATTGTTACTCAAAGCCTCTGGCCAGAGCATATCATGTTTAGAGTGAGAGTCTCTAAAATATATGAGAGTAATTAGAAATCCAAAGGACGAGTAAGACATTACTTGGGCTAGGCGTGACGTAGTCAGCCTAGTGGGGACTGACACCATTGACCGTGTCCTGAACCAAGTGGGTATAAGGTGGTGAAGGGAATGGGGCACGATTTATTAGAGCTGCTGAAGGGTTTCAGAATAATTTCTTCTGAGGTCAAACCGTTGATCTTTCGATTAATTGGGGATCATGATGTACTACTAGGTGTCACTCATGATCGTTCTATAATTAGTTAATTATAGACGGCCAACATAAATCGAAAGCCTATTTAGTCACACGCACTACGAGTAATCCGAGGGATTTAAAACGAGTTGAAAATTAGATTTTCCGATCAAGAGAAATAAGTCGAATCTGAGTTAATCAGAGGCGCAATGGAAACTAAAATGGCTAAGTCTTTTGAAGGCTTTTTGGGCGAATTAAATGAGTTTAATTCGCGATCGGTTCGGGTCGATTTTGGCCGGCCAAAGAGGGTATTAACCCTCCATGTGGTGGCCGGCCATTAAAGGGAATTAAATCAATTTATTTGGTTTAATTAATAAGATAAATCAAGCACGATTTATTTTATGAATTATGGATAAATAAATTTGTATAAAGAAATTTATATAAATAAATTTATAGAAATTATTCTTTTATGGAAGATTAAAATAATCCATGAATTGAGTTTATTTTAATTTTATAAAATCAATTATGAATTGATTTTTTCATAATAAGAAAGTTTATAAATTTCTTATAAAATTTATTCCATAATTTAAAGAGAAGAAGAATTAATTTTTATTATAAATTAGTTTATAATAAAGACTTGGTTTAAACGGAATTAATTCATAAGAATTTATAGGATAAATTTCTTATGATAAATAATTAGTTTTATTATAAAGTTAGTTATAATAAAATTCATAAGAAAATTTATAGAATAAATTTCTTATGATAACTAATTTGTTTTATTATAAATGGTTATAATAAGACTAGGCTTAAAGGGAATAAGCAATAAAAAAATTTATAAGATAAATTTCTTATAACTAATTCCGTTAATTCCGTTAATTCGGTTTAGAGGGAGACTTAGCAAATGAGTTGCTACTATATAAAGGAACCAAAGGCTAGCCCTTAATTCCAATTCAAGTAATTGAATCATAGAGCTCTCCCTCTCTCTCTTAATCTCTTCTCTTCTCTTCTCCCTCTCCCTCTCTTGCCTAGGGCCGGCGCCCACTTGGAGCCTAGGGCCGGCGCCCACTTGGTGACTTAGGGCCGGCGCAACTCCTCCCTTAGTTGAGGTTGGCGTGAGCTTCAAGAAGAAGAAGGAGAACCCGAACGCGAAGAAGAAGAAGCGGTTAGCGATTCCTCTCTTCCCGGAATTTGATTCCGTTACTTCGTTGGTTAGTTTTTCATTATTTTCTCTTATCCTTCTAGTTGTGCCTTCCGAGAATCTAGTAGTTCTCGTCGGCACAAAACTCGTGACTTTGCGAAGTCATCCCGAAGAGAACTCGGCGTGGACGCGAATAGAGGCGAAGCTTCCAAGGGACGCTACGGTTGGATCTCGTCCCTTTCTTCGAGTTACGCAAGGTACAAAAGTAAATTAGTTTACTTTTTCGCAAACTTTTATTTTATGATTATGTCGATACACTATAAGGTTGCATGCTAGATACGAAGTTAAAATAATTTAGGAAATTATTTTATGCAAACTCTTCCGCTGCACGTAAAAATTTTAAATTTTACGAACTCGTATCCTTGTCGACATGCACCCGGTCCCAATATCTTCTTGGTTATCTTTCCAGTTTTACCTGCAATAAAAGCAATGCCTTTCTCGGTCAGGGTGCAGTTAGTCTGCTCATGTAATTCAAGCTCGGAAAATAACTCATCTAACTTAATTTTAGACAAATCCCTTGAAACTTTGTACACATCTACCATAGATGCCCACAAAGTATTTCTTGGGAAAGCATTAAGGGTATACCTGATCAGGTCACGATTTTCTACCTTGTGACCGACTGTGTGTAGACCGTTCATCAGCTCCTGAATTCTGGCATGGAGCTGAGCTGCTGTTTCACCGTCGTTCATCTTGATTGTGTACAGCTTGTTTAGGAGCAGGTCCCTCTTGCTGATTCGGGTGTCAGAGGTTCCTTCGTGCAGTTCAATTAGCTTACCCAAGAGTTCCTTTACACTGTTGAATGGTCCCACCCGGTTCAGCTCTTCCTTGGTCAGACCGCATTGAAGTGTCTGGGTTGCTTTAGTATCAGCTTCGATTTTTCTTTTCAGAGCGGTATCACATTCGGTGTAGGATTGTGACACTCCAGCATTTTTTGGAATCTCCAGACCAGACTGGATGATTATCCACATGTCCACCTGAGTTTTCAAGTGGACTTCCATCCGACTCTTCCAGTAGGAGAAATCCTCCCCACTGAAGAGTGGTGGTCTGGCCGTACTGAAGCCCTCTTGCATGGCCATTTAGGAATTATTCTGAAATAAAGATAACAAAAAAAATGTCCCAAGACTTCGTCTTGGATTAGCAGTGCGGGAAGAAGATAAAAAAATTATCGAGTGGTGTTACACCAACCTCGATTAACGATAAAGGTTCGATTAAAAAAATAAAAAAAAATCGAAGAAAAATCTGAAAAACTTTCAAATTGGTGGTTGCACCAAATTTGAGCTTCCCTACTTTGATACCATTTGTTGGATCGAGAAAACACGATAGAGGGGGAGGTGAATATCATGAAAACGTTTCGGATAAAATAAGAGAATGCGTAGTGGAAATTTAAAAACACAGCACAAGAACTCAAGCACTTTTACTTGGTTCGGAGTCGCGGTCGGCTCCTACTCCAAGGCCCACGGTCCTTAACCGTTTACTACGGGCAATTCTATATGTGCGCAAATGTTTACAGAAGATGTTACAGTTGTAGTGCAGTAAATAAAAATAGACTCTTCGTTACCGACACCCGTTGTGGATCGTACTTCGGAGCAGAGGGTCGTCGTCGGCGCTTGAATCTCGAGATGGAAGGTTTTCGGAGCAGAGCGCTTGAGTTAAAGAGTGTAGAGGCGTTGGAAAACTTGATATCGAAGCCTTAGGGGTCGAGCCCCTTTTATACTGCTTCTGGTGGCGCCCGGGACGTTGGGGGCACCTGACACGTGCCTTCGGATCCGAGAACTCTCATCCGAAGCTCGGTCAGATCTTATCCCTCAAAAATCGGGCTCGGAGCTGACAGGGGCGCCCGGGACACTGGGGGCGCCCTGGGGGCGCCCCGGTTGACTTGGTTTGCTGGCTTCTCGGCTGAACTTGCTTCGATCGCTTGGTTGGCTTGGACCCAGGGCGCCCGGGACACTGGGGGCGCCGGGAGCTTGAGGGCGCTTAGCCCAGTGAGCTTCCGAAGCAATCTTTGCTCAACTGCTCGTGTGGCTTTGACCTTGGGCGCCCGGGACCTCCCGAGCGCCTAGCTCAGCTGCTGCCCCTCTCCTTTGAGGCGTTTTGAACTGCAGAAACACGTTCCTTTGGTCCCTGCATCCAAGGTTAGTTCCACAACAAACAAGGAAAGAATATACATAAGTTTTTACAGTCGTATTTGTCTTGGTTCTGACTTTGGGTCTCCCAAATGGAACCCTAGGTCGAACCGACGCCTACTGTTCCCTCGGCGGGGAGCGCATCCTCACCTACTCCTCTCAGGAGAGTTTACCTTTCACCAACTGGCTCCTCCGATTGGACTTTTGCCTAGCAGTCCTTCGTCAGGTGCCTAGCAGTCCTTTGCCAGGTCTTCGATACCAAACAGTCCTTCGCCCGGTGCCTGGCAGTCCTTCGCCAGGGCTTCGGTACCAAGCAGTCCTTCGCCCCGTCCCTAGCAGTCCCTCGCCAGGTCTTAGACTCCTAGCAGCCCTTCGCTAGGTGCCCAGCAGCCCTTCGCAAGGTCTTAGGGTTTCGATGCCTAGCAGTCCTTTGCTAGTTTCCTAGCAGTCCTTCGCCAGGACTTCTTTCTGCACTCTCAAGTAATGTATTAGATCAAAATAACATCTTAACTTTTGAACCCTTTGCCATTATTAAAACCCAGGTTCGACTTAGGTGCTACCTGCACCAACATAAAGCTGGGTCCTAACAAGGGAAGCTAGGAGAAGAAAATTCTGGTGAGTGAAGCCGGGTCCTAACAAGTGAAGCTAGGTGAAGGAAATCCTAGTAAGTAAAGCTAGGTTGGACTAAGTTCCAGTGAGTGAAGCAAAGCATGAAGTCTTGGTCCAGGGGACTGATTATTGAGTGTACTGGTCGGAGAGGGCTCTGGAGCTTGTTCTCCGGACCAGACTGAGTCAGAGAAGGCAAGGCAGCCTGTTCTCTGGACTTAGGGTCGAAATGGTTGGAGCTGGATCGGTCTGAAGTCCGATCAGGGAGTTGGCACGAACTTCCTCGATAATAGATCGGTCTAGTGACCGATCCAGGGTGTCTGATCGATCTGGTGAACGATCAGAAACAGATCAGAATCATTCTATATGGTGGCTGATCGGTCTGATGAACAATTAGAATCAAGTCAGAATATTCTGATTAAACCCTGACCAATCAGAGGCCATCCTGGACTGATTAGGATTGTTCCTGATCGGTCACTTTGATCGATCAGGCTCTTACCAGATCGGTCAAGTGACCGATCAGGTGGCTGTGGCCTGAAAGATCAGGCCGTGGCTGATCGGTCAGTGGACCGGTCAGGGTCTTGACCCTCGAAACCCTGAATTCACACAGAAGGTTTGAGGATCGCTCTGGTGACCGATCCCTGTTCTCTGATCGGTCAGTGAGACCGATCATATCTTTAGTGGATCGATCAAAGTTGAGTCTGATCGGTCAGAAGGGTGTCTGATCGATCAGGGTGACCGATCAGCGCTTCAGAACCTTTAATTTGAATTATTGTCAGACCTCTGATTGCTTCTGATTTCTGCTGATTTCCTTCTGATACGTTTTGATTTGCCTCGCTAATCCATCTGTTGAGTGTGCAGACGATACAAACCAAAAGGAGGCTCAACGGCGAGTTTCGCTACGGCAGGTTTGTTTGTTTTCTGTTGCAGGATTCAACGGCTTCTGGCGGGCTAGCGACTGACCTGAGGCTTAGCTGAAAAGGTCTTCAGTGGACTGAGCCCTCAGTGGAGGTCAGTGGGTCAGTGGTGGCGATGCTGTGGTTCAGTGGGTGCTGACGCGCCTGGTGACGCGCAGAAGCAGAGACAAAAAACTTGGCAAAAAAAACTTAGCAATTGATCAGAAGGTCTTCAGTGGAGGCTAGCAAAGCAGAGACAAAAAACTTGGCAATTGATCAGAAATCAAGCAGGCACAACGAGAACAAAGAGTTGAGTGAAGGTTCTTGTGTTACGGTTGTGTTGTGTTGTGCTCTGAGTTGTGCCTCTTCTTCGTGCTTTCTGTGCTTGCTCCTAAGTCTGTAAGCTTCTTCTCGTGGTCTCCTGTACTCAACCTAATTCATTTATGAGATCTGTTGAGAGGTTACTCCACTGAGGAGTTTTTCTTATCCGAAGTTCTGGGGCTTGATCTGCCGACGATCAAGGGATCGCCCACCTCACGGGCACGCCATGGAGTAGGGGCAAGTTATCCCCGAACCTTATAAATCCCTCTGTTAGCGTCTGGTTTGCTCTCTTTCAGTTTGTTTTCTTTTTCAGTTTGCTTTCTGTTCTGTGTTTTTGCCTCCGCTGCTAACCTAAGTGCAGAAAGACTCCAAAGAAGCCAACTTTTAAGTGAGTGGTTATTCACAACCCCCCCTCTTCTCTAGCCATCCCAGATCCAACAAGTGGTATCAGAGCTTGGGGCTCTTTCCAATGGTTTAACACCTGAAGAGCATAGAAGAATGGCTTTGAGAGAAGGCTTCAGTACCAACAGACCCCCATTCTTTGATGGAGCCGACTTCCAGTATTGGAGGTCAAGGATAAAGTACTACCTGAAGAACGACATTGGGATGTGGTTTTCAGTGAAGGAGGGATTCACACCTCCAAAAGATGCTGAGGGCAAGGAACTCGACTCATCAAGGTGGTCTGCCGAACAAACCAGAAAGGGAGAGGCTGATGCTAAGGCTGTGGTCACCCTGCAGTGTGGGATGACCAAGGAGCAACTCATCAAGGTTGGTCCTTTCACCAGTGCTAATGATCTGTGGAACAAACTTATTGAGCTTCACGAAGGCACTACAAATTCCCGGATAGCAAAGAGGGATCTCTTCCTCAATCTGTTCCAGAAGCTCACCATGAAAGAGTCTGAAACTGTAAGTGAACTTCTTGGTCGATTCAAGGAGATACTTAATGGTTTGCACTCCATCGATGAAAAAATCGAGAATCGTGACCTTGTAAGGTATGTGCTTAAAACTTTTCCTAGGAATATATTGTGGTCATCTATGATGGATGCCTACAAGGTATCCAAGGACTTGTCCATTGTAAAGTTAGATGATTTTTTCTGTGAAATGGAACTATATGAGATCGGTAATAAAGGCCCAAAGGAGAAGAGTATTGCTCTTGTTGCAGGGGACAAGGTAAAGAAGAAGAAAGAAAAGAAGAAGGAGAAGGAGGTCTCATCTTCTTCATCCGAATCCGATGAGGATGGGAGCGAGTCTTCATCATCTGAGATGGCCAACTTTGTGAGAAGGATGATGAGGAAGAGTCGGCGTTACAAAGGGAAAGATAACACTAATGAAAATAAGATTGATAAATCTAACGTTACTTGTCATGAATGTAGCAAAAAGAGGCACTACAAAAATGAGTATCCAAAACTGAAGAAGAAAGAGGAGAAGGCAAAGAAGAAGAAGGCATTGAAGGCCACATGGGATGAGTCTTCATCCAGCTCATCCGAAGAAGAGAATGAGGAGAAGAGCACCCGTCACGTGGCTCTCATGGCCCTAGAAGACTCACACATGGAGAGTAGTGACGAATCAAGTAAGCCCTCAACTGCGGCTTCATCATCTTCGGATGATGAAGAGATAATCTCTCCCGAATTAGATAAATGTTATAGAACAATAGCATGTTTAACTAATTTGCTTAAGAAGTCTAAGGACAAGGTGAAGTCCTTAAAATTAAAGGTAGAACAACTAAAAACCTCTAAGGATGAGGATATTGATGATTTACATGTTGAAGCCCTTGAGGATGAAAACAAGGCCTTGAAGAGTGAAGTTGAGAAACTCAAGAATCTTCTTGAGAAATTCTCAACTAGCTCCAAGACCCTGGACTTGATCTTTAACGCTCAAAGAGTGGTTTACAACAAGGCCAGTATAGGTTACCGACCTAAAGAACCTAGCTTTGTCTCATTGATGTCTAGAACTCATTTTAGATCATCAAATGCTTCTAGGGTTCAAAGAATTAGAAAGAAAATGACTAAGGCATGGGTGTCTAAATCTTGCATTGTAAGTGCATTAGGTCCCAAGGTTTGGGTATCTAAATCATCTATTTTTCATGTTATGTAGGCATTGATTGAGGGGGAGCATCTATCAACTTGGTTTGTTGATAGTGGGTGCTCCAAACACTGACCGGGGATAGATCATTATTCACTACCCTACAAAGCAAAAGTAGAGGTAATGTATCATTTGGTAACAATGGTAGTCTTAAGGTTGTAGGAACAGGAGGCATTCAAATATCTAAATGTCTTAGGATCAAGAATGTCCTTCTAGTCAAGGGATGACTTTCAATCTCTTAAGTGTCAGTCAATTGTGTGATGCAGGATACACAATTGAATTTCACCCAAGTCAATGTCTAGTTAGATATAATGACACACATGACACGGTATTAGTAGGCACAAGAGTAGACAATATTTATCAAGTTTCATTTAAAAGTGCTACTAATGCCTCTATTAAGTGTTTCATGTCGAAAGAAGAAGAGTCCTCCTGGCTTTGGCACCGGAGGTTGACTCACGTGAACATGAAGAACATCCGGAAATTGACCAACAAGGGACTTGTACAAGGCTTACCAAGCATCAAATACGAAAAGGAAAAGTTATGTGATGTATATCAAATAGGTAAGCAAACGAAAGCGTCTCACAAAGGTAAAAGCGCTGTAAGTACCTCTACCGCTTTAGATTTATTGCATATGGATTTATTTGATTGTAGTACTATAGTCTTATTGAATGGTAGTAGGTATTGCTTTGTAATTATTGATGACTATACTAGATATACTTGGACTTATTTTCTAAAACATAAAAACCAAACCTTAGATATTTTTATTTCTTTTCGTAGAAGAATTGAAAATGAAAAAATCTACAACAATTAAAACCATTAGGAGTGATTATGGAGGAGAATTTCAAAACCATAGGTTTTTAGAGTTTTATCAAGAAAAATGATATAGACATGAGTTCTCTACTCCTAGAACACCACAGTAAAATGGTGTTGTAGAGAGGAAGAACCGAGCTTTACAAGAGGTTGCACGAAGCATGCTTAATGAGTACTCTTTACCGAGCTATTTATGGGTTGAAGCTGTAAACACAGCTTGCTATGTACAAAACCGGGTCCTCATCCATAGGTTCTTAGGGAAGACTCCACATGAACTTTGGTTTGGAAGACCGCCTATAGTTAAACATCTCCGGGTGTTTGGATGTAAGGTATTCATTCTAAACACCAAGGATCATCTTGGGAAGTTCACAGCTAAAGCTGATGATGGTGAGTCTAGACGACATGGAGCTCAGCCGGACCCTGAGTCTGAGCCTGTGTCTAGTGAAACCATCCAGGAAGCACCTCTAATACCAAGGTAAACTAGGTTAGCCTCTAGTCATCCCCAAGACCAAATTGTTGGAAATATCCATCATGGGATTAGGACTAGATCATTATTTAAGAATGAGACTAATGAGGTTGCCATGATCTCTAAAATTGAACCTAGAGTAGTTGACGAGGCATTGCATGATCCCGATTGGATTATTGCTATGCAAGATTAGTTAGGTCAATTTGAGAGAAGCCAGGTTTGGGATTTAGTTCCTAGACCTAAGAAGACCACGATTATTGTAACTAAATGGGTCTTCAAAAATAAATTGAACCATAAGGGAGAAATCGTAAAAAACAAGGCACGCTTAGTAGCCAAGGGCTATAGTCAAGTTGAATGCCTTAATTACGATGAGACCTATGCTCCCGTGGCACGATAGGAATCCATTCATGCTAGCATTTGCAGCACATAGAGGCTTTAAACTCTATCAAATGGATGTAAAATCGGCCTTCCTAAATGGCTTCATTAGAGAAGAGGTCTATGTTGAACAACCACCGGGGTTTGAAAGTTCCGAATTTTCAAACCACGTGTTTAAGCTGAAAAATGCTCTTTATGGGCTAAAACAAGCACCTCGTGCTTGGTATGAGCGGTTGTCAACATTCTTAATTGAGAAAGGCTTCATTAGAGGACAAATAGACCATGCACTATTTCTACGTAGAGATGGTGACAATATCTTTGTAGCCCAAGTATATGTCGATGACATAATTTGTGGCTCAAACAACAAGGGGTATTTGAATGAGTTTATTGGACACATGGAGAGTGAGTTTGAGATGAGTCTAATAGGATAATTGACTTTCTTCCTAGGACTTGAAATCAAACAAACTCGAGACGGAATCCATGTGCATCAATCCAAATATACTCAAGAGATACTCAAAAAATTCAACATGAGTGACTCTAAGGAGGTAACCACTCCCATGGCGACTAACACACGATTAGATAATGATGAGAGTAGGAAGCCAGTCGATTTGACTCAATATAGGAGTATGATAGGTAGTTTGCTATACCTCACAGCGAGTCGCCCAGATATTCTTTTTACTGTGGGTATGTGCGCTAGGTACCAAGTATGTGCCAAGGAATCTCATTTGATTGCGGTTAAGAGAATTTTGAGATACCTTAAGGGCACAATTAGAGTCGATCTTTGGTACCCCTATACAGAGTCGTTTGATTTGATAGGATATACTGATTCCAACTATGCTGGGTGCAAGTTGGATCGGAAAAGCACAAGTGGGGGTTGCCAATTTTTAGGATCATCATTAGTAAGTTGGTCAAATCGAAAGCAACATTGTGTTGCTATCTCCACAACCGAGGCGGAGTATATCGTCATAGGAGAGAGTGTATCACAATTGTTGTGGATGATACACACTTTAGAGGACTATGGATTGTCTTACAAGGGTGTGCAAGTGTTGTGTGACAACATAAGCATCATAAACCTTACAAAGAATACAGTCCATCATTTAAGGACCAAACACATTGAAGTGCGTCACCACTTCATTAGGGATCATGTTGCTATAGGAGATATTGTACTCTCACATGTGGAGTCAAAATCGAATCTAGCAGACATTTTCACTAAACCACTCCCTGAAAATGAATTTAGTTTCTTAAGGAGGGAGTTAGGGATGTGCTGTGCACAATAGGATGATAAAAAACCCTTCATGGTCATTTCTAATTGTTGGGCAACTTGGGGACATCTCACACAAACTATAAGGTTTAACAAAATATTTTTGATTGCTAGAAATGGGGGTGAGATGATAGGATCAACCAAATTACTCAAAATGCATCATGCATCTCTTGAGTAATGAGGTTGAAGAGATAAAGATCATTAATTTGACCAAGTATGGGGAAACCCAATGCATAATAATGTGTATTTGGTTTCAAGAACATACTTGGAT
The DNA here is from genome assembly GCA_024364735.1 of Boesenbergia rotunda. NCBI lineage: Eukaryota > Viridiplantae > Streptophyta > Magnoliopsida > Zingiberales > Zingiberaceae > Boesenbergia > Boesenbergia rotunda. The sequence continues at coordinate 88,472 of JAGFNQ010005495.1, forward strand.
ATTCCAATCAAGTAAAATTGATTGGAGCATTATTTGTTAATACAAATTGGGTTGAAATTTGAAGATCAAAGTAATTAAATCTAAGTTTCAGATTAAATTTGAACATACCTGTTTTAAGATTTTTAATTCGTAAGGACACAACCTTCTCTTGATTGATGATGTGGAGAAATACAATTTTGGATACGAGAACCCCTTTTAGGATCAGAGTAATCAATTCTGATTGTATTATAGGTTGAAAGGGGTGTTTGAAACGAGAGTTTCTGAAACACATCAGAATTTCAGAAACCCATCTGAAATCTGATCGGTCCATAGACCGATTAGAAATCACCTCAGAATACTTCAGGACTCTCCCTGATCGGTCACCTTGACCGATCAGGTTATTTCTGATCGGTCAGGCAGACCAATCCGGATCATATGATCAAAATCCTGATGAACCAAACCTGATCGGTCCACCGACCGATCAGGCTGTTCCTGATCGGTCAAGCAGACCGATCAGGGCTGCATCTGATCGGTCAGCAGACCGATCAGGAGTTTATGTATTGAATCTCAGGAGTCCTTCTGATCATCCTCCTGGTCGGTCCACAGACCGATCAAGGACCCTCCTGATCGGTCAAGCGGACCAATCAGGGACCTTCTGATCGGTCACCAGACCGATCAGGAGCCTTCCGATCGGTCACGGTGACCGATCGGGTCACTTCTGATCGATCAGGGAACTCCCTGATCGGTCCAAAAACATATCTGAACGATCAACCTTCCGATCCCCTTCATTAATATTGGTTGGTGATCGATCACCAACCCTATTAACTCTTAGAAAGCCCTCATTTCTTCCAACCCTAGCCACCCGAACACCATCTTCTTCCTCTTCTCTACGAGTTCTCTAGCGCAAGCTCTCTGGTTTTCTTCTCAACCAATCTTCTCTCTTTACGCGAGCTCTCTTGGAGTTCTTCTCAACCAACCGATGACCAACCATGGCACCCAAGTAAGATCGATTCTCGTTCTTGTGGTTTTCTTTCCAATTATACTTGTGTGATTTTGGAACTAACCACTATGTTTAAAACTTGTGTCGTGCCCTTAACCCTAAATCCAACTTCATATCCTAACTATTTTGGTTGTGTCGTGACCTTACCGTAACCTTCCTCACCCATTTTTGTGGGTCGTGACCTATTCTCAACCTTTAGAAAATCTTCAAAGGGTAAGGCTCCTGCTGAGGGAACTTAAAAGTCCAAAGCCCCTTCATCATCTAGACCTACCCAATCACCTTCTAGACCTCAACCCTCGTCCAGTTCAAGATTTCTCAGTGCATACTTCGAACAAAAGTTTCAAAATTCTACGTTTAAGCTCCTCCTCTATCGATCGGTGGATAAGTCATTTGTGCATGGCCATTGTCCATCAGTACGATAAATTATCAAATATTATGATCTGGAATCAATTCTTTGCCTTGAACGCGATATCAACTTTGATTTAGTCTCAGAATTTTATAATAATCTTCATCACGGTGCTGGCACTATTGGGTATTCTGCCCGAGTGGCTAAGACACAATTAGATTTCTCTTACTCCATTTTCTCGGAGTATCTAGCCTGTCGTCGATCGACGAATACCTATCCCATATTTCCTAGTATTCCAGATCCTTTACCGGCTCCATTCTTGGGAGTCACCTCTGATTCCATTTACGAGTGTTTTTTGGGACACCCCAGGATGACCTTGATGAGCTAGACACTAATTTCCCCACTTTTGCTGCTCTTAGACTCTCCCCAGTTAATTATATCCTCTTCAAGATTATCACCAACTGTCTTCTGTCGATCACCTCAAAACCCTTAGCAGAGATCCGTCCTTATCACTGCCTGATGTTGTATGGGATGCATCGGCACCTGGACTTTGACATCATGTCGAGTATTTACCAGTCCATCATCTACTATAAAGATCTCGGGCGTCGTACAGTTTATATGCCTTTTGGTCACATTATTACTGACTGGCTCCAGTCAGTCGGTATTGATGTGTCCAAAGGCAGGAGTATGCCGATGGTTCGGCAAGAATGCAGACTTGGGAGATACGCGTTTTCCAAGTCTGGCATCATTGCCGATGCTCGGGGGATTAGGTGGAAGGATGGGAGGGGGCTTGGAGAGCTTCCACGGGCACCACATGTTCAGGTACCCACAGATCCAGCTAGATATCATGGTGCGCCCGCTGCAGCGAAGGACGACTATGAGGCGGAGCCAGATCTCAGATGGCAGATCGCCGAGCTCGAGCAGACGATGGACCATAGATTTCACATGTGGGAGCTCGGGCGGTAGGTGATCCAATATGAGGGTTCTCTGATACGTGTCGATTAGCAGATGACCCGATCTGAGGTTTCTGTGATGCATGCCGAGCAGCGGGAGATGTTTACAGAGATGCGCGCATGGATGGCTGGTCATCCGCCACAGCAGACATTTCCTAGCTTTCAGCCATCCAGCAGCACTGCTCCGGGGAGCTTTCTACCTATTGATGACACTGCATTCGATCCGATGCAGTCTGATGTTCCCCATGATTTCGCTTATCAGGATTGATTTCTTTTGTTGTATTCTGGCATATGACTCATGTTTGATGACTATCTGTTTACCTCATTGTCATATGATGCATATGAGTATCTGCCTTGCTATATTTATTTCATATGTTTTTCATATGTCTTTCACTTATCACTCTATGTTTTTTTTTTTGGTTTTAGGGAGAGACCCTTGGTTAAGGGGGAGATTTTTAAACTTAATAATCAGTCTACACCCTTTTTGGTGTTTGACAAAGGGGGAGAGAATGGTTAGTTATGTTTAGGTTTATTACGAATTGAGTTAAGGGGAAGAGAATAGTTAGTTAACTATGATTCCCTTGCGATAATGAAATTTGACTTCATTTGACTTCTGATACCTAAACTTAAAATCGGGTTGTCAAACAACAAAAAGGGGGAGATTGTTGATGTAGTCTGACCTGATTGTTGTTTTGGTGTTGACATCGATTTAAGTTTAGTTGAGTAAGATAAGTTCGGATTAAGTCCTGGTCGGGGACTAGGCACGAAACCATAGTGAGTGAAGCTAGGTAAACGAAACCCTGGTGAGTGAAGCCAGATCCTAGTGAGGGAAGCTAGGTGAAGAAAATCCTAGTGAGTGAAGCTAAGTGAACGAAACCTTAGTGAGTGAAGTCGGGTCCTAGAGAGTGAACCTAGGTGAAAGAAACCCTGGTGAGTGAAGTCGGGTCCTAGCAAGGGAAGCTAGGTGAAGAAAATCCTGGTGAGTGAAGTCGGGTCCTAGCAAGGGAAGCTAGGTGAAGAAAACCTTGGTGAGTGAAGTCGGGTCCTAGCAAGGGAAGTTAGGTGAAGAAAACCTTGGTGAGTGTAGCCGGGTCCTAGCAAGGGAAGCTAGGTGAAGGAAACACTGGTGAGTGAAGTCGGGTCCTAGCAAGGGAAGCTAGGTGAAGAAAATCCTGGTGAGTAAAGCCGGATCCTAGCAAGGGAAGCTAGGTGAAGGAAACATTGGTGAGTGAAGTCAGGTCCTAGCAAGGGAAGCTAGATGAAGAAAATCCTGATGAGTGAAGTCGGGTCCTAGCAAGGGAAGCTAGGTGAAAGAAATCCTAGTGAGTGAAGTTAGGTTGGACTAAGTCCCAATGAGTGAAACTGGGCATGAACTCTTGTTCCAGGGGACTGAGCATTGAGTGTACTCGTCGGAGAGGGCTCGGGAACATGTTCTCCGGACCAGACTGAGTCAGAGAAGGCAAGGGAGCCTGTTCTCTGGACTTAGGGTCGAAATGGTTGGAGCTGGATCGGTCTGAAGTCCGATCAGGGAGTTGGCACGAACTCCCTCAGTTGTGGATCGGTCTGGAGTTCGATCAGGAAGTTGGCACAAACTCCCTTGATAATAGATCGGTCTGGTGACCGATCCAGGGTGTCTGATCGATCTGGTAACCGATCCAGGGTGTCTAATTGATCTGGTGAACGATCAGAAATATTCTGTATGGTGGCTGATCGGTCTGATGAGCGATCAGAAACAAGTCAGAAGATTCTAATTAAACCCTGATCGGTCTGCATGACCGATCAGGGTCCATCCTGGACCGATCAGGATTGTTCCTGGTCGGTCAGGAAGTGACCTGATCGGTCACTTTGACCGATCAAGCTCTAACCTGATCGGTTAAGTGACCAATCAGGTCGTTGTGGCCTGATAGATCAGGTCATGGCTGATCGATCAATGGACCGATCAGGGTCTTGACCCTCAAAACCCTGAATTCACACAGAAGGTTTAAGGATCGATCTGGTGACCGATCCCTGATCTCTAATCGGTCAGTGAGACCGATCAAATCATTACTAGATCGATCAGAGTTGAGTCTGATCGGTCAGGGTGACCGATTAGCGCATCAGAACCTTTAATTTGAATTATTGTTAGACCTCTGATTGCTTCTGATTTTTGTTGATTTCCTTTTGATACGTTTTGATTTGCTTCGCTAATCCATCTGTTGAGTGTGCAGGCGATACAGAGACGATATAAACCAAAAGGAGGGTCAATGGCGAGTTTCGCTACGGCAGGTTTGTTTGTTTTCTGTTTGCATGATTCAACGGCTTCTGGCGGGCTGGCGACTGACCTGAGGCTCAGCTGAAGAGGTCTTCAGTGGACTGAATGCTCAGTGGAGGTCAGTGGGTCAGTGGTGACGAAGTTGTGGTTCAGTAGGTGCTGACGCACTGGTGACAAGCAGAAGCAGAGACAAAAAACTTGGCAAAAAAAAACTTAGCAATTGATCAGAAGGTCTTCAATGGAGGCTGGTGAAGCAGAGACAAAAAACTTGGCAATTGATCAGAAATCAAGCAGACACAACGAGAACGAAGAGCTGAGTGAAAGTTCTTGTGTTAGGGTTGTGCTGTGTTGTGCTCTGAGTTGTGCCTCTTCTTCGTGCTTGCTCCTAAGTCTGTAAGCTTCTTCTCGTGGTCTCCTATACTCAACATGATTCATTTCTGAGATCTGTGGAGAGGTTACTCAACCGAGAAGGAGTTTTTCTTATCCGGAGTTCCAGGGCTTGATCTGTCGATGATCAAGGGATCACCCCCCTCACGGGCACGCCAAGGAGTAGGGGCAAGTTATCCCCGAACATTGTAAATCCCTATGTTAGCGTCTGGTTTGCTCTCTTTCAGTTTGTTTTCTTTTTCAATTTGCTTTCTGTTCTGTGTTTTTACGTCCGCTGCTAACCTAAGTGCAGAAAGACTCCAAAGAAGTCAACTATTAAGTGGGTGGCTATTCACCCCCCCCCCCCCCTCTCTAGCCATCCTAGATCCAATAATTGGAGCATTTGAGGATGTGTGAGAAGAAGGAGAAGAAGAAAAGCTCGCATCAAGGAGGAGCTATAAGGATAAGCGAGGTAATCCCTAACTTTAAGCATTTTTCAAATTCCTCCATACATGTTAGAAATAATGAGAATTATTTACCTATGCATAATTTTGATTTTTGATATTGTGATAAAAATTGGGCTAATGTTGTATCTCAAAACCCTAAGGAATTTATGTATCATGATAAACCTAGAAGTTTCAAACCTAAGGACCAAGACATTAATCCAAAGAAAGGGAGACACATGCCTAGACAAATGGGTAGATCTAGAAATGTCCAAGATGGACATGGTGATGCTAAGGTTAAGAACCTAGAGAGGGAAAATCAAACTTTGAGGGCAAAGCTTGACAAATTAGAGAAAACCCTATAGAGATTCAGTAGTGGATTTAAGGGTTTAGGTATGGTGTCGAGAAGTCAAAATCCCAACAATGATAGATCGGGTCTAGGTTACCAATCTATGAGATCAAATGCTATGGAAAAGTCATATGCAAGGATTTCATATGATTATAGCAAAAGGAAGGCCAAAAATGGCAAGAGGAAGTCATTTAAAGAGGAGAAGAAGAACTTAACCAAGGACAAGGTGTACAAAGTTAAGAAGGTTAGGGTTGAAGGTCAAAAGACACCGGAGGTACACCGGTGCGGTCTTGCCATTATAGATGAGTCACCTAGGGAGGTGGCTAAGGATAAGAGCCCAAGAGGGAGCTCTAGGAGTCAAGATGGGACCCATGGTCAATGGGTCTCGGGAGGAGTTCGTTGGGAAGTATAGATGGACAATGGAGTGTGTTAAAGGATGTGGAGACGGATTTGAGACTCAATCATAGAGATTTGGCACATTGGGGTTGAGTATCATGCATAAAAATGACATTGGGATCATATTGCATGGAAGTTGATATTTAATGTATAAATGTCACATAAATTAATGTTAGGGATGCATTGTGTATGGGCATGAGAAGATACATCAAGAAGAGATCAAAATTAAGACTTTAAGTCAAGGTTCAATTGAACCATTTAGATAGTTTTGAGTTTTGTGTCAATCTCGGGGTTAGTGATAGATACATTTTTAAATATATTTTTCACGAGTAGATATGGATATCACAAACCTCTCCACAAAATTTGAGAATATTTGGAGATTTGTGAAATTTCTGATGTATTTCTACAGATGGGTCAGAAATGTTGAAAATATAGGGTACTAGTCGACTGATGCAGAAGGCAGTCGACTGGTACAGTTCGATCCAGGAACTAAGGTTTTCTATGCATTAGTCCACTGATCCTCTATCAGTCAACTGATCTTTCTGTTTATTCCATCAGTCGACTGGCCCAAGGGCAGTAGACTGATGCTGCGAATCTTTAAAAAAAATACCCCCGCGGGGATGGCCAAACCTAGGGTTTCAAGCGTCGTCCCTTGTTGTCACTTCTCTTCCCCGACCTCTCTAGCCACTCCAAGTCTTCCCAAGGCCCTGAAATCGTGTTTCTAGCCCTCCTTCACCTTAGATCCGAATCTAGGGCAAGAAAAACATCCTTCTTTGAGTCAAGTTTAATCATTATCCATCATGCAACGAATGGAGAGACGGTAATGAATTATTTGCTTTATTTTCTCCATTTAATTCATGATTCACGACTAACTCTCTATATTTTGCATGTTTTCCTTGTTTTTCCTTCTTGATTGGGTCATTCATGGTACATGCTTATGGTCATTGCATTTTAGGGCTAGACAAAAGAGAAGGGTTGGTGAGAGATCGTCCCAACAGCCTCCTATAGATCCTACGGCACCTCGGTTCCGATCCGAGGCTTGCCGACGGGCATTTGAAAATGCTGACTTCATTTTAATGAACTGTCGATATCTCAATCAATCATACTTTCAAGAGAATACTCATATCATTGAGATCATCACTCATTTTGGGTTAGAAAAGTTAGTGTACTGTCAACATTATGTAAATTTTGACCTTTGCAAGGAATTTTATGCAAATCTCACATGTATTAGTCCCGATGACGGAACGTATGAGTCCATGGTAGGGGAGTTACCATTCCTTTTATACCTGCATTATTAGGATCATTTCTAGGGTGTCGGGTTTCGGAAAACTCATTTACATGTTTCCCCAATGTCACTGAGCCATTAGCATTGCCTAATGTAACCATTGATCAGATTCATCGTCATTATTTTGATAATCCTCGACCTCCTCTATAGCGTATTTTTATAGTTAGGCGTATGAGTCCAATTAGCAACATCTTGTATAAAATTGTCCTAGACTGCCTTCTGCCCATTGTCACCAAAGAGAGGTCAAAGATTCGGCTACCTCACTTGGTGATGATGTATGCTTTAGAAAGGAGGTTGGATATAGACATCGCCCGCCAGATATTCGCTTCTATTATGCATTTTTCACATGACGTCAATAGGAAAATTTACATGTCATTCGGTCATATTTTGATCGAATTCTTTGCATCCAGAGGTATTAGAGTCGTTAAAGGTCAGTTGCATCATCTGTTAAAGGACTACGACCAGATAAGTTCTCGGCAGCTCTCCTTGGCTGGGATCAAAAGACAGCAGGGAGTGCTGGTCTGGCGACGTCGTCATGCTTCATCCAGCTCTGATGATGATGAGGATGAGGAGGCTGCTCCTGCTGGAATTACAGAGGAGCGGTTCTCCCGACTAGAGGTAGAGGTTCATTAACTTTGGGAGGACTTTCAGAGTTTTCAGCAGCGGCAGACTACTATTCAGGGGGAGGTTCACGGGCTCAGGGAGCACTTATCAGAGTTTCCAGCAGCGACAGGATGATATGTATGAGATGATGCAGCGCTGGAACCTCATGTATCAGGCCCCTCCTCCTCCTCCTCCTCCTCCTCCTGGCGATGATGACGCATAACTTCCACATGACGTAGGTGTGGTGGTGTTGAAAGTGGGTTGGATTGAGCATGTTCTTCTTTTGTCTCTCAAACACTATATTTTATATTGTAATATTTGGAGACTTTTGTAGCACTCATTTATGATTTCCTATGAAATTCATTTCTTAGTATTGCTTATATGAATTGTTATTTCCTTGTTATTATGGTTGCATGATGAATTTCAATATATCTTCTATCAAACGATTATGGTATAAAGGGGAGGTCTTTTAAATAATATGGGATAGATTTGGAAAACATATGGGTTCAAACCTAGGATGGAAAGTTAATACAAAATGAAGTGTTTTCAAAGGATTTGAATTTTGGTCAAAAAGTCAAGCATATTTGGTGTTTTCATGAAAATATATTTTTCTAGATTAGAATACATCATAAGAAATTTGTTTGCAAAATTTTAAAATTTTTCGAATTTTGTAAAATTTATGAGAGGTTTCTGAAATCCGGCTCAGAAACTTGAAATTTCAAATTGATACATATCAGTCGACTGCCCCCTGGGGCAGTCGGCTGATCTTTCTATGGGTTTGAAGTATGAAGGCACTAATCGACTTGTAATTGACGTAGTCGACTGGTGCTTCTGTTTTCTGATTTCTGAGAGTTTTTAGAAAATAAAACTTATCCTAAATTGATACTAGGGATAATATTGCTTGGGGCAATCTTTTTTATGGTGTCAAAGGGGGAAATTGAGAGGTTTAAATTAGTTTTAACTTAACTTGTGGAGTTAGTTTTTAACTTAACTTGTGATTATGCAAAATTGAAAATTGTGTGGGGGCATAGGTTAAGGGGGAGGATGCATGTTTATGCTGCTTAATTTACTATGTCTGTAATTTTCAATTGTTATTTTTGCACCTAACTTAAACATATTGTCACACATCAAAAAGTGGGAGATTGTTGGTGCAATCGACCTAAGTTTGATCGGGTAGATCATGGGTTTTGATATGTGTGTCAATATGATTAGGTTAGGATTTCATGTTTGTCTGATATGTGTATGTGAGTATGCAGGTTTACAGGATACACATGGACTTAGTTGGACGTCTTCGGGTCCGGTGAAGGATGGTGTGAGGAGACAAACCGTAGGCTTGTATGCATCCGAGGGACCGTGGACAAAGCAGGGACGATGAGCCTAGAGAAGTGCACATCGAGGCATACATGAAGGGTGGCATAGGAAGATGAGTTGTGGGCTTGCATGCATTCGAGGGACGAGAGCCGAAGTCGAAGAAGGCTTGAAGGCAATAGGTCGAGGCTGCTAGAAGCAGGAATGATGAGCCGAGAAAAACGTACTTCGAGGCATACGTGAAGGGTGGCATGGGAGACAAGCCGTGGGCTTGCATGCATCCGAGGGACGAGAGCCGAAGTCGAAGAAGGCTTGAAGGCAATAGGTCGAGGCTGCTGGATGAAGAGTCAGCTAAGTCGTGAGGATTCGAGTACTGAGAGAATTGTATTCAGGAAGAGAAATCCTAGGGTTCGAGTGCTAAGAGAATTGTACTCGGGAAGGGAAACCTTAGGTGACAGTCGACTGATGGGGGATCAGTCGACTGATGGTGAATAGAATTCGAAGCGTCGGGCTGAGACATTTGAATTCAAGTGGACCAGTCGACTGGTAACGATCAGAACAGTATCGAGCACTATTTAAGAGGGCTCGTTGTTTGTTGTTCTTCCTTGGCGAAATAAGCTTGGGTAAAGTCTGTTAGTAGCCTAAACATGCTTAGAGGTTGTCAAGGTATTGTGGCGAGGTTTCTCCACCTACAAGGAGCAACAAGAGATAACCGGAGGTGTTCCGAGGAATCACCCACCGAAGGATCGGGATCGTCCACCTTACGGACAGTCGTAGAGTAGGAGTATCATCTCTAAACCACGTAAAGGTCTTGTGTTAGCATTGTTTTAGTTTATTATTTTTAGATTTCCGCTTGCGCTTGCTAACCGTTGTAGGAAGAAGATCGAAAAGTAGCTATTCACCCCCCCCTCCTCTAGCTAAACGACAAGGTCCCAATAGGCTGCACTATCAAAGTGGATAGTCGAGGAGCATTGTACCTTAAATAAATCTCAGGTCCAAACCTCAATTTTCATCTATAGGGGTTTCTGTACTACCAACTGGGCCACAACTACCGTCTTTCGGCTCAAGGCGTCTGCCATGACATTAGCTTTTCCCAGGTTGTAGCTAATATCACATTTACAATCCTTTACAAGCCCTAACCAACGCTTCTGTCTCATAGTTAGCTCTTTCTGTGTGAAGAAATACTTAAGACTTTTGTGATCAGTGAATATCTTTCACTTCTCACCATACAAGTAGTGTCTCTAGATTTTCAAGGCGAAAACCACTGCCGCTAACTCTAGGTCATGAGTCGAATAGTTCTTCTCATGCAACTTCAACTATCTAGACGCATAGGCAATAACTCTCTCATGCTGCATCAAAACCGCGCCCAAATCGTACTTAGAAGCGTAAGTAAACAACACAAAGTTCCCTTGCCCCAATAGCCTAGCTAACACTTGTATTGTTGTAAGTGTTTGCTTCAAGTCATTAAAGTTCCTCTGACAGTCTGCTCCCCACTCGTAGTTAACATTCTTCTTCGTCAACGTTGTCAATGGTACCGCAATGCTCAAAAACTCTTTGATGAATTTCCAATAATAGCTAGTTAAGCCTAAGAAATTACGAGCCTTGGATGCATTTCTAGGCAGTGCCCATTCTTTCACGACCTCCACCTTTGACAGATCAACTTCTACCCCTTCCTTCAAAATGATGTGGCCCAAGAATGCTACCTCCTCTTAGCCAAAATTCACACTTACTAAACTTTGCAAATAATTTCCAGTCTCGTAAAATTTGCAAAGTTGTCCTCAAATGTTGTTTATGCTCCTCCCTGTCCCCAGAATAGGACAGTATATCATCTATAAAGACAATGACAAACTGATTGAGATATGGCTGAAATACGCTGTTTATAAGATCCATGAATACCGTCAGACCATTTGTCAACCCGAATAGCATCACTCGAAACTCATAATGTTCATATCGAGTTCTAAAAGCTATCTAATGCACATCTCTCTTTTACCTTCAGCTAATAGTACTCTGATCGAATATCTATTTTTAGAAAGCGGTGGCTCCCTGCAATTGATCAAATAGGTCTTCGTTCATCGGTAGTGGATGCTTATTTTTCACTGTGCCCCTGTTCAACTCCTAATAATCAATAGAGAGCCTCAATAATCAATACAAAGCCTCAAACTACCATCCTTCTTCTTGACGAATTGGACTGGCATGCCCCACGAGGAGAAACTAGGGCAATGAAGTCCTCTATCAACTCCTGGATCTGTTCGTTCAAGTCCTTCATGTCTCTAGGTGCTAAGCGACACGGTGCCTTAGAAATTGACACCTTTCCTAACAAAAGGTCAATAAAAACTCCACCTCTTTCTGGTGAAATACCAGCAACGTCGTCTGGGAAAACATAGGAAAACTCCCTAACGACCTCTACTTCTTTCAAGGATGGACTATCTGCAGTAGGAGCCAAAATCAAACTGGCTAAGAAAGCCTTGCAGCCTTAAGAATGAGTTTCCTTGTTTGTATATAGGATATCACTCTGGGCAAGCCCAAGCATCTCAATGCTTCGAATATAAACTGCTCTCTTCCTTTCGGGCGAATCAATACTGACCTCTATTGATAATTAATCAATACCCCAAGCATCTCTGACAACCAATCCATTCTGAATATAATGTCAAACTCTGGCATTGGTAAAAAGATAAGATCAACATAGATTGTGTGACCATGTAAATCAAGCTTAAGTTCTCTAGTCATGCTAATAGACATGAGTTCTTCCCCTAACGGGGTCACTGTATAACCTACAGCAAGTTTAACTGTTTGGATGCATCTAGGCCTCACAAAGGACTCTAATATGAATGAATGAGTGACTCCTAAATCTAATAATGCCTTAGTAGCTACCTCTACTATAAAGATTCTCTTTGTTCACACGACATCCCTATAAATTGTTTGCTGCAGGGTATTAGGAATCTGCTGCAGCTACTGGAGCAGTGGATGTTAGGATTTAGGTTCCATATCGTAGCTATTTTTATCAATTGAACTATTGGTGCCATTTCACTATAGTACACCAAAAGTTCATTACAGGCACTATAAAGGGATATAGTATAGCCCCTGCCTCAAGGAAGTATAGCCGAACAAACAAGCTAATTATTGTTATTTCCATCCCAAGCTAAATTATATGTACATGATCAACAGTTTCCAATTTGTACAATAGTGTAGCGCCAAGGCAAGCGCCATAGAGCTACATAGCAAATCTATACATCAATACTGAAATAAGAAATGGTATTGTCTGCTGATTTTATTGTCGGAGTTTAGGTAATGAAATATCTTGCTAGCTACTTACAGAAGCATGGCGTACGCAACCATAAACCATTATACTCTAACGGTGCAAGTAACAGCAGTTTTAAAGTCAATCATGTGGTTAAAAATAGTGTGGTTAAAAGGTGGGCTCGTTGTCAGGAATCTCCATTTCTTCCTTTGAGGATTGTAGATTTGGATCTCTATGGTCAATCTTTTCTTAGTCACTCTCCGTTGATCTGATGGATCAAAGCTTTGGATTGAGGTCGTAAGAACATATATCTCCCCATTCATAGCTACAAAGCCACATGAGCCATTATCAGGAATCTTTCTTCGCAAGCAAGATTCCTTGATCCATCGGTTTAAAACAAAGTCATATCTGCAATTCAAAATCTTTCAAGGTGATTCTAGGAAATATTATACATTATATAAATAAATAGGAAAGAGCCCTACAATTTAGTAACATATCATCTCGCCTGCAAATTGGAGACATATTCATTAGATGCAATTCGGAAAATCTACAATTTTAAGTTAAAGCTGGAGCATTTGATGTTATCACGGTTTTCTCCCTGCAGCAGCTAAGTCCTAAACGATTGCACTAAGAGCAGAGGATAGAATTGATGTAATAAGAACACCACAATTTATCGAGCAAACAATCAAAACACATCTACCTAGAGTGGAACTTATCCATGAAACCTAAAATTCAAACCATTTGTTAAAAACAGCAGCTGGATTTTGTTGATACCCAACTGAATGCTACTCGTTGACTAGTACATTTTCAACTTCAGCCCCTTTCAAAAGAAATATCAAGTACATCAAATCACAAAAGTCGGTTTAATATCTCTATCAATATAGAAAAATGTCATCCATGTTCTGATTTTGCTACCTACAGAAATCAACCTAAACTCTACTATTATTATACTATTATGTATGATGTTTCTAACACTATTGGAGCTAAAGGTGATAACGTAACCAGTATCACCGACCTCCTGGCTAAAATAGCTTTTTTGAAATAATGCTCAGATATATAAAATCAGAAGCTCTCATGTGGAGATAGAATCTAGACGTCCCTGAATGCTCTACCTAAGTGAACTAATGAACACAGCAGTAAATGATGCTTGTTCACAGTAGTGTACTAATTAGAAATTAGGATTGCAGGTTACACTTCTTGTTACTCAATTATATAATAAGAATGTAATTGATTATTAATTTATTAGAGGTACTTTAATTGTTGTAATATAGATTTCTTTTTTCAGTGACTATAATGATGATCTGTTTTGGCAAGCAATCACTATTTGATGACTGTATAATATTTATATCACAGCCAATGTCATTTTCAAGTTCAACGGCCAACTGGAAGTTTGCATTAGAAATGCTATGGACAATGATCTTAATGTATTTTTGGTGTAAGACAGCATTTATAAGTAAAGTAAACTTGTTTAGTTCAATGGCAAGATCTGCAAAACTACTAATATAACTACTCTTAACTAATTGGGATGTAACACTTAATGTAAAAGACATCTAGTTAAAACCCATGGAATTTATTTTTTATGATGATAGGCACTCTTCTTTTGGTATTTGTTGTGATATAGATAGTTAACTATCAGGACTTGTTTAGTATTTGTTGTAACCTAGCTAGTGTATTTACCTAGTGGATTTACTGCATAATTTTCTATATGAAAGAAGTTTTGTTTACTGCCTAAACAAGTATGAAATATGCCTATGTAATGAGGAAAGCATTATGCTGTTGTTCCAAATTCTCTCTGGATTTCTCTCAATTCCCTAATTTTTCCATATCTCCGCTCTTTCTCCTTTATTAGAAGGTAGGGCGCAAACACGTTAAATGTTCCTCTATTTCCTGCTTCTCCCTTTTTTCTTCTTGACCACTCCAGTTGATGAAACAAAGGAAGAGGGCGTAACAGGATAACTTGATTAGTGTGATTCAGATGCCCATAAGTTAGAAAACACATTTAACTTATAATCTACGATCCAGGAATAGATGTTTGTGTCGATGTGAGTTTTACCTCAGTTTTAATACCAATATAAGTTGTCCAGAATAATATTTGTTTCAACACCAACACATGTTGAGACTGCATGGATTGGCACCAACCCAGATCTTAGTAATTGATCTAGAATTTAACTTGGGCCCAATTGGCTCCATTTAAGGCCTAATAGATCTATAACAGGTGGAATTAAAATTACATGGTGTTTTAGGTTCAATCAAGTTGACTTAAGATTAAATTTTGACCCAATTAGCTCCAGATAATGCCCAACAGAATCTCTAATAAATGCAATATGAACACGTGGTGTAGAGGTTCAATCTTGGTTCAATTTAGACCAAGTAGACCCAAAACAAGTTGAACCAAGTTGTTATATAAGCATATACAAGACCAATTTGGTTAAAAAATAAAGGCATCTAATTATGTCAATTAATTAATACCTGTTAGGGTAGGGATTCTTGAGCTCCTCGCCCAAATTCTCTATTGGATCATATGTCGCGGCTAGAGGGAGGAGTGAATAAGTGCAAATTATTTGTCATTTGATGAAGCTCGTTTCGACAATTTAATAGTTGCACAAAGGAAATATAAAAAATACACAAGCATATGAACAAAGCACACAAAAACACAAATCAATTTACGTGGTGTGGAACCCACACAACCTTAGTTCCTACTCTACGGCCTATAATCCATTTGATGGATCACTCTAGAACCACCACTATATTTTCTACTCTTCAAACATCTTTTGGAGGTGGAGAAACCTCTTATAGTTGCTTATTTTACAGCAAATACAAGAATACAAAATATAAGCAAATGACAGATAATAAAAGAAATACAAATTATACAAAAGATGCTTCACTTGTTTGCCCTTTGCTGTTGTGGATTCCTCACAATGGCCCTGCAACAACACTTTCCCTAGAACGGATCGCGAGTGTTATCTACAAAAGCTCCTCAAAACTTGCTTGCATAAGCCTCTTGCTCAAATTTGGAAATTCTGAGTGTTATATTCAAAAGCTCCTAGAAACTTGCTTTTATAAGCCTCCGGCTTGAATCTAGAAATTATTAATGAGTCTATTAATTTTACCTTATTAATCGACTTAGTCAACTCAAAATAATTCATCATCTAAATTGGGACATTTCATTCACTAACTAGTTCATCATTTCATTCACTAACTAGTTCATCAATGGACTGGTTTCTCATCGGCAGTCAATTTCAACTGTGACACATCATCAATTTTCCTGTTCATCGGTTAAGGTACTTCACCAACGTTTGACCGAACATGACGCACATGCTGATGGAATCTTTTACTAATTGCATCATCACTTGACTGCACTGTCAAACCACATCAATCGAATACTTTAACTCCAAATTTGACCAAATCTGATTTTAGATTTATCAATTGAATGATCCACTTAACCAATCGACTAGCACTCTTATTCCAGCCACACCAGAGCTGAACCTATGTGGTGGCAAAAGACCCCGTCTTTGGAATTTCCTCATTTGCCGAGTACATATCAACCTTAACTTATCAGTATCAATCAAATCACCCTTGACCTATTTTGACTTCCACTACCAACACCAATTCAACGTCCCTAATGTCAAGAGTCTAATCTGGGCCCACTTTAACTTTTTATCAACCAAGTGTCCAATCAATCTCGGCCCATTTGATCTCCATTCAATATCAAGTATCTAGTTAATTTTGACCTACTTAACAAAATATTTCCCATATATTTACTTATTTTGCACACCATGAGATCAAAACCAGCGACCACAAGGTTGAGAGAGCCATGCATTATACCAACTGAGCTAGACAACATTTTGCTAAAACACATTGTTCAAACACAATATATTGTTCAACCATAGTTATTAAAAGCGCTCGCCTCGATGTGCCTAAGCGCAAGGCGTACTCAGTGAACCTCTTGCGCCTCGTCGCCTTAAGCATGTGTCTTGTGAGAGACACCAGGCACGCTTAAGGCATTTGATCTTAGAAAACCAATGAAGATTCAACTACATAAATTTGAAACAACTAGTGATGATGATAATAATATGATTGAGAAAGAGAATGAAGATTTTGGTAATTTAAATATTTAATTTTTTTAATTTGAATTATATATATAACGTATTTATTGACTAGTGAATTTTATATTTACATTATTTTTAAATATTTTATCCACTATAATTTTGTTAGTGAAATATTTTAGTAGAGATTCCCTATATATATTTGAATTGTAAAAATTTATATCCGAAGCGCATTACTTTGGTAAGGCATGCGCCTAACTTTATGCATTGTGCCTCAAGTATGCGCTTTTAGGCACCTCGCGCATTAAATAATTGTGTTCAACTATATTACTCAAACATCAAAATTCTAAACCATGGTCAACGACCCTATGCCCCTAGCTATGCAAAGCAATCCACCCAAGGCAAGCAAAAAGAGCCCACCCTTTTGTTGCTTAACAATATATTTTAGTTAGTTTTATCCATTAGTCCAATTTCCCATACCCAATGTCAAAACTTAAATGCAAGTTTCCCTACATTCTCTCTTTTTGGCATACATCAAAAAGGTTCTTGCATAACCTTCTAGATCCAAGTTCAATCTTTATGCCAAATTATAGATGGAGGTTCCCTAATCTTCCATTCTCCCACTTTGGTATTTGTCCAAAGCTCAACCTAAATTTATCACTTCATCAAGAAAAGGTACCTTCCCTTGCTCTAATCTTCTCTTCACAACTTCCTTCCTTACTCTAGGGAAGTTCCTCTCCCTTTAAAGAAACACATATATCCTAACTTTCGATAACTTGTATACTTTCAAGGTGGCCCTTTCCCCTTAAAAGATACTTCTCCAAAACTTAATAATCCCCCCTTTGAGATCGCACCAACAATCATTCTAAGAGATTGTGTCCAAAAGATATCATAATTTAAGAACATTTGTCACATGAGAATTAGTTAATGAATTGTTGATCCTAGCTCATTTCTAGATAACTACTCTCATGTTTAATACTCACCTTATTTAACATCGACAATCTTCCTTTTACTACTTACCTAAGTCTAAGTATATGTGGGAGTTAGAGATAACTATGTATCAATGGGATGAAGCTGAATAAGTTTCACTTGTAACATAAACCTCACAATACCTCTCTACCATGCCTTGAAATGTCTTTCCAATCGGTAGCCTCCATACTAACAATTTGAAATAAAAAATTATAAATAATTCTATAAATTTCAAAAAGTTTCAAAAAAAAATCACACTCATTATTTATGTCAAAATCTATCAAGAAAAAATAATTTTCTTTAAAATAGCCTTAATTTTCAAAACTTGGCATAAAATTAAAACCTATTGAAATCTTCAATGTTTTTCCGAACTTTATGTCAAAACCATCAACGGTGACTTCTACCATCAGGTAGACAATAATAAGGTTTCGAAAACTATTTTTAAAATGGTTTTTCAAATAAATTGTCAGCCATGTGTGTTGATGACACTTAGTTTATCATGCTAACATCTCACTTGTTCTTGTATCTGAGTACACAATGCTAGGTAAAGCTATGGTTCTTGTGAGATGTATCAATGTTTTCACTATACTGGTTCATCATGCATATATACCTAAAATTATAATTGAGACTTCAACTCAATTGCATAAAATGAGTAATTCTTATAGCGTGTAAATAATATGTGACATGTAGATGAACATGACATAAAATACAAGGCAATTTTTCATGATGACAAAAATCAAAAACATACAACAAATCGTGATTTAAGGAAACTGTGTAAAATATTCCATGTTCAAAATATCATATAATTAGTATCACATAAGTAAAATATATGCAAGTGATAAAATGAACTAGTATCAATGAAAACTGATATAAATGAAAACTGATATAAATGAAAACAAAAGTGACCAATAACTAGCCCGGAAAGAGTCAAAAACACAACGCATGTATAGTAGACATTGTACATAATCAAACTATTTTCTAATAATGTGATAAATACTAAAATTGGCACACTCCGTTGACTCCCTCAAATGTGCCAAAACCTCAATTTTAACACAACCTATTAAACTATAAGTTTAATTGATTTCATGAATTTCTAGACATAAGTTTAGACCATAGCTTATAATCCATTCAAATGTATTTGGATGAACTAATCCTAGTACGTCAACTTTAGCACGGCTAGTGTAATAATTGGCATGTCCTATAATTTAGCATGAAGGAATTACACTCTTAGGAATTTAATACATATTAGATAGAACTCTTTGGATTTATTAGGTGCACGTGGGATAACATCTCTTAATATCTTTTTAATGGCCCTCCTAGGATTCTTAGCCGCCTCAACCATGGTGGCCTCAATAAGCTTAACTTTAGGGATGACTTCCCTTATTACTTTGCTGCTACTATGAAATCTAGAGGGTTTTCTTAATAGTCCAAAGGAACCTTGGTGATAAGTTGGCGCACTACTATATGTAGGCTTATTTCCTAAACCTTTGTTGTTCTTAGATGATTCTTACCTTTCTAAACCTAAGTTTTATATCTTTGACCCATTTGTTATTTCCTTAACGATCTTTTCGTAATTATCAATTCTTCATTCATCTCAAAATATGATCCCCCCCCCCCCCCCCAACTCTTTAATTTTAGATTCTTCATTGATACCGTGCATTTTTCTATAATCAATCCTAAGAGTATCAATTTTTCTATTCCTATGGTATAAAGCACTGAAATTATGGAAGTTAACACTGACATTTTTACTATCTCAATGATAAAGTACACTATTATAAATTGTATCATAATTAAAAAGTGATACCTAAGGTTTTACCTTAGGATCTCCCCCTTGATCTACCTGTATCCCTCCTTGAGTTTCCTCTCACTTTGGCATTGGTTTCAATAATGTCCATTCTAGCAAAGGGAGCAAATTATGTTCTCTTTGCCCTTACATACCTCAGATGTGGATCTTAGGGGCCTCCTTCACCTCTAGTAATACTAAAGTCTTCTCCTTCTTGCTAAAACAGGTACTCTTGTGTTGCTCTTTTATACCTTGGATGTGGATCCCTTTTTTCCTACACTCAAAGAATACATATTTTTATTAAACAAAACTTGTATGCTTTCAAGTGTGGAGTCCTCAATGGTCGAATGGATAAAGCTCTCCTCTTCCTCATGATTCGATGAGATGGTGGTTCATCCTCTTCGAATTTGGAGGTTGAGGCTTCTAGTTGCTCCAAAATCGATGGCCTCTCTTCCTCCTTACTTTCAAATGATGAGGTGGATGGCCCTTCGGTCCCTACTTAGGATATCGAGCACCTCTCAACCTTCGAATTCACCTCCTCATGGATTGATAAGCCCTTGTTCTTGGGTTCTTCTTTTTGTTTAATGAAGGGTCCTCATGAAGCTTGATTAATTTGGCTCATAGCCATCCTTGTCCTCACCTATTGGACGCAAGCTTTTGTTAGGTAAAATCTTAATCAAAATGTTGATTATCTTATCGTATTTTCAAGTCTTTAAACTTGTTCCTCGATCCATTTTCCCCTTCTTGTCTTTGGAGCTTCAAATGCATCCATCAAGGCAAACCAATTTTGAAATCCATTTAGAAAAAAGGTTTCCATTCTCATCTTCCAATTGTTGAAGCATCCTGATCTATGGTAGAACTCGAATATAGAGCAACCTGTCCAGTGCATGAAGCTCTTGCCAGGTCCCAAGGAAGGGTTGAACCACATTGGGTCTATTGTACGCAGCCTTACCTTGTATTTTACAAGAGGCTATTTCCCTGACTCGAACCCATGACCTCAAGGACACATGACAACAACTTTACCGTTGCACTCCCCTTCGTGGTAGAACTTGAATGTCGTAGTCAAATTCATCTCCAAACTCTATTATCTTTAATAGATCTTAAATTTGCAACTCCACTAGACTTTTTTCTTGGAAGAGGATTAAGCCTTTTCAGATCGTCCCTATACCACTTGTTGGATCATATATCACGGCTAGGGGAGGGGAGAGGATGGTAATAGGCACATATTCTTTTTGTTGTCTAATTGTGATTGCCTCTGCAATATAGAAACATAAACAAACATAAAAAATATAAGCACACAGAAAACACAAACCATTTTATTAGTTCTTGGTCTACGACCTATGATTCATCAATGGATCACTCTCAGAATCACCACTATATTTTCTCCTTTTCGGACACCTTTCGGAGGTTGAAAAACCTCTTATAATTTCATGTTCGTACAAGAATAAATAAATACAAGCAAATGACAAAGATATTAAAAGAAACAAAAATGATGCTTTGCTTGTTAGCTTCAAGTTACCATGGATTGCGCACAATGACCCTTGAATATAGTACACTCTCCCTAGAACCGATCACAAGTGTTATCTTCCTCCTTAAAACCTATTTTAATAAATCTTCAACTTAAGTCTGAAAATTGATGATCAATAGACCAATTTTACCATATGTGTTTGACTATTGGTCATTAATTGATTACAAAGACCTCATCAATCGACTGATCCTCTATTTCATCTAAATTGGAAACTTATTCATCCACTTACTAGTTCCATCAATTGTAATTGCTTACCATCAGTCAACTCGATAATAATATGTCATGTGCTTCACCCTAATTTAGACCTATTCATTCGCTAACTAGTCCAGTAATAGACATGTAATTCACCAAATTCACCATCATTTAGGTGAAACTAAGTTTAAGGCGATTGTATTATTTGTGACCACCAATCTTTAACAAAAATATAACCAAACCACAACTTCATGGTTTTAAGTTTATCAGTCGAGTACTCACCACTCTGATTCTAACCACAATGTTTCATGTCGTGCAAAAAGACCCTATGTCTCCAAGAGTTCCTTGTTTACCTACTAGATGTTGACCTCAACCTACTAAGACTTTAGTATTACACAATGGTCAATCTTGACCCATTAGGAATTCACTTATCGGCCTTAGGTCAATCTTAATTGCCAGAACTTCTATATACTTGGCCTCAAGTCAACCTTGACCCGTCAGGACTTACGCTTGCATAGGATTCGCTCTAGACTTCAATTTTGTCTAGAATTCACTCTTTTAGGACTTCAACATCTACCAAACATCTGATCATCCTTGACCTACCTAGGCATCCACTGCCAACGCCAGTTGACCTTTTCTAGTGCATAGTTTCAAGTCTATTTGACCCACTTGGACTTCCTATTAATCAAATATCTATTAAGCTCGACCCGCTTAAACTTTATCCAATATCCAGTATCTAGCCAATCTTGATCTATTTGACAAAATATTTCCATTTATTTATTCTGCACACCATGAGGATCAAACCTACAATTACAAGGTTAAGAGCCTTGCATTTTACTAACAGAGCTAGACAAACAACATTTTAGTAAAGCATACATATTGTTCAAACACAACATATTGTTCAACTATATTATTCAAACATCAAAACCCTAATTCATGGTCAGCCTTTACTAGATTAGTAAACCATGACCAAGGACAGATTTCACTAACAAACTTTGCTTTGTCTAATCATTGATTCTTGATCTTTACCAATAATTGCCTCCGCCACTGATGTTTAGAGAGATTGAACTCCATCACTAGCCATAATGGAAATCTCATGTAAAGGCTTTATCTAAGTCCCACCTCCTACACCTTAATCACAAGCCATCTTTTCAACCTTTATAGTCCATCTCTACCTTTGATGTAATCTTCATTCTCAACCCTCAAGGAGTTAATTTCATTCAACATAGGATAAGAAGGACTATATCACATATACAAATGGCACTTTATTATCCACTTCTACCTTTGCACCCTTTCCTTCTCACCCCTCGTAAAACTAATTTTGCTCAAATATAAATAGGCTATGATGAAAACATATAAGTAGATATAAAAGATACTCCAAGTGTCCAACTCAAGGTCCAAAATCTCAAGTGATGTCAAAATTTCATACTTTAATTGGAATAATATTTGTTAAAGAATTCCTCTCATCAAATATTACAAGATATAAGCCCTATTGATATACAAAGTTATGACCTATTCTAAAAAATTATTAGAACTCTATTCTAGGAAATAAATCAGGATTCTATTTTAAGGATTAATTTGTATTTTACGTAAAATACAAATTAGAATACATCAAATTATTCCTAACAATATTTACAATATTCTAACACTCCCCCTCAAGCTGGAGAATATAAACCATATGCACCCAGCTTGTTATATATGTAGTCAATTCGGGGCCCTCTAAGTGACATAGTGAATATGTCTGCTAGTTGATCATGTGAGTTGACATAACTAGTAGATATTTCTCCAGATACGACTTTCTCTCTGACAAAGTAACAGTCGACTTCAATATGTTTTGTTCTCTCATGAAAAATTGAATTTGAGACGATATGCATGGCGATCTGGTTGTCACATATAAGTGATATTTGTGTAATCTCTTCAAATCTTAGTTCCTGAAGCAACTGTTTGAGTCATATAAGCTCTTGACTGGCTATGGTCATAGCTCAATACTCTGCCTCTGCACTGGATCTTGCAACAATATTCAGCATTTTGCTTTTTCAAAAAACGAGATTATCTCCGACAAATATACAAAACCCAGAAGTAGATCTCTTATCGGTGGGAGAACCTGCCCAATCTGCATCAGAATACCCTACGACTCGAGTATGTCCTTTGTCTCCGTATAAAAGACTCTTTACTGAAGCGTCTCTGATATATCGAATAATGTGGATCACAACATCCCAATGTTCCTTGCATGGAGAGTTGAGAAACTGACTTACTACACTCTGCAAATGAGATGTTTGGACGAGTAATAGTAAGATAGCTTAGTTTCCCTACTAATCGCCTGTATCGTTTAGGATCTGGAAGAGGCTTCCCCTGATTTGGCAGAATCTTGACATTAGGATCCATGGGGTTGTCAACTGTCTTTAAGTTTAGCACTCCTATTTCTTCCAAAATATCGATTGCATACTTCCATTGGGATATGATGATCCCATCTTTGAACTGTGTTACTTCTATCCCCAAGAAATATTTGAGTTTGTCAAGATCCTTTATCTGGAGATGTTTGAAAAGATGTTTCACCTGTGAAATCCCGCGATGATCACTATCTGTGATGACAATATCATCAACATAAATCACTAAGTGCATGCAACCAGGAGATGAGTGGCGATAAAAGACAGAATGGTCGGTCTCGCTCCGAGTCATGTCAAACTGTTAAATTACATTACTAAATCTACCGAACCATACTCTGGGTGACTATTTGAGGTCATATAAAGATTTTCGTAGGCAGCATACAAGACCAGAAGACTCCCCCTGCGCAACAAAAAACGGAGGTTGCTCCATGTAAACTTCCTTAAACAGGACACCATGTAAGAAAGCATTTTTGATGTCCAACTGATAAAGAGATCAATGTCGAATCACAACAATGGACAGGAATATGCACACAAAAGACATCTTGGCAATAGGAGAAAAAGTGTCCCTATAATCCAATTCGAAGATCTGAGTATAGCCTTTAGCGGCAAGGCGGGCTTTAAGCCGGTCAACATTTCCGTCTGGACCAACTTTCACCATATATACCCATTGGCAACCAACAACTGATTTTCTTGATGGTAGAGAAATGAGGTCCCAAGTCTCACTGCTTTGTAAGGCACATATTTTATTGAGCACAGCCTGTTTCTATTCTGAATGGGCAAAGGCATCACCTGCAATCTTTGGAAGAGAAACAGATAACAAAAAGGAAAGACAAGAATAATAAAAAAGAGAAAGATGATGATAACTCAAAGAAACATAATAAGAATAAGTATTACGAGTGGAACGCATACCTTTTCGAAATGCAATAGAAATATTAGACTTAGAAGATGGGACCGAAAGAAGAGGAGGATGACTTGGACCCAAAGATGTGTCCACGGCAGTGTCAGCGCTAGGCAGCGACAAAGCAGGACGAGGATGACGCTGATAAACCCACAATGGAGGAGGAGATAGGGTTGGAGGTTATAGAGAGTCCTCCGAAAGGTAAAAGATAGTCACTAGCATAGGTATAGAAGGAGAAAACTCGGACGGGGATGCGTTAGGCCAAAAAATAGAACCAAATCAAAGAACGTGGCATTAGCAGATATGAAATATCGACGGAGAGTAGGAGAATAACACTTATACCTTTTCTGAGACCGTGGATACCCAAGGAAGACGCATTTATGAGACCGGGAAGAGAGTTTGTTAATGTCAAGATCAAGAGCATGAGCAAAACATATAGAACCAAAGACCCTAGGTGGTAAAAGATGAAGAGACTGATGAAGATAAAATACATGATAAGGTATTTTAACTTGTAGAGTGGAGGAAGATATGCGATTGATGAGATAAAGGCCATGAGACTCACATCCGAAGCCAATCATCCTCTCCGTACTCCGATCCTGTAAGGAAATAAAAGTTTTAGTAAAAGAGATGATACAATCAAGAACCCGAGTATACTGACTTATTGATAACAAATTAAAGAGAGCTCCGGGAACATAAAGAACATTATGAATAAGGAGAGACGAAGAAGGACGAACAATACCAACACTCTGGGACTGAGTTTGAGAACCATTTGTCATGGTGACAAAGGGTAAATAACCGAAAGTAATGAGAGAAGAAAAAAGAGATTTATTACCAGTGATATGATCGGTGGCCCCAGAATCAAAAACCCAGAAATCCGAAAATCGAGATGTGCTAGCAAAGGAATTATCAACGTGTGCAACGGCAGAAGTGGTATCAGAAGTCTGTTGATCCTCATACCATTTCAGAAAGTCATTATAGGAAGGCGGTGGGGTCGGATCCAGTAGCAACTGTGAAGTGGAAGTTGAAGAAGCGACAGTACTCTGGACGATCTGAGCTGCATGAGGGGGTCGACCATGTAGACTGCAACATTTATCAATCATGTATCCTGGTCGGTGGCAGTGATCACACCAAGGACGTCCTTTACCAGCCTTACGGGGTGGAGGTTTGGTATTGCTTCGAGAGACTAAAACTGATGAGTCAACAGGAACAGAAGGAGGTAACGTCAAGACTTTAGCAGGGGCACAAAGGAGAGTTGCCCAGGTATTGTCCATGGTAACTTCTGTGGGGCTGCCTAGAATCTGATCACGAACATGAGAATAATCTGTGGGCAAACCATATAAAGCCAGAGACAAAAACTTTCTTCCGATTTTCAAGCTCTGCAACAGGAGTGGCCGCAGGTGGAAGCAGTCCATTGAAATCACAAAGAAGGCTAGAAACCGAACTCAGATAAGTTGACATAGAATCCTTAATCTGATGGGCACTGAGGATGCTCATGAGATCTTCACAAACTTGATATGGTTGCCGAGAGGTGTTTGTAAAGAGTTGTCGAGCTTGTGCCCAGACAACTTTGCAGGTTTTATAAGTGCGAAAGACATCCCCAAAAGATAGATGGATTGTAGCTCGGATAATACAACACAACTGAGCGTTAACCTTTTCCCACAGAGGACAATCGATAACTTGAGCATCCTCTTCGGTTTGGGTGAGATGTGTCTCATAATCTTGTCCAATAAGCCAAAGCTCAATGTGAGAGGCCCAAGAGGAGTAGTTCTTACCATCTAACTGCTCAGAAGAAAGCAGTGCAGTGATGTGGTTGGTAAAGATTGAGATATCCGGCTTTGGAGTGCCAGAGGTAGCCATTGAGCAATTTTGGGTTGTTGAGAGGTTGTCGGCGTCAGGAATAGGAGTCGGAATACGCACGCGAGGGAGGAGCCTTCGGCGTTCGACGGGAGAAAGCACACTGCAAAGAACAGCACATGGCGTACGACGGCGTGCAGGAAGAAGCCTTCAGCGCACCTGAAGATGGAGGTCACAAGCCGAGGAAGAAAAGGAAGAGTTGCCTTGCGCGAGCAGATCGTGGGGAGCAACGCGATCGAGCGCAGAGAGAACACAATCACGTGTGGAGAACGACGCATTGCTGGAGTTCGCGACGTATGCAGGAGAAGAACAGTAGCTTCAGCTTCTCTGGAGAACAGCAGCTTTGGCTTCTCTGGAGAACAACAACTTTGGCTTCTCGGGAGAACAACAGCGTCGCATACAGGAGAAGAACAACAGTGTCGCGAGGAAGAACAGCAGCGTCATGTGGAGAGAGCGGAAAAGAGAAACGGATCGGCCAAGATTTAGGGCAAAAGAGAATTTAGGGTAAAGGAAAAAAAAAAACTTAAACCTTGTGCTATGATACCATGTTAAAGAATTCCTCTCGCCAAATATTACAAGATATAAGTCCTATTTATATACAAAGTTAGGGTCTATTCTAAGAAATAATTAGAACTCTATTCTAGGAAGACTAATTTGTATTTAGGTAAAATATAAATTAGGATATATCAAATTATTCCTAGTTATATTTATAATATTCTAACAATATTATTTGGATATCGTGCTAGTATTTTGGCATATTGTGTCAGTGGGGAATTAAAAAAGAAAAGAGATGAAAAAAATTAAAAAGATAATGGAACTATATAGCTATTTGGACTTTGTGCCCCATCTTAAATAATACAATTTTAATATTATATTGCATAAGCACAAGGTACAAAGATAATATACAAAATTCTAATTAATCTTGACATATTTGTAGCATGTCTAGGGGCAAGGGGTGTCGAATAATCAACATGATTAACAAGACATAGGATAGATTATCTGTGCAAATAGTATCAAATGAGTGTCAACTATATCACTCAACACAATACGAGATATTAAACCATAGTCCACCTCTACCTCTGCTCTACATTTCCTTCCCACCTCTACCTTTGCTCTACATTTCCTTCTCACGCTCCATGAGGTTAATTTATTTAGGCACAGGATAAGATGAAGGCGTGTATCACTGATAAGAACCATATATGGTCTACATAGGCAAATTGTGTAAAACAAGAAACTTCTTCATGCCAACCTAGTTTCCGTTTTAGTTCGCAACAGAACATGCATTTCACTTGTACCAATTAGCATGGAACGAGATCTAATATCATGGTCCTATCAATCGCCTTGGGTGAAATAATTTCTGTAAATTTTACAATAAACATGGAACGAAGAGGAACGCTTGCACACAACCTATTTATTTCAATAGTGATCCCAAATATACTTCACATCACTTGTAATTATAAACCAGCAAACTAAGAAATTGTTGGGATGCAAGCCAAATCACTGCACAAGAGAACTTATTTCAATCAAATCAAAACTACTAAACCTAATAATCAAGTCTAATCAAACAATCAAACAAATAGAAACTAAAAAATTATCGTTGAGACCAATAAATTCTTCCACTATGAAACTTCAACAAATTACACTGTGATATAAAGATTCTGTCAAAATGGTGATGGTGATGGTGATGGTGATGGTGATGGTGAGGTGAACGTAAGTGCTAGAAGGGGAGAGGGTGAATATGTGCCTCAAAATAAAATTTAACTATTACAATTTCAACAACTACTCTAATGACCCGCACTCCAATCAACTAGTCATAAACCCTCAGTGGACTGCTCTAGTCAACTTGTAATTAAACTTCAACCATCTAACAGCCAAATCCTCCTAAGTTAAGTTCTACCTATGCTCGAATATATTTCCACTCAATAATTAGTTCACTAACCGAGCAGTTGCCTTCAGCCATGAAACCTTCTCACACTAAGCTTCTCGTCCCTTAGATGCACTAAACCCTCCAACGCCCTTCCTGCATCATCATTCTCACTCCACATATGTAGTGCGTCTCTAACATTCTTCTGTGAAGCATCTCGTTCCTTAGATACGCCGAGCCCTTTGCCTACCTTTGTGGGGCATACTTTCGCTCTTCTTGCGTACTCTGTTTCTCAAGCATAGCCATCTCCAATACACCTCTGTGGTCCCTCAAATATCTCATATTACCTGTCTTTGATCTTCTATAGACCTTGAGTCATCGTGTACTCCATGTATGTATCCCTAAGTCCCTACACACTTAGACACACAAATCAAATGCAAAGTAAGGCCTAAAAATCTTTGCCTAAATATGAAAACCCATAATCACATTGAACCATTGGAGGACTAAAAGTTCTAGTAAATTCTTTGATATTATTGTTGACTATAGTAACTCATTATATATTTTATTCAAATGAGTCTTCATCACAGGTTTGGCACCAAGTGTCCAAAATGTTTTTTTTACATAATCAATGGGAACATTATACGCCACTTGAAGTGTCATTGTTTTGTGTTCAGCATAAAAAGGGTAAATGAAGAGGTTAATTATCAGACTCAACGATAATAGCCAAATATTAGTAGTTGCCATGGATGGCTAGAATTTATGTGAACTGAAATCAGCTTTGATGAAATTTAACTTAACAACAAAAGCTTGATAATTTTACCTAGCAAGGAAAACAAAATCAAACATGTATCAAGTGTGTGCATAGAGACAATTATTACATGGACAAGAAAAGGAGAGAAATGGATAGGGGAGTGTATCGGTCTCAAATAGAACGCTGAGGAATCAATGAATGTAGCCTGCAAACTCTAAAGTGAAAAAAAATCATTCAAATCATCCGTTGCATCATGGATTCTTGGTTGTTTTGTAGATTTTGTTTTCCATAATAGGTATAATTCACCCAGTGAATTCATGGCTATTGGTGGCCACAAATATATGGTCCAATATATTATCAGCTACAAGTTATATTGGTGTTGGATTATAAAAATTGTCACATTCAAATACCAAAACCAAAAGATAAAAAATCAAAAAAGATACAAAATCATAGAAAAGGGCGGCAAGTGCACTAAGCTCCCGCTAATACAGGTCCTGGGTAAGAGTCTATTATACGCCTTACCTGGTTTGCAAGAGGTTGCTTCCAAATACAAAATCATAGAAACCAAACTAAAAAGACAAGGCTAGACAACTAAATGAACACTAAATCTGTCAAGTCTTGCATGAGCTATGCATGTCTTATTCACACATCGTGTGTGAACAGCAAATCTAGTACTATGCTTAATCTAAAATATACTCAAATAGCTAACTGACCTAATTAAATGCACATCTCTAAAGATATTATATTAGCGGCACACATTTAAAAAAAAATAACATGGACGTCAAAGAAAATCTAGAACATCAGCATAAAATACAAAGTGAGTATGTAGAGAAAATGTGTATAAATTTAATCTTTACAAGAAATAAAACAAATCAAAAAATCAAAACGTATATTGCAACTTTAAGTTTATTTATATATATATATATATATATATATATATATATATATATATATATATATTTATTTTTCAATTATTTGTTAACATTTAGAATCACAAACATTATCATTATCTTTTATCACAAACAATTACTATAATTTTTAGTTATCATTTTCTTTTAAGTGTCCACCAATGATATTCATCTAGTAAATTTCTCACCAAAAAAGCCACTAAGTAAATCATGACAATCATTATTCTTGTAGTGTAATAATGTTGTCTAATGTATGGGATAAAGCCCTCATCAACAATGTACAACAATATAGCACCCTCATGTGAATAAATCTTCACAACAGGAGCCCCCTCACTATCACAGTGCAGTTAGATACTTTTGGTATAAGGTTAGGCTTAAAAGTTTTCACATTTTACTATTTTTTTATTTAAAATCATTATTGTTCCAATTAAAATCTTTACACTATATTTATTCAATTCTAGGTTCACATCTTATCAATTAGTTTAAACAATTAACCTAAAACAACCTTTTATTATAAGTTATGTTAATTTACTACATATTACCATCTGGTCTCTAGATGTATGAGGTATACAACATAAAACACAAGTATCAAACAAGCTAATGATAGATAACTAAAGAGCAAATCATAGTACCCATTTTAATTTTAAAACAACCTCTTCCCAAGGTAGTTCTAATATGATCACCCACATCCATATAGCATGAAAAGAATATCATTTATTTACACCCAATCACTTACTTCATTTAAAAACCTAATTTTGCTATTTTAAATATTATTTTAATTCGTTTTTTCGAAAAAAGTTGTAGAAGCATATATAGCCATTTTATGTTTTTATTCTAAACAAGCGAACATGTAAAGAAATTAAAGGATAAATTTACCAACCTTAAAGAAAATTTTCAAAATCGATGTTGATCACCCCTTGTGTTTCAATTCTCAATATAATCTTAATAATCAAAAACAACATTTTCTAACACAAGCTTACCCCAAACATGAGTCGCCATAGGATAATAGTCCCTACACAAGCTCAATTAAAAGACAAGATCCAAAACCACGAAATGGTACCTACTGCATCAGGGCCCATTGTTGTTGTTACTTTAGCCCTAATTCATGTGAAAGTGATCAAATAGATAAGAAACCTTAGAATTGGCTGATTGAGGGAGAACTCAATAGAAAGATGGATGAAAAAGGAATAGTCACTACACAGAGGAAAGGAGACAAATTCTGAATTGGAGAGGAGAACTCATTAGGGATTTCAGTGATCTCACGAGGAAGGAAATGATGTCAATTAGGGTTCAATCTCAGCAAGGGAAAAATAATAGGGAAAAACCAAACACCATAACTCATCCAAATTGAATCAAAATTAGGACTGTTTGAACATAATAAAGTTTAATTACAAACTCACTAGTTATTAAAAAAATGGATTGCATCTTTAACCTAATTTATCCTAAAATTAATTAATTAATTTAGTTTAAGACTAGCTGAACTCGAGTCCAATTTAAACCCATCTCCTAGTTAATTTATTTAAATTATACCCAAACTCATTCACTATTTTCTAATACATCTCATTATAAATTGAATTTCTAGATATTTTAATTTCTCAAAATTTCTTGGACATAACAAAATCTTATTTGATATTCGCAATGGTAATGCTTCTCAAAAAAATTTCTCAAGACTACTCATATTATGCACTGCAAAAATATAACTCAATAGAAATAAAACATTTTAGATACAAAAATACATATTTAGATCATTTCTAACTAAGAGAACACTAAGCTAGAAAGCCTGCATCCTAATTAAATCCCATTATGTTGAATGCAAAAAATAAATAATATGAATGAATTTTATAAAATAAATGTATTTGTTGTAAACAAATTCACAAATGAATTAATATCTAAGCATTATATGTATAATCTTATGGTGTATATCCCATTCCTAATCGTTGTAAATGCTTAAGAATCTAGTAACATTCTTGAATCCCAACAGCTTGTAAATTCTAGTAGTTTCTTCTCTAACTTCTATCTGCTACTTATACGATGAAAGAAATTATCATAATCATCTACATAGAAGCTTACATGTGTTAGTCAAAGGAAAAGTATGTATAGCATAGATAGGAAGAAAGGTCATAATAATATCAACAAGCAAATATTTAGTAAAAAGGTTCACCTTCACTCTTTTACAAACTTCAATTTGGCATTCAAGAGAAATGCATTGAATTTGGAACCCAAAAGTGATAGTAGTGCTTCACACGCCATCAAGAGTTCTTTGAAAGAAAACATCATCGCTAACTATTCTCTAAGTAGTAGAAAAATAAAAAGGAATTTACCATGTTTTTTAATATCAGCATAAGTACCACCTAGGCACTTTCTCCTAGTGGGTAGGTGGGCCCTATTATGCAAACATTTTAAAAATCAACCAAGGTGAACCACCTAAGCAGCCCATGCAAGTAAAAAAAAACATTTGTTTTTTATAAGATTTTGTTTTGCTCAAGAGTCAAAAGGAACAATAACTTTCCCAATAACCCAATCCATGCATCATTCTATTTTGATTGTTGCGTGGAATTATAATAAAAATTTATTGAATTTTTTGTTTCGTTGGTGATCTTCATTTTCTTGATTGCAATGTAAAATACGAAATGTCTTATATTGTTGTCTTTAATTCACACATTATCACTTGTTTATTTGTGATTGTAATCATATTTTGTTGTCTTTAAGTGTTACATACATTGATTGCTATAAAGCTTCACTAAAAATCATAACTTTTGAACGGATTTCTTTGTAGATCTAATTAGAGAACATAATATTTTAACGTATTTTACCAGAGGGATTTTTCCAGCCTCCTCATCTTGTAACCAAGTTATATGAAGCTCAAGATGTATTTCACTTAGTTTCTAACTAGAAGATCATGAAGACCTTGATATTCTAATGGTTCCGGGAAGTTACATGATGCTAAAACATTGTGCATTTAGCGTCTGACTAACAAAGTTCATAATCTTATGCCATGATTAAGATTATTTAGAAACATAGAGTATGAGTTTTAAAAAGAAAATACAAAGACATATATCAAGTCATAAGAGAATAGATTAGGATGTTGTAGGAAGTGGCATGTTGTCTTTGTGATATTGTATAATTATTATAATAATGAGTGTCAAAATAGGTTAGGGATAATTTTATATCCCAAGTGGGGGAACATCCTAGTCGGGGAGGGCATCCAATTTCACAAGAAGGTATGTAGTTAAACATTATATGTAATGATCTTAACATGGAAGGAAGGTCTCTTGTCATTTCTCTCTTTTTTTAAAGGGAAAAAAAAGGGAAATCACACAAGAGAATGAATCAAATTCGAAGTGAAAGAAACACAGGTAACAAAGATATGATTACTCAAAATGATAGTTTCCAAACTTCCAGCAATAAATTATTTAGTAATTTTAAGCACCTGCAATCCTGGAAATAGAATAGCTTCCCATGTTAGCATTATGAGTAAAATTTATGGGCATAAATAAAATTCATATAACAACACTAATACTTTACCAAAATACTTAAGTTTTTGATTTAGGAAGATTAGGAAATTCAAACATATAAGCAATGTAGTTGAGTGGATGGGACATGAATATCGGAAAAGTGAACCCTATATTTATTAAGATAATTCTCATTACCTTTGAATGTTGCAGAACTATGTCCCAACAGAAGAAACATGGAGATGTATTCCAAGAATGCATTAAAACCTAGCTAAAAATCAGTATCAGTTAATAATAAATCTAAAGGATTACCTGAATATCTCATTTGAGTCTAGCATGAAAATATCCTTCCCCTGTCCATCATCTCCATCAAGTGCCGTCACTGTCCCTAGCCGTCTCCTCTCCCCCTCCTCCCACATGTCCTCGACCTCCCTCCATCTCCCACTCTTCAGGCCCAGCACCACTGCGTCCTTGTGGTAAACATCTGCAGGAACAATGCCTGAGACCGTCCTATAGTCTCCATATCCTCCCATCACCCAAAATTCATCCTCCTCGCTATCAGGCCTAGCAATCAATAATCCAACGCACCCTGCCCTGTCCCTCGGAAGACCTTTATGCATACTCCACTGGCCCGACTCCACGTCGTAGCACTCCACTGAGCTCATCCGGCTGCCTTCCAATGGGAACATCGAGTGGCGCGAGCCGCCGCCAGCTACAATGATTTTGTCCTCATCCATCACGCCCCCATGTCCGGACCCGCGCAAACTCGAGCAGGCAAAGCTACCACGGGGGAATATCATGTCGGCGAGGCGGTCCCACGAAAGAGGCGGCATGGAGGAGAGGTCCAGGCGGTAGGCGGCAGCAGAGGCGATCGGGTGGCCGATGGGGTAGGAGCGAGCGTCGAACTGTGACCCGCCGAGGACGTAGAGGTGGTGGCCTAGAGCGACGGGTACAAAATTGGAGAGGCCGTAGAGGTGATAGCTACAAGGTATACGGGGGAGGAGTGCCCAGGCGGAGGCGGCGGGGTCGAAGAGGCAGGGCGGCGTGATGGAAGGGTCGGCAGGGAAGAGAGCTAGGAGATGGCGACAGGGGAGGCGGAGGCTGCGGCGCAGTGGGAGTAGGGCGAGGGGGGCAAGGAAAGCACGCCAAGACCGGGATGTGGCTCGGAGGACAGACTGGTGGGAGTGGGGAAGGGAGGCGAGAATCACAGCGGCGATGTCGTCGGGGAGGCCAGGGATGAGGGTTTCTCCGTCAGTGGCGTTTGGGATTAGGGTTTTGGTGGCGACCGGAGAGGAAAACGCCATGGCGACGAGCAAGGAGGAAAACGAACGAAAAGGAAAAGTCGGGAGGAGAAGAAGAGAGCAGGAGAAGAACCGCGTTGTTTTTCCATTCCACGCTTTCGCGGCTGCCTATTTACCTCCTCAATCCTCATTGCCAATTAATTTGTAATTTTATTTATTTATTTATTAATGTCGTCATCAACAAGGATTGAATTATTTTTACTTTTTACTGAGAAAAAGGTGAGTGTCCGTCTTAATATTCAGCTCCATGAATTTTATAAAAAAAAATTAAATAAAATTTATAATCATGTAATATTAAACTTGTGAACCATTTATTATCAACATCCCTAATTTACCTAACGATCGATAGAAGATTTTTATGAGACCAAATCAGGTTGGTCCCCTAAGTTTGACCATTCTAGTTAATCAATTTTTTTTATTTTTACTGATAAAAAAGGAAAACGAAAACTTTGGATATCTATAACTATAAAAATATTTGCTCAATATATAATCAATCAAGGATTTAGTTTAATTTAAAGAAAAGTTTTTAACATGTCATTTAAATTTTTTTAGATCAATTATGTGCTAGTTGCAAATTGATAAAGAGGAGTGAGTTATTTTGTAAGGATTGAATGTGCTAGTTGCAAATTCGTATGTGCTAGTCATATACAAAATAGATGCAGTAGAAATCAAATTTTAACATAAAATATATATAAAAGCGAATCAAAGTGGACTCCTGAATTCCATGACCTAGCTATACATAATCTGCCAGGGTAGATCAACCCTAAATTCCATTATCTTTGTCCTCTTCAATCAAATACTAGAGGTGAAGAAATCTTTTGCAATCATCAGCAATTACAAGTAGGAAAATAAATAAGAAATAAATAATAAAGGCTTTTGTAGAGGTAGTATATGGGTGTTGTTTGCGCACGATTGAAAATGTATCTCATAACATTTTGATCAACTTTTATAGCCTTTGCTTTGAATCATATCATTTACTGATGTAGTGACCATCATTCCACTAACAGTCGTCGGTCACTCTATATCTTAATCGAATCATACTATTGAATTCTATCTCTAGGTAAATTTTTATGTTAGACCAGTAACAAACGAATCTGGATGATCGATCCGGCCCTATAAAAATTTTCCACTAACCATCAGATATCTCTAGGTAAATTTGAAGTATGATCAGTATAGCATCAATCGACTAATTAGTACTTATTGATAAAGCAGTCAAGTCGGGAACCTTTTATTCCCATCCAATGAACTACTTAGTTCACTGAGCTAGTAATTTAAAAACTTTTTGTATTTGTTTTCAAATGAATTGCAATCGACTACTAGTCGATTAAAAACAATTTGATCGTTCTGTTAAGGTATTAACCATCAGCCACTGATTCTTATTCAATAACCAACAACTATTAACTATACTCACTATAACATGTGTGTAGGATCAATATAGATGTTAGGGGGTAAATAGTATTAAGAATTTAAAAATGAGTAGATAGTAATTTAAAATAATTGAATCAATTAAAATAAGTGCAGTGGAAATAAATTTAACTTAGATTGATTCATTCAAGTATAACAACGGCTATAGAAAAATACAAATGAATTTAACTCCCAGTTTAAGCATAAAAGTTGATTAAACACGTATCAAATATAAAATATATTTCTAATTTCTAATTTCTCCTAGGTGGAGAAATCTTATAGAAAAAATCTAAAAAGTTTAAGCACAATAAAATAGATTAAGGTAACACTAAAAATAAAAATATTACTTTAGGTGTTGTCAATCAAAAGTGAAGTGGGTGTCACAGTGTGTCACAACATAAAAAGCAAAAGAGCACTTAGAACACAAAACAAGAATGAACTCTATATAGATGAGTTATTTTCAAACTCTGTCTCGAAACTTCTCATATAAAACTCCTTCGGTCGCTTGGAGTCTTCCCAATCGTTTGTAGAGGTATTAACATGGTTGCAACTTCTATCCATAACCCAGCCATGATTGCCTCGACCCTCTGAAATCCCTTCTTCAAGAGTTATTACTAGTCATTCGCCCCTTAAATTCCATTCGAATGTCTAGAACCATCGAACACACTTCCCTGCATTTGATATACGTAATGAGTATGATATAGAATGTTAAATTACACATGCTTACTTAACTAGATTTAACTTGTCTAGTTCAATTTTGCCAAGCAATCAGCTTTCAGTTTATTCCATGCACTTTGGCTTGTGCAAGCAATCAACTTTCAACTGATTCCACACACTAAGACTTGATTCACCTAGCAACCAGATAGAAATTTTTCTACCAAATTTTAATCACTTAAGACTTAAGTCACCTAACCTCTAGCTAGGAATTTATCTATCAAACCTTAATTACTTGAACTTGATTCACCTAGCCTCCAACTAAAAATTTTGTTGCTTGGTCCCCAACTAAGACTTAGATCATGCCTGATTCCTCAAAACATATATGCCTAAATCCACTAGGACTTGATTATAATCTGGTTCACAATTAGAACTTTAAAACCTGTTAAGTAACATGTACTTGCAAACTTGACACAACTAGTTAGATCACAACTAATATAATTTTCATCTTAGTCATATATCAAAATCGTAAGTTATATGTTATGCACCCAATATTAACAATCTTTTCCTTTTTGATAATATGAAAACTAAATTAAAGTTAATAATCAATAATGAAAAATTAGTTGAATTATTTAATGTATGAAAGAAGATAAAATTAGTGCATTCATACATGATTATAATAAGTGAATTCAATATATGACAAATGAAATATAACTTCCCCTTAATTATTTCTCCCCCTTATCAAATAAGGAATTAAAATTGGAAAGTAAAAAATAATTAAAAATTTTATATTTTAATCCTTTATACTTTTAACAATTTATTTTCTCCCTCTTTTTTATATATCAAAATGAGTTAAATCATAAATATAGAGAAAATAATGAAGTCAAAAATAAACCAAGTAGATAAGTTGATAGTTTATTTGGAATTTAGAGTTCAAGTCAAATCATATAGTCAAAAGTAATATTCAAGGTAAGTGGATGAATTCAAGTTTTGATAAAATTTAAACAAGAGTTAACCAGATCAAAATGCAAACTAGGCTAAGAATTCAACTAAAGTCAAATTAATAACTCAATCATAGTAAACTATTAGTCAAATAGAAGGCTCAAGTATAGGCAAGTGTAAGTCAAGCATAAGTCAAGTACAAGTCAAAGCATAATAGAGCAAATAAGTCAAGATTCAAAATACTACAGAAGTAGCAGTAGTCAAATATTACAAATCCAAAATAAGACAAAAGAAGTCAAACAAAGTCAATATAAGTCCATCAAGTAATTAAACTAAAAAAGTTTAATTAGAGGAAGAAGGAAGAGGGGTAGACTGACTCAAATACTGGGTCCTCATCATGTCCATCATCTCTCGTATTAGGACCCTCATATCTCGAGACCCATGAGTGGTTGTCTCCTCGAGTATGGTAACTCACTGCTCTAATGTCAATAGAGGTCGAGGTGTTGGAGGAGATGGAAGATCAGCCGATATCTATTTTGGATCAATCTCGAACTCAACTATGATTCCATCAATATCTGGAGATTGACAAGCAGTTTTCCTCCCATCCTTCCAAACTAAGGTGTTGTCTCTGAGGACCATTTGGGCTAGGGTGAAATGTCTAAGTCCTATCATGTCAAACTCAGTCAATGGTGTGAGGCAAGGTGAAGATATGTCAATCGAGATTGATGCAAAGATACGAGTCAAAATATGATAATAGGGCATATGGACTCGGTGTCAGGCGGATATACTGGAGTGATAGATTATGGACTTGATGATTAGTAAACCAAAGTTAATGTCCAATCTCTATCTAAGGGCATATAAAAGAAAAGAGTGAAATGATCTCATAGAGGCATGGTTATGAGTGTTGATAGGTAGAATACACATGTATAAAACCTTGTACAGTACATAATTTGCAACCCTATGTTAAGCTAAAGTTGATGGCAATTAGAGTCCGTTTGCCACCAAAGAAATGAGTGTAGAGAAGATCCAAGGTGATCTCAGAGTAAGGATCAGAGAAAGGTAACACAAGACATAAAAAACAATAGAATGTCGATGGTGAGGGACACAACTCAAGTTGCTCCTAGATCAAGTCAGGTGTGAAAAGGATGTTGATGCCTCCAGTTCTAGACATGAATGCAAGGTTATTAACCTTAACCAAGTTGTTATAAAACTTGACGCAAAGGTCAATGTTTACTACTTGATTATAGTAAACAAGTGAGGATAGACCGTAGTAAGCTATGGTCTCTATATATGACATCTAGACAATGATCAATAAAAAAACTTCCAACTCAAATAATGAGTTTCCATCTCAAAGTTGGTATGTTGGTCAAATCTATGTCTATGGTACTCAAAGGGGAACCTAGGGTAATCTAAAGGATCATGTGAGGGATCGGTCTCTGCTCAATATATGAGTCTAGTATTAAAATAATAACTAAGTTAAACAATGAAAGAATGAGACATATATTAAAATGAAAATAAACTTGAATATTAAGTTAAAATTGTTAGAAAGTGATAATGAAGTTGAAAGAAGACTCGATCTTAGGATGGGAGTCAAAAACGGACTTGAAAATTGGTCGAAAACGAGTTTGGAAGAGAAAAAGGGATTTGGATTAGTTTTTGGAGACTACCCCACGGTCGCCTATATAATGGTTGTCCAGGCAACAAGGCAAGTACCCGGTTGACCCTAGATGTCTAATCAGGGCATCCATTTTGAGGTCACATGGGCGACCATATAAATTTACGGACGACCATATATTAACTTTAATGTAGTAAAGTAATTTAAGTTATGACGATTCATTACCGATCTCCTATATACCTGTCCCGTCGATCAATAATCAATAATTTTGGTTTAAAATTAATCAATCCCTAAGTCCCACGTTTTTTTTAAATATATACATTTTAATAGGAAAAATAAGATTTTTTTATATCAAAATAAAATTTTCAAAATCTTTTTAGAAATATCCAACTTGATTTCTAACTTGACTATTTATAGGATATGAGCTTTCAACCTCTTGGTCAAGTTAGATAAGAGTTTCCAGCTCAATTTTATAAAAACTAAGTTGTTAACATGTAGAAATTTTCTAACTTGATCAAATTTTCAACTCTAATTATTATTGATGCACTGATATAAGCATCTAGGATTTAGAGACGACAGCCCCCGGGGTTATGGTACAGCGATAAGGTCGCTAGTAGTTAACCCAGGCATCCTCGGTTCGATCCTCAGCTACGGCGCATTTTGCAGGAATTTTTCCTCCAAATGGGGCGCGAACCCTGGGACGCTGGGCTTCTAGACTGCCTACCGCGAGCGCTTCCCGATTTACCCTGGTGATCGATGGGAAACTTCCGTGGGGCCGGGCCGGTCACCCCAGGTTCAATTTGTCTGCTGTCTAGCTCATCATTTTTTTTTAGGATTTAGAGACGGTTATCCTATACATCTCACACCATTTTGTATTTCTCAAATACAAGCAAGTTATATCCTAATGTATTTTATGATATACTGATTGTAGGACCATTGCACATGAAAGAGGGGGGGGGGGGGGGGGGGGCGGAGGTGAATTACATGTCTTTTTGAAATAACAATGCTTTTTCGAATTAAGGAAAGTGAGAACGAGTGCAGCGGAAAATAACGAAAAAACAGTCAAGTGAACACAAGTCAATTTTACTGCTTCAGAGCCTTCGACGACTCCTACTGCAAGGCCTAGGTCATTGGACCTTTTCGACAAGCAATCCACTAATATCCTCTACCGGCAAACTACCAGTAGAGTGATCGAGTACAAAAGATGTGTAGAAAGTATAACAACCCTACACTTCCTACTTGATATAAATTAAGTACAAGTAAATAAATTCGTTACCAACAATTAATTAGGATCTGGATCAGTTCATGTGTTGGCGTCAGACTTCCGGCAATGGTTGGGCATAGTCGATCGAAGTAGTGTCACAGCAGGAAGATATGGAAGCAGCAGGATGAACGTGAAAGCATGAATGCCGTAGTGAAAAGATGATCTCCTTGAAACTTCGGCAACACTACACTTTAAAGGGCATTTGAGGCGCCTCAGTTCCCAATTGAGATGCCTCAGATCGAGCGAAACCTATCCTAGATGTTGGGTATGGCTTGGTGGGTTTCCCTAGCGAATACTTGGTCGTCCTTGAAAGACCTGTCCATATCTACGGATAAAAAATTAATCCGAATGGAGACTCATCTCCCAACGACCATCTCATCATTGTATCGTTCGGTACGAATTACAACTTGGTCAATCACAAAGATCGTGCCTTGCAATTCTCCTAACCGAACGACCGCGGAAGAGACGACGAGTGGATCATCAGTTCTTGTGTTTATGGTCGGGGTCCAGTTAATTAATTATTAGCTATGATTCACAATCAAAATAATTAAATAACAAACATGAAATGACGAGGCTAATTAACATGGCACCAATAGAACAAAAGGAGCTAAAGGAGAGAATTATACCTTCCTTTTACCTCGCGACCTTCTACCTTATGTCCTTCCCTTCCCGGACGTCATGTGGGTGATGAGCTACCGAGAACCGAGATCACCAAGTCCACCAAGACCTTCTCCCTAGATTGCGCAAACCCTAACTCCAAGAGTTGGAGTTGCGCTGGCACCAAGACCACCTCACCTTGCTGCCGACCACCGGAGGAAGGTCGCCTCCCTCACGTTAGCCCAAAGGAGGAAGAGAGGAAGAAGGAGAAGAGAATGAAGAGAGAGGAGAGCTCTTCTTCTTCCACAACAAAACCCACCGCCGGCTTTTCTCCTCACCTTCCTTGCCGTCGGCGCCTTGCGCCCTAGCTCCCTACCACCGGCGTCTCCGAACCTCCTCAAGGTTGCTCCGGCCACAAACTGAAGAGGAGAATAATCTCCTCTCCTTTGCGCCAACTACCGAGAGAAGAAGAAGGGAGGAGGAAGAAGAGAAAGTCTCTCCTTTCCTTAGTGCCGCCGGTTGCCCTAGGAGAGAGAAGGAGTGGGGGAGAAGAGAGAGAGAGCCTAGGGCTTGTTGTGTGGTGGATCACCTTTGGTTTCATGACCCCATGGGGTATTTATAGGGCTAAGGTATGAACCAAGAGGAGGAGTTGAATCTTGGCCCACTAATGGATCTAAAACCAATCCATTAATTAAGATCCATTCCACTAAAAGATCTTAATTGAACTTCCTCGCCAACCCCCATATTTTCATATGAGTTCCACTTATTATGAATCGTCTATCCCCCCGTGTTTAAGATATAGAATGTCCGTTAATTAATTTAAATTACTGACAATTCAAATTAATTAACTTCTGGATCCTTGATTAGATATCTA
This sequence comes from Boesenbergia rotunda, assembly GCA_024364735.1. Lineage (NCBI taxonomy): Eukaryota > Viridiplantae > Streptophyta > Magnoliopsida > Zingiberales > Zingiberaceae > Boesenbergia > Boesenbergia rotunda. The sequence continues at coordinate 130,272 of JAGFNQ010005495.1, forward strand.
ATGATGATTCATCTCAGGTTGCTTTTAGTGCCTTTTTCTTCTTTTGCAAGTTTTCTTCTAGCATTTAAAGCATCGAACGTTCGTCAGATCCATGTTTAGATCCCCTTCTTTACAAATCTTCGAGTGAATTTCTTCCGTTAGATCATCCTTTTTACTAAGTATGCAGTTTTTTAAGAGAGATCATGTTCATCAAATGTTGAATCAGGCTCAGATTCTGATTCGGTCTCTTCTTTGGATTTATATCTTGGTTTAGATTTTTCTACAATTAAAGCTATACCTTCTCTTTCAAGATTAGTCTATTCATGAAGTTCAAAATCACAAAAGAATTCATCTTGCTTAATAATAGACAAGTCCTTAAATAATTTGTATGCATCAACCATAATGCCCGCAAGGTAGTCCTTAAAAATACCTTAAGTGCATAAACTTGATCAAGTTACCAATTCCATGGACACTATTTAGTATCTCTTTAAAGCGATTGTGCAGCTGACTTATCGTTTCACATTCTTTCATTCGGATGTTTTGAAGCTAACTAAACAATAGGTCATTTTTAGCAGTTCTTAAGTCAGTTGAACCTTCATGTAGTTCAATTAGTTTCTCCCAGAACTATTTAGTGCTACTGAATTACCTGACTTTGGTTAGCTATTCTTGTATTAGCCTGCATTGCAATGTAGTTATGGTTCTAGCATTGACTTGAGCTTTTTTTTCTTATCATTACTTGTCCAATTTTAAAAAAGAACTAGGGTGTCATCTTGAGTTCTGGGTAACTTAAAGCTCATCTTGATAATAACATAATTTTCCATATCATTCATCAGATAGTATTCCATTTTATTTTTCCATTAGGTAAAATTGTCGCCATTGAAAGGTGGTGGATGGGTTGTGCTAAATCCTTCCTGCAAAGACATATTCGTAAATAAATATTTGTTTAAGTTGTATTAAGTCTTAGGATAGGATATGAGTTTAGTTTGGGTTTAATATGATTGTAATTATGGTTTAGATTTTGGTATGGCCTAGGCTCAGATTATTAATCAATTGATTGTTTATCCCTAATTTAGATGCAAAGTTCATCCTATGTTAGATTCAGGTTTTACTTTAGGTAAATTTAGCAAGAGTTTTCGAAATCAACTTCTAGGTTATGGCGAGACACAATAATCTTCTTGAATATCGAAACAACGACTACTTCCTTAGACAAAGACTTTTTAAGAAACATGAGCTAAACTAACTTTAATACAATACCTTGGTCCAACTGTTTTAGAGTGAGGTGAGATAACTTTTGCTAGTTCCACTTGACTAAATGCACTAGGTAGGAAAACCCAACCTAGAGATGCAACAATCTAAGCTTTTCTATTTTCAATCACCTCAACTTGCTCTGATACTAAATGAGAAGATAATAATTTAAACAAAGGCAAAGGCAATTAAAGCATGCAAGTGAATTTAGCTAGCAGTTTAAGCATACATGTTGATCAATCAAATCAGAAATATAATTACGCATCAAATCAGAAATATGATTCATATTTTTAATTTTGCCTAGGTGGAGAAATCTTACAGAAAAAGAATATAAAAATTTTAAGCCCAATAAAATAGATTAAGACAACACCGAAAATATACATGTTATAATAGGTGTTGCCGATGAAAAGTGAAGCTCATGTCACAACACAGAAGGTAAAAAGTACTTAAAGTACGCGATGTTGGGTTCTCCCGGCACAAAATAATAAAAACGCAGTGGAAACAAGAACCCACGAGCGATCCATGCGAGAGAAAAACTCGTACAAAGTTAATCTACATCTACTTCTAAAGAAGATATACCTTCGGAGCATGCCCTTTGCTTATCCCGCTCGTCCAAGGTGCGCCGGATCTCTGTACGTTCAAGTGTCCATGCCTCTATTTGTATCCACACGGACACAATCTCTCAACTTCGGGAGAACTACCTTAGTTGTGCTAGCAACTTGAGGTAGCTCGTAGAACACCAAGAACCCTATAGTAGGGTTTCGGCCAAAGGAGGAAGATGAGGGAGGGAAGAGGAAAGGGAAGAAGGAAGGAAGAAGAAGGAGAGCTAATCCAAAGCCACAAGCTCTCTTTTATAATCATCCCATGAACATGAAGAGGTTTGTGTCTCTTTGGCTTCCCAATAAAGAGCACATCTTTTCATGTGGCTCTTTATCATTTCCCATGCAAAAAAAGAATCTTTTCTTTTCCCTTCATTAAACACTTTAATGAACCTCCCTTTAATCCCGACCGGGCCACTCGGGCTTCCGACTAGGTCTCTCGACCAAGTCTCCCGAGTGCCGAGCTCCAGACACAGTCTGCCGAGCTCCGACCCAGCCTGCCGAGTCTCGAACTAGTCGGCCGAGTGCCGACCTCCCGACCCGCGCTCCCGAGTTCCTAACTCGGGTTCAGACTTCCCGAGTTCCCAACTCGGGCTCGGTCTTCCCGAGTTCCCAACTCGGGCTCCCAAACTGACCTCCCGAGTTCCTAACTCGGGCATATATTTCCCGAGTCCCTGACTCGGGCTCAGGCCTCCCGAGTTCCCAACTCGGGCTCAGATCTGCCGACCAGATTTCCCGAAGCATTGTGTCCTTTGTGTGTGACCCAATAGGTTCTTGTGACGTTGGCAATGTGCCTAAACACTTTAGACACATAAGCAATGAGCGGCATCTAGCAATGCATCACTGCTACCCAAGTAACAAGAAAAAGTCGAGCTCCGACTAAACCTCCGTGACTATGATAGTGTATGACCTTGTCCTTCTATCCTTGATATCTAGATTAACCAATGAGGAATAGACCGTGTCATCCTCAATCAATCTTGTATTTCTTGATCCCCAAGTAGACTCACTCAAACAAATGAGCTCAATATCTCATACTGACTCATTTGAGCATGGTCATGCGTTTCAGTAGTCCTACTCGATCAAGGGGCCCACAGATATCACTCCCGTCATATGCGAGGGATAAATCCCATCTACATCACTCACATCCCTCCGTATAATTCATTACATACCCAATGATCCCTTTATAGTCCACCCTGTTATGGGTGACGTTTGACGATACCAAAGTACATAACTCCTTATGTAGGGAACCGTAGTGACTTCAGGTCTAAAGATTATTCATACCAATAGTCACATGAGAAAGTCTATGACACTCATATGACAATCTATGAAACTTTCTCATGGCGGGTCATTCAGTACACATTCTCCAATATATACTCATGTGTCAACTTGATATCACATATCCATGACTTGTGAGCTCAAGTCATCAGTTGACCTACATACTAGTCTCTATGCATTAATATTGTCCCTGAATAATTGATGCTTGACTAGGAATAGTTTAGTGTAGTGTTCTCTACATTATCTCACTATCGATTCAACCAATCGATATAATGTAGATAGGAACCTACTATATAATGACATTATTATACTTAGTCATTCAGCATAGAATACAAAGTAAGTATAATAACCAAACATGCTTTTATTAATAATAGAATATGATACAAAATGCCTCTAGTCAATCATCACATAATTGGCTCTAGGGCTCCTACTAACACGCGAACAAAAGTGAATTCTGTATAGATGAGTTATTTTCAACTCTGTCTCAAAACTCCTTATATATGACTACTTCGGTCGCTTGGAGCTTTCTCGGTCGTCTATAGAGGATGATGTGACTGCAATTTCTATTCATAAGATAACGTTAACGAAATTCTCCAATCGCCTGTATACCCTCCAATCGCTTGGGCAGGGGCCAAACTTCATCTTGACTGTCTTGTTTGGATTGTTGATAACGCTATCTTCCGGTAGCCTAGAAGTTGCTCCTGTCGCCTTGACCCAAGTACGGTAGTTTTGGACCCTTGGAACCGTTAAACATGGTCCCCTCTAGTTGTTATATGTAATGAGTATGATATAAAATATGAAGTTACTTATACTTGACTAGATTTGACTCATCTAGTTCAGTTTTGCTAAGTAATCAGTTTCTGGTTGATTTCATACACTTGGACTTTTTGTCAAACAATTAGTTTTTAGTTAATTCCACATACTTACACTTGATTTATTTAGCATCTAGCTAGAAACTTTTTTGTCAAGCCTTAATCACTTGGACTTGAGTCACTTAATTCTAGTTAGGAATTTATCTGTGAAGCTTTAATCACTTGGATTTGATTCACCTAGCCTCCAATTAAAATTTTATTCATGGGTCTTCAACCAATACTTGGATTATGTTTGATTCTCATTCATGACTTAGATACATAAATCCACCAGAACTTGATAATTAATTCATTCACAATTAGAATTTTAACACCTATCAAATATTCTGCACCTACAAATTTAATATAATTATTTAATCACAACTAACCTAATTCTAATCTCAGTCAAATATATTAAAATTTTAAATTACATGTTACACTGAGTACCAACAACGTGTACAAGTGAGATTTTATTAAACTCAAGTTAATATTGATGAATAGCATATTTGAATAATTATGATTAATTTCTATTCTAATATGTGCACGGATGATTAATAACATATTGTAATAATTATTATGAATCGAGAAACTCATTATAATACGCATTCCAATTGACCGGTTGAAGGAGATAATTTAGATAATAAAAATAGAAAGGATGTTGTTTTAATGATTAATAAATAAAACCTTTTACAATTCAATAAAAGGGATATTTTTTGATTTGCATCTAAATTAAATTATGAAATTTAATAAAAAAAATAAAAAAAAAAAAAAATGATATGACAAATATTTGTATATTAAGAAAGTATATAAAAGTAAAATTGAGTATTAATCATCAATAAAACTGTACTAATTTATTTTATATCATTTCACTATATATTAATTTCATTTTTATATCAATTCTAGGGTAATAAAAGAAAAATTTATGGGATGTATTAAGATAAAGTATTGGAGTTTTTTTTATTTATAAATTTTAATGGGTTTTAAAAAATAATCTATTATCTATTTACGTAAAGATCTGAAATATTTATTTTAAAATAAATTAATGAAAATATTAAAATGAATAAATCATTTTTTTTATCATCTAAAAATTCAATTTTACAATTGGACTGAAACAGAAAAAAAATATGAATAATGATTGGGAAAGTAAAAATGGGAGAGTGAAAATCATAGTGAATGATGTGGCACTTTATATGCACCATCTCCGATGGGTTTATCGTGTCCCTTAGGATATAGTTTGATTCGGGATGGCGGCCGAAGCTCGTCGATGATGTCCAAGTGATAATCAAACATGTGCATATAAAGTGTCACGTTATGCCACATCATTAATTATAATTTTTACTTTTTTTATCATTATTTAAAAAAATATTTCAAATATTAAAGAATGGAGTGGAATATTTTTTTTTTTAAAGTTGATATAATTTTACCTTTAAATTAAGCAGTTGAGATTGCGAAAGTCGACGGCAAAACAAGTTCTTCCCCTTTCCCTTCTCATTGCCTTGACATCGAAGAAATTCATGGCCGCCGGCGCAGGAACTCCCAAGATACAGAAGACCTCGCCCTATTCCTACGCACCGATTCCTACCTATCCCCCTCCATCCACCATCTCCTCACCCTCGGTTTCGACCACCGCGACGGACGCTCCACCACCGCCGCCGCCGACCAGATCGCCACCCTTGACCACTCCAACCCCCGCCGAGCGAACTGCCCAACTGGTCTCCCGCTTCAAGGATCAGGGAAAGGCCCTGATCGCTTCGCAGCGCCCCTGGCCACAACTCCTCGACGTCACCGCCCTCACCCGCCCTTCCAACGCCGGCGAGGCCCTCGTTCGCCTCCAGCGCAACGTCTCGTATTTCCGATCCAATTATACTATCTTCTCCCTCGCCGTCCTTTCTGTCTCCCTCATTTGGCACCTCGGCTCCCTCTTCGCCTTCGTCGCCCTCCTCGCCGCCTGGTTTTTCCTCTACTTCTCCCGCGATCAACCGCTCGTTCTATTTGGCCGTACGATCGACGACGGAACCGTCCTCGGCGTCCTCTCCGTTGCCACGGTCTTTGCCCTCTTGTTCTCCGATGTGGGATCGACCGTATTCGGGGCCATCTTGGTCGCCTTGGCCCTAGTCTGTCTACACGCGGTGTTCAGGAAAACGGATGATCTGTTTCTAGATGAGACAGAGGCAGCAAGCGGAGGATTGGTTGTGCCTTCCTTCGTGATTCCGGTGCAGCAGCAGCAGCAGCAACAGTCCTTTGTTCGGATTCTGTGATCAACTGGGCCTTGATTGGCTGTCGTTATGGTATGCATTTTGGATTTTTATGTGGGTAATTGAGGTTTTATATTCCTGTTTGCCGATTTGGTGATTGTTTATGTTGATTGCTTGGTTTGTGGTGATCTATAATGCTCTGTATCAGTACTCGAGCTGCTCATAGTGCATAGTTATCAGATCATGTCTCCGTATGAATCTGTTCATTTCTTCACCTGCAAATTTATTGTTCCAGATCATATTCTTTGTTTCTATAAATTTGTCCTGTATTTCCTGGTTGAAATATATGGGATTTATATTGTTTACTTCCCCCCTTTTTTCTCATCAACATGAACTACTCTCTTTTAGAAGATTGCTGCATGTCTTCGATTGATATCATGATTTCTGTTCGTGTTAGCTTGGTGGTTAACTTTGCGTAGCTGATTCATAACTTATTGAAAGAAAGGTTGATATGATAGAACAACCTACTATCTTATCATTGATTGATGTTGCTCAAGATCCATAATTCTCTTTTTGGAACTTTGGTGGCTGTTCTGTTGACTGTATAGTGTTGTGCAACTTCAGTTTCACACACCAGTGCTTTCTTATAGCTACTAGAACTTAGAACCCTCTGTCTACTTTTGATTACTTTTGATGCAAAATGTGATAACATTCACGCCAAGCGTCCCTCATCGCCAGCCCCATGGCGAGATGAAGGGAGGTAAATCAGGTACCGAGTGTCCCCTTAAATGGGAGTGTTATTTGCCGCAATCGCGATTCGAACCCTTGTCCATTGATATAAGTACCAACTCAGCTATGGCATGGGGGCTGGACCTCTGACTACTTGTATAGACAAAAATGATGTTTCTTACTAGAAGCTCATTGATACAAGATAAAAAATTGTGTTTGGTACTCATATTATCACTTGATTATCTTTCTATAAGATGTTGAGTATGTCCTTGATGGAGTGGGCATAAGAATTGGAAAGTTCTGTTGGGTGTATGTTTGATTTGTAAATGCTTCAAAATTAATCTCATGTTGATTGTGTGAACACCATATTATTTGTATGATCATCTTTAACTTGTGATTGGGGCAAGTCCTCATCAGTCATAATGGTGAAGTGATGGAAATTGATATCAAACATCAAATTAGTTTAGGAAAGGCTTCCTTCAAGTAGAAGTTGTCACCTCATATCTAATTTTTTTTTTTAACTTATCCCTACATACTACATGAAATATATATTTATACTGAAAGCATTGCGATACTTCAAATAAAACCATACAATATAGGATCTAGTTATCATCATCTTTATAGCTAAATGTAAACCAAAAGGCTAACAATGGAGTTGACTTGAATCCAATGCCAAAGCCATTCATGTTGGACTTCCGAATGTCAAGCATTCCATTAATCATGATCCACTTGGACTTTTCCACCATCAAGTATCAGATCAATCTTGACCTACTTAACTCTTCACTCAACCAACATATTGATTAAATATCAAAACTCAATTCGAGTCAACTTGTATTTGGTCAGCATAGTCAATCTTGATATCGATTGCACCAACATTTACGACACCTTTAATCATCGTTCTTAAGGCATCATATATGGGTAATATTCTTTTTGATGTGTGTCAAAAGAGAAAATGTGAAAGATTTAAGTTAGAAATCATCATCTCAATTATGATGTGTTGAAACTTTCATCCCTTTCTACATTTATGCAAATACGCAAAGTGTTTAAATTAGGTTTGCTGCTAATATATGATGTGCGTAATTTCAAAACTAAGCCAAAAGGGATTAGTTAAGGGTATCCCTAAAACTTTGAAAATTCAATCTGTAACCCATGTTAACAAGGAAAACAAATAAAATCAACCGACAAACCTGTCCAGTCACACTTAACCCAAGCTACACTTGAGCTCCTATACCTACATCTATTTGATTCTCATGGAGCCAAGTCACTAAGCGGAAATCGATACTGCTTAGTAATTATTGATGATTATTCTAGATTTACCTGGGATAGGTTTTTGAAAACCAAAGATAAAACGTTTGAAACATTTAACAATTTATGTACAATACATGAAAAATAAAAAAGATACACAAATCCAAAAAATCAGAAGTGACCATGGGGGGAATTTGAAAATCTAAAATTTAATAAATTTGGTAAAATTAATGGATATGTCCATGAATTTTCTGCCCTGGAACCCCCCAACAAAATGGGATAGTTGAAAGGAAAAATAAAACCCTTCAAGAAACTGCTAGGACCATGCTCAACAAATATAATTTATGTAATCAATTTTGAGCAGAGGCAATAAACACAGCTTGTTACATTCAAAATAGGGTTCTAATTAATAAAAAACACAATAAAACTCCTTATGAAATCTATTACCACAAAATACTTAATTTATATTATCTAAAGGTTTTTGGGTGTAAAGTACATATCTTAAATACTAAAGATTACTTAGAAATATTTCAATCAAAATCAATCCCAGGAATCTTTGTAGGATACTCAACCACAATTAGGACATATATGGTATATAATAAGCATACTCTTAAGATTGAAGAAACCACAAATGTAATATTTGATGAAGAAATTGTAACAACATCAACTAATTTACCTATCGATTCATCAAATGTTCAACCAAGCCTAAATACTTCAGATCAAGACCCATAAGAATGTGAACCAGTAATTGAACCAACTCAAATAATTGAATCAGTAATTGAACCAACTCAATTAGTTGAACCAGTAATTGAATCAACTCTAACAATTGAACCTGAACCTGAACCATCTTCTAAGACTAGGTCAAATCATCTAACTGATCAAATCTTAGGTGACCCAACCTTAGATGTTAGGGCACGGTCATCCTATAGAAACCTAAGTTAAGTTTCCCTGATTTCTAAGATTGAACCCAAGACTATAGAAGAAGTTTTACTTGACCCAGACTGTATTATAGCTATGCAGGAGGAGTTAGCTCAGTTTGAAAGAAATCATGTCTGAGACTTAGTACCAAAACCAGAAGATAAGACTGTGATAGATACTAAGTGGGTTTTTAAGAATAAGCTGGATGACAAAGGAGAAATAGTAAGAAATAACGTCCACATAGTGGCTAAAGGATTTAGTCAAGTTGAAGGATTAGACTATGATGAAACCTATGCACCTGTAGCTAGACTAGAATCAATTATGACGTTTTTAGCTTATGCAGCTCATAAGGGATTCAAATTATATCAAATGGATGTTAAGTCTGCCTTTTTAAATAATTTATAATGGAGAAAGTCTATGTAAGTCAACCTTCAAGTTTTGAAGACTTAGATCATCCCAATTATCTGTTTAGACTTAAAAAGGTTCTATATGAACTTAAACAAGCACCTAGAGTCTGGTATGAAAGACTATCCAATTACTTAGTTTCTAAGGAGTTTAACCAAGGCCAAATTGACCCAACCCTGTTTGTTAAATCCTTAGAAAATTACATCTTCATTGCCCAAATATATGTAGATGATATAATTTTTTGCTCAATCAATACAAATTTCTTAAAAGAATTAATAAAAGTAATGGAATGCGAATTTGAAATGAGTCTTGTAGGTAAACTAACCTTTTTCTTAGGACTTCAAATTAAACAAACTAGAGATGAAAATTATGTCCATCAATTTAAATGTGTAAAAGAACTAATTAAAAAATTCGGAATGGAAAACTCTAAAGTCATAAATACCCCTATGGCAACAAATACTAAAATAGATAGTGATCCAAAGGAAACCCAGTGGACTTGAAGCATTTTAGAAGTGTTATAGGTAGCCTACTTTACCTAACTATTAGTAGACTTGACATCTTATTTGTAGTAGGTATTTGTGCTAGGTACCAAGCTTGTACTAAGGAATCTCACCTAAGTGCTGCCAAGAGAATCTTTAGGTAAATTAAAGACACCCTAAATGTAGGAATTTGGTATCTTAGAATTTTAAATTTTGACCTACTAAGCTACTTTGACTCAGATTATGCAGGGTGCAAGCTAGATAAAAAAGTACTAGGGGAAGTTGTCAAATGTTAGGTCACAACTTAGTTAGTTGGTGCAGTAAAAAGCAACACTGTGTTGAATTATCCACAACTGAGACTGAATATGTAGCTCAATTAATATGGATGATGCATACCCTTAAGAATTTTTACTTGACCTACATCAACACCAAAGTTTATATTGATAATATTAATTCAATTAATCTTACAAAAAAAATCCTATTCACCATTTCAAAACTAAACATATTGAAATTAAGCACTACTTTGTTAGAGATCTTGTAGCCAAGGGCGAAATTGTACTTACTCACATAGATTCAAAATCTATCCTAGCTGATATCTTCACTAAACCACTACCTGAGTCTGAGTATAGTTCACTAAGAAGGCAGTTAGGAATGTGCTCAGTAGAATAGGATTAGTTTTAATTTATATATATATTTTTGAATTTCTATCATTTCTTTTTAAAATCATTTTTAAAACTATTAACTATTTTTCAAAAATCATAGTTTTGAAAAACATATTATTTTAAACTTTTTATTAATTTTCTAACTTAATTTTTCAAAAATTACCCCTTTAAAACGAGGGGTTTTCTTCGTTATAAACTTAGCTTTGGTCTTAACCGTAGTTTGCATGTTCTTATAGATTTAGAAGTCAGTATCTCACAAGCACATTAGGATATTTTGATTGATAATTTTAGACTAGGTTGAGATGCTTATGTCTATGCCTTGACTCAAGATGCTTTAAGTCAGTACATCAAGAGCAGTTGGGGCAATAAATACAGTTGAACAACAATCAAGTTAAGTAATCAAGCTTAGAAAGTCTAACTTGATCAGATTAATTAACTTGACTAACCCAAGTAAAAATTTTTTATTTTATAACAATTAGTAAGTAACAAACTGGATTAGACAGGGACCCAAAGAAGTATGATTTAATTATTTTTCAAATTTCTTAATTGCATGATTTTTGTTGTGCTTGACTAACTAGGAATGCCAACTTGGTTCAAATCTTGTTACTTGATTCAAACTACATTTTAGATTTCACAACTGTTCTTACTAAATTCATTATTTGTTGTATATCAATTGCTTTTTTAAAAATTAAAACTTGACATTTAAAAAAAAAATTCTTATGATTTTTGTAAAATTAATAGGCTCTGATACTCAAATTTTCCCTTAATCAAAATTTTTCTACAAAATATATTTTTCAAAAAGAATAGCTACTATTTTTTGATATATGGCAAAGGAGGAGAGTAGAAAAAAGTCAAGTTAAAAATTAAATTTTCCTTAAAAAATTTTCCCTTCTCAAAGAAATGTTATTTTAGAAACTTTCAAAAATATTTTTTTCATTTTTTTATTTCGTTTGTGATACTCAGAAGCTTTTCGAAATACTTTTTCAAAACCGAACATAGAATTATTTTTTCAAAGTAATGAACGTTTCCATACTTAGAATTTTTTTCAAAAATTAGAAAAACTTTCAAAATAGAAATTGTATGTTTATAAAAGATTAGGGGGAGAATTTCAAATCAAGGGGGAGCTTTATGCAAGATTTCAATTTTCCAAGGTTTTTCAAAATTTGGAAATGTCCTAAAAAATAAGGGGGGAAATTACTAATCAAGGGGGAGAATGAAAAGAATTTATTTTAAATTTGTTATGTCTTATCTATCTAGTGCTTAGCTATGGTTTATTTCTTATTCATGTTTTTTTAAACTTAACTTTTGATTGGGTTGTCATAAATCAAAAAGGGGGAGATTGTTAGTGCCGAAGCACCAGATCGAACCTGATTTTTATAATGGCAAAGGATTCAAAGTTAAGTTTATATTGTGATTTGATGATTTTACCGAATGTGCAGGAATGCCCTAGTTGAGCTAGTCATGAAGTCTTGACCTACAGGGTTGAGCACGAAGGACTGGTCGAGGACTGGGCACGATGTGTAGGATCGGTGGTGTCGATAGAGGGGGGGGGGGTGAATATCGACTCCTGCTTCATTTCGTCTTTTGTTCGTTTAACTTCGTAATCAGATCGTTAGTAGCACAGCGGAATAATAAATGTAAAAGAAAAACATAACAGACATGTGAGATTTATTTATTTGGTTCCCAACCCTCTAGGGTCAATATGTCCAAGGCCTATGTAGTAAGCATAAGTCCACTAGTGGTCTCCCTTCCGGAATTTTCGGAGGCGGAGAAAACCCGTCTTACAGTATGATTTACAAGTACAAAATAATAAATTGAAAGATAACTTGTAAACAAAAAAAAACAAAGCAACAGAAATGAAGATCCGACCAATCTGGAAGTCCGAAGTGCAGCACACTTCCTCCTGGAGCCTCCTTGGTCGCAGATCTTTGACTTAGAGCTTTTGCTTCTCACAGAATGCTTAAACAGATGTGGAATTTGATGTTCTGAGTTGAGGGGTCGAACCCCCTTTTATACATGGTTCTTGAGTGCCTGATAGCTTATGGGCCTCACAAGCGGTCAAACCTGATCCGAACCGATGAACTCGACGCAAGGATAAAGCCTGCTTCCCAGGCGCTTGATAGCACTCAAGCGCCTGGTAAGCTTCAGGCGCCTGGGTTCCAAGCGCCTGAATTCATTTAGATGCCTGGGAACCCCTTTTCCCTGCCTCCGTTTGTTTTGCATTTTGTTTTTCTATCTTGTCTCCAACTCCAAGTACCTACAAGACAACAAAATACACAACAAACAACAAACAATCTTATACCTTAGTTGAATGACAGCCAGAGTTATCTGGTTATGACTTTGGATTTCACCTGAAACCCAAGGTTGAATCGATGTCTACTGTTCCCTTTCCCGAGGAACGTGTCCTCACCTACTCCACCTTGGAGAGGTTACCCTTTGCCAACCGGACCTCCGGTTGGACATTTGCTCAACCTCCGAGAACCCAAATCTTGAGACGTCCGACCTCGACCCGTCTCTACTTCTATCCGCGATCCTCGCTCAGCAAAATCTTCTACTCGGTCCCTCGGACCAACACTTCATGCTCGGTCTCCGAGACTCCTGGATCTCGAGATGTCCGATCCTCGACCAGTCTCTACTTCTGTGCGTAGTCCTTGCTTAGTAAACACTTCGTTGCCCAATTCCTGACCAGAACTTCATGCCCAATTTCTTGAACCAGGACTTCAGTGCACAACCCTCGGCCAGGACTTCGTGCCCAATTCCCCGAATCAAGACTTCGTGCTCAACCCTGCAGGTCAAGACTTCTTGCCCAACTTCAATAACTAGAACTTTGTCCACCTAGCATCACTCACTAGGACCCAGCTTCACTCACCAGGATTCTTTGCTAGTTATCATAATCTTGACTAGACTTCTTTCTTCCAAACTTCAGGTATGTATATTTTCTCTCTACCAAACCTCAAGTCCAGTTTGGTTTAATCCCTTGGTCAAACTGATCAACCCTGAGTTCTATTCACTCTGCCAAACATCATGTCCTGTTTGGCTAACCCTTTGTCAAACTGATCAAACATGAGTTTACCCTACCAAACATCAGGTCTTGTTTGGCTTAACAATTGATCACTTTGACCATACCTTAGTATATTACTTCTGTCAAACATCAGGTCATGTTTGGCTATCCCTTTGTCAAAATGATCAAACCTGGGTTTACCCTACCAAACATCAGGTCCTGTTTGGCTTAACCCTTGATCACATTGACCAGACTATGGTATATTGTCTCTGCCAAACATCAAATCTTGTTTGGCTAACTCTTTGTCAAACTGATCAAACCTGGGTTTACCTTACCAAACATCAAGTCCTGTTTGGCTTAACCCTTGATCGCTTTGACCAGACCATGGTATATTGTCAAACATCGAAACACTAGAGGTTGACTATTCATGACTGATGTTATTCGCACCAACAATCTCCTCCTTTTTGATGTTTAACAATAATCTTAAGTTAGGTTTTGGTCTAAGGGTTTTAGGTCAATACTTGGGAGAAATGAAAAAAATCTAACTTAAGGTACTCTCTCTCTCTCTCTCGTTGGAACACATCAAAAAGAAATAAAGGGTAATAACAATAATTTTAAAATTTGCACAAACAATACGATTTTTGAAAATATTTAAAGTTTCTTAATGAAAACATGATTTTAAAAAATCCTCCTTTTTTTTTTACAAAACTAAGTACTTTTATCAGAAAATATTTTAAGAGACGCTAAGTACTTGAGTAACAGTTTTGAAAAGATAAATATTTTATTAATTTGAATTTTCCTAAATCTGACACAGTTTAAGGAATCTTGTTGATTATAAGAAAATTTCCTATGTGCCTTAGAGATTTTCAATCAAGACAAAGTATTTTTAATGTATTTTGATTTTTCAAAAATAATAAATTCCTTGATTTGGATTCCTCCCCAATCTAACACAGTCTTAGGAAACCATGTTAACTACAAGGAAAATTTTCTATGTGTCTTGGAGATTTTTTTTCAAACTCAAGTAATTTTTCAAAGATTTTCAAACATATTCAAAAGACAAAAGATTTTCCAGATATGTTTTGGAAAATAAGAATATCGTATTTTCAAAAGTAAAGTATTTTTGAAAAGATAGTATTTTTTTGAAAATATAATATTTTTGAAATTTCTAATGTTTCTGTTAATTTAAACCACCTCCTAAACCTGACACAATCCTAGGAAGCTTGTTGACCACAAATTAATATTCCTCTGAATCTTAGAGTTTGATTCAAACGAAAAGAATTTTAAGAAATATTTTGAAGTAATCACAAATGAAAGAATGAATTGTTCTTTTGGTTGGGATTCCCCCTAATTCTGACACAATCTTAGGAATTCTTGCAAATCATAAGGAAAACATCCTATGTGTCTTTAGAGTTTATCCATATCATAAGAGCAATTAACACATATTTTAGAAAAACATTTTTGAAAGAACATGATAATTTTTGAACAATTTTTTTTCGTAAAATATTTTAAAAGATATAATAAATTTTTGAAAAATATTTTTCAAAAAGCATTTTGGAAGACATAATAATTTTTTAAAGCAAAACCCATTTTGAAAGAGATAAATTGTCGAAAAAGAATAATTATTGAAAAATAATTTTCTAAAAAATTAAAAAAAATGCATAAGATTGACTCTCCTGAACCTAACACATTCTGTCTACCCTTATTAACTACAAGAAACTCTATATACCCTTGTTAACTACATGAAACTCTATATAAGTGTCTTAAGTGACTTTAGTGTTAACCTAGAAGGTTTGTGTCTAAGTGTAGGTCAAACAACATTCAAAGATATATAATTTTTTGAAATATATTTATAGGTACACACAATTAAGCATGAATTTCATTAAAATATTATTATGTTTTATCATTATTTTGAAAATAGATTTTTAAGAAAATATTCTAAAGATTTTGAAAACATTTTCAAAGGCATTTATCAATTGATTAGTCCTTATCATCTCACCCATTCTGAATGTCACAGTACAAACAAACATGGTAACCTTATGGGTGTTGTGATATGCTTAAATAATTTTTCTCAATTTAATTTTATAGATTGCTTGACTTTGAGTTAGATTCAAGTTTAACAATTAGTAACTTAAAAGTAAATTTCAATAATTGGCTTCCAGGTCTTGGCCAGACACAGGGGCCTTCTTTGGCCAAAGTCTTATTGGATCAACAACCCGTTCCTTAGACAAAGCCTCTTAAAGAAATGATATTTTCAATTTACTCTTTGGAAAACTTTGATCTAACTAGTCTAGGATGTGGCGAGGTAGCTTCGGCTAGTTCCAATTAGCTAGGTCGACCAGGTTGGGTACTCCTTACCCTTCCTGACTTCCTAGAACAAGCTTCCCTAACGTACTATAATCTCACCCCATCCTGGTATTATGTTAGGCAAGTATCAACCAATCTTTTTCCTATTTAGCCATTCTAAGTTAAGAAAAAAGGAAGCTAACATGAATGACATAGTAGATATATATGAAGGAAAAAAAATTGATGCATGAGCATGACAATATGCATGTATCAATCAAGTCAAATCATTTTAATTGAATTTCTAATAAGGTATCAAATTTTCGATTTGATACTGAACGTGTAAACTCACGAATATGTCAAACCACTTTGACATATTTATTATTATTATTAAATTTAAATGATTCAGTTGAGTAGAATTTTATTTAGTTTCATAACTGAAGATTATTAATTTGAATTTTAGTTTATGTATTTTGTATAAATTTTAAATTTTGAATTAATGATAGAATTTGTTATTAAAGTTGAATTAATAATTAATTAAGATTAATTTAGTTAGCTTTAAATATTTTAAGGATTAAAAGATTTGATTATTAATTAAGATTTAAGTTTAAGAATTAAAAGATTTATTATTAATTGAGATTTGAGTTGTTAAGAGTTAATTAAGATTTAAGTTGTTAAGAGTTAATTAAGAATTAATTTTTAAGAATTGATTAAGAATTAAGTTGTGAAGAGTTAATTAAGAATTAAGTTCTTAAGAGTTGATTAAGAGTTAAGTTGTTAAGAATTAGGTTGTTAAAAATTAATTAATATTTAAGAATTAAAAGAATTAAGTTGTTTAAGAATTAATTAAGAATTAAGTAGTTAATAATTAATTAAGATTTAAGAATTAAATTAAGAATTAAGTTGTTTAAGAATTAAAATTTAAGTTGTCAAGAATTAAGAATTAATTAAGATTGAAGTTTTTAAGATTTAATCTATTATTTCTTTTGTCTTTAAGTTTTCAATTTTATTTAATATTTCTGTTTTATTTGAATTCTTGTAAGTCTTTTTAATTATAGATTTAATTTTAATAAGTTCATCTAAATCTTCATAATCATATCTTTCAGAGTTATATTCAGAATTAATAAAAATTGTAACATTATCTTCAAAATAGGTAGAATATTTTTTAGGATTGCAGATTAAGGTTGTATCATTATTTTCAAAATAAGTAAAATAATTATTTAAGAATTTACAATTATTTTCAAGTTTATTAGAATTATTTTGCTAATTATTTTGAAAATTATTAATTAAGGTTTAATTATTATCTTGAAACTTATTTGAGTCATTATTAACTAAAGGTTTAACATTATTTTTAAAAATATTAATAAAAGATTGAGAATGATCTTCAAAATTATTAATTACAGTTTGATTATCATCTTCAAAATTATTAATTATAGTTTGATAATTATCATCAACATTAGTTGAATTATCAGTAAAATTATTCAAAATATTAGAATTAATTTCTAAAATTATAGCATTAATAGTAAAATTATTCAAAATATTAGAATTAATTTCTAAAATTATAGCATTAATATTAAAGATTAAGGAGTTGATATTCAATATATTAATATTACCTATATTTGATTTAGATTTATTATCAGCTAATTTATCATGTAACATATTTAATTTACTGTGTAAATAATCTAACATAACAGGAAGATCAACATAAGAATTATCTAACTTAACAGAAGAATTATCTAACTTTGCAGGAATTTGAAAACACCTTTGCAAAAATTAACTTTTTGTACTTTCATTACCTTCGTTGCATTTTCTGGCATTGTGGATTGGGTCGTTTTGCAGTCTGGACACTGGTTCTTGTAATGCCCATAATTTTTGCACTTGAAACACTGGATATGACTTTTGTTCCTCCGGACTCCTAGCGCTGGTACCTCCATTGCCGCCGGTGGTGAAGTACGAATCTGACGAGTAAGACATTTATTTTTGTAGTGTCCTCTCCCCTTACACTTGAAACAAATTATATGAAATTTAAAAATAGACATAATTAAAATATACCTTTATTCACCCTTGGCTCCCCCTTAATTCTGGCCTTCTTGCTCCTTCGGCGGTGAGTCCGATCAGAGCCACCTGCTTTAATACCAATTGTAGGATCGGTGGCGTCGATAGAGAGGGGTGAATATCGACTCCTGCTTCATTTCGTCTTTTGTTCGTTTAACTTCGTAATCAGATCGTTAGTAGCACAGTGGAATAACAAATGTAAAAGACAAATATAGCAGACACGCGAGATTTATTTACATGGTTCCTAACCCTCCAGGGTTAGTACATCCAAGGATTATGTACTCGGCTTGAGTCCACTAGTGGTCTCCTTTCTGAAATTTCCGGAGGCGGAGAAAACCCGTCTTACAGTATGATTTACAAGTACAAAATTATAAACTGAAAGATAACTTGTAAACAAAAAAAAACAACCCAATAGAAATGAAGATCCGGCCAATCCGGAGGTTCAAAGTGCAACGCACTTCCTCTTGGAGCCTCCTTGGTCGCAGAGCTTCGATTTAGCGATTTTGCTTCGCATAGAATGCTTAAACAAATGTGGAACATGATATTCTGAGTTGAGGGGGGTCAAACCCCCTTTTATACATGGTTCTCGGGCGCCTGATAGCTTATGGGGCACCTCACAAGCGGTCAAACCTGATCCGAACCGGCGAACTCGGCACAGTGATAAAGCCAGCTTCCCAGGCGCCTGATAGCACTCAGGCGCCTGGTAAGCTTCAGGCGCCTGGGAACCCCTTTTCCCTGCCTCTGTTTGTTTTGCATTTTGTACTCCTATCTTGCCTCCAACTCCAGGTATCTGCAAGACAACAAAACACACAATAAACACACAAATAACTTATGCCTTAGTTGATTGACAGCTAGAGCTGTCTGGTTCTGACTTTGGATTTCACCTGAAACCCTTGGTCAAACTAACGCCTAATGTTCCCTTTCCCGGTGAACACGCCCTCACCTACTCCACCCTGGAGAAGTTACCCTTTGCCAATCGGGACCTCCGGTTGGTCTTCTGCTAGGCCTCCAAAAACTCGGATCTCGAGACGTCCGACCTCGACCCATCTCTATTTCTATCCGCGATCCTCGCTCGACAAAGTCTTCTGCTCGGTCCCTTGACCAAGACTTCATGCTCAGCCTCTGAGACTCCCGGATCTCGAGATGTCCGATCCTCAACCCGTCTCTACTTCTGTGCGTAGTCCTTGCTTGGCAAAGACTTCGTTGCCCGATCCCCGACTAGGACTTCGTGCCCAATTCTTTGAACCAAGACTTCGGTGGCCAACCCTCGGCCAGGACTTCGTGCCTAATTCCCCGAACCAGACCTTCGTGCTCAACCCTCCAAGTCAAGACTTCTTGCCCAGCTTCACTCACCAGGACTTCTTCCACCTAGCTTCACTCACTAGGACCCAGCTTCACTCATCAGGATTTCTTTGCTAGTAATCTTAATCTTGACTATACTTCTTTCTTCTAAACTTCAGGTAAGTATACTTTCTCTCTACCAAACCTCAAGTCCAGTTTGGTTTAATCCCTTGGTCAAACTGACCAACCTTGGGTTCTATTCACTCTGCCAAGCATCAGGTCCTGTTTGGCTAACCCTTTGTCAAACTGAGCAAACATGGGTTTACCCTAACAAACATCAGGTCCTGTTTGGCTTAACCCTTAATCACTTTGACCAGACCTTAGTATATTGTCTCTGCCAAACATCAGGTCCTATTTAGCTAACCCTTTGCCAAACTGATCAAACATGGGTTTACCCTACCAAACATCAGGTCATGTTAGGCTAACCCTTTGTCAAACTGATCAAACATGGGTTTACCTTATCAAATATCAGGTCCTGTTTGGCTTAACCCTTGATCACTTTGACTAGACTATGGTATATTGTCAAACATCGAAACACTAGAGGTTGATTGTTCATGACTGATGCACTTTGCACCAACACGATGTCCTGGCCGAGGGTTGGGCACCGAAGACCTGACCGAGGGTTGGGCATAAAAACCTGGTTCGAGGAATTAGGCAAGAAGACCTAGTCGGGGACTGGGCACCGAAGACCTAATCTGGATGATCGAGCAGGAGACTTAGCCGAGTGAGGACTGCGGACAGAAGTAGAGACGGGTCGAGGTACGGACGTGTTGAGATCCATGAGTCTCGGAGGTCGAGCAAAAGTATAATCGGAGGAGCTGGTTGGCAAAAGGTAACCTCTGTAGAGTGGAGTGGGTTAGGACACGTTCCCCGGAAGAAGGAATAGTAGGCGTCGGTTCGACCTAGGATTTCATTTGAAATCCAAAGTCAAAACCAAGATAACTCTGCCTGTTATTCATGCACATTTATCATATTATTGTGTTCTTGGACTAACCCTGGTTGTAGGCTGAATGGAGTTGGCTGTTGCAATCCCAGACGCCTGAAAGGGTTCAAGCACCCGAGAACCCAAGCGCCTGAATGGTATCAAGCACCCCAGAAAGGGTTCTTCCAGCAGTTGCACCACGTCAGCTCCCAGGCGCCCTTGAGCTCCCATGCACCTCAGTAGTCTCAGGCACTCAAAAATGGAGATAAACGTTGGCCAAGTTTACGGATAAGGATGCGGTGACGTGGAGGGTGCCCTGTAAACTATCAGGCGCCCGAGAAGCAACTATAAAAGGGGCTTCACCCCTTTGCTTCCAAATATCAACTCAAGCACTCAAACACGCTACGACAAGCTTCCGTGCTCTAGTTTTCTGCGCCGACGACGTTCAAGATCGACGACATGCTACTCCAACAAGCTCAGCCTTACTTCTTAATTATCGTCGATATAAAGTTTTAAATTCTATTATGTACTTAAGTTCTCATACTTGTAAATCATTTTCCGAACTATAGAATTGCCCAACGAAAATGGTCAAGGACCGTGGGCCTTGGAGTAGGAGTCGTTACAGACTCTGAACAAAGTAAAACAAACTGCTTTAGCCGTGCTTGAATTGTGCATTTTCCGCTACGTTTAATTCTGTGTTTCCAAAAAATTTACGTTATCGGTATTCACCCCCCCTCTATCGATTACAATGATCCCATAGATATATGACTCGAGCGTGAGAAAAGATCTTTATGTTAGATCGATGACGGTTGCTAGAGGGAGTGAATAGCAAATCTCGGCTTTCTTCTTCCTACGTTGTTAGTTGCGCAAGCAGAAATACAATAAAACAAAACTAACAACGTAAACAATGCTAACAATACCGTTTTTACTTGGTATCCACCCCTAAGGGTGACTAATCCAAGAATCATTCGGTGGATCACTCCCCGGATAACCTCCGGCTAGCCCTTGTCGCTCCTTATGGGTGGAGAAACCTCGCCACAACACCTCGACAAAACCTGAGGACCAAGACTACTATTTGGCCTTTACCCAAGACCAAATTCGTCAAACCTTCCAGCCAACACGAAGTCCTCTTAAATAGAACTAAGGCTGAAACCCTCGCCACCAGTCGACTACTCCCAAGGTAGTCGACTGCCCCCACTCAAATTCGACCGTTGGCATCCAACGTTCGAATTCTGAGTGTTAACAGTCGACTGCCTGTTGGGTTCTCCCGGCACAAAAACATAAAACGCAGCGGAAACAAGAACACACGAGCGATCCATGCGAAAGAAAAACTCGTACAAAACATATCTGTAACGCCCGCCCTTCCTGCCCCACGATGTAGGCGGGAGGCGGCGCTACGCGAACATACATATACGCATATGGATATCTTAATGTAGCGGAATTATTTAAAACTTTATACATTTGCGTTTAAACCATGCAATTAAAACTTGAATCATGTTGACACATCTTAACTATCATTCTTAAACATGATTACTTGGTAAACTTAGCATTGTCATAACCTAAGACATAACATGTGAGACATAACATTCTTGAACATGTTTGCATTAAACATAACTTATCCTATCATCAAGCTTAAAACCAACATATCGCTCTAAACGAACACATCATGGTATAACATGTTAACATCATAATTTAGCAATGATAAGTATAGCCATAAAGCATGATATAGAAATCAACATAAGTTGTTCATAAGCAACATAAGTAACTAGTAAGTTGGTGTTTAGGAAAAATCATCATAAAGTATAGCATAAAACTAAAGATGATAATGCATAACATAAGACATATGACAATCATGAGTAATAGAATCCTTTTTTTTTTCTTTTGTCATGTCACTGCCACACACACACACTTGCCTCTCCTGCTGCTTCCCTTAGCTTAATATCCTCTTGCTTGATCTGCGGTATAAGAAAATAAAACTTATAAGCACATAGGCTTAGTAAGACCCTTTCCTACTCACTAAAATCATACGTCACATATCGTCAATAGCAAGGCATAACATAGAGAGTGTAACATAAAACAAAAGCATATCATGAGTAGGTATTCATAAAGCATTTGACATGAGGGGGCATATAAATGTATATGAAAATACATAATCATATGGAAGTGCTTAACATGAAATGAAAGTGCATAGAGCTCATGGCATTAGAAGTACTTGACATAAAATATAAGCACATAAAATATTTAACATAGAGAAGTTCTTGACATAAAACATAAGCATATGACACACTTGACATGACATAGTCCTTGACATAAACATAAGCATATGACATACTTGACATGACCTAGTTCTTGACATAAACATAAACATATAACATACTTGACTTGGCATAGATGCACAGCATGAATGAATGCATGGGTTAAATGCACATAACATAAGGATGCTTATTTAAAAATCATAATTATAAATACTTGAACATAAATCATAACATCATGGGGGCCCCGGCTTGTACCACATACATACATCCATCATTTACGTGCATCCCTAAGTAAATACGAGGTAGCTAGTTTCGACCTACTAGGGTACTAGGTTACCTTCAACTTAGGGACAACTTCGGTAGTCCAGAATCGAGGCTTTCATAAGGAGCCCATCCCTATTGGACAGCTTCGGTAGTCCCACACCGAGGCTTTCATAAGGAGTCCATCCCTTGGACCTTACTTGGGTCCGGTACAAGCCCATCCATAAATTAAAATAGCTTCACATGCTTCTTCTTTACATCATTCATAGAACTTACATTGCATATTTACAAACATAACATGATCTTAATACATGAAGCATGGTATAAAGCATACTTAGCATTTCATCATTCATAGTTAATACATAACATCATTATGCCTTAAAGGTATGAACATCATCTTCATTCATCATCTTCATTCATAAGGCATAACATACATACATAATTATGCCTTAAGGTATAAACATCATCATAGTTCATAAAGCTTGCATGATCATGATACATAAGGTAAGCATGCATAGATAAGTTTTTTTCATACATGGTACATATCACATAGCATACATGATCATGGGTATCTATCATAAAGCATGCATGGGTAGGATCCATATGAACATGATACATACTACATAGGTTCATGACATTCAACATAATACATGCGTAGGTTTACATAACAATAATATACATATGTTCAAGGCATTTAACCTAATGTATACATAATTCTACATAAACATGGTGCTTACTTCACAACACATGTGTTCATGGTATATGGTTTAAAACATCCATAAATAAAACCTACTAAAACATGGCACATAATATAAGCATACAAGGTCATGATGCATAGCATATAAAGTTAGGGTTTAGGCATCATAAAATTTATACAACATGCTTGAACATATATCTACATCATAATAAGCCATAAACAAGTATTCTTGAAACCTTAGACTAACCCAAACCCTAGACTTGGTGCTTGACAAAAAGTTGTAGATAAAAGTCCCTTTATTCTAGCAACATGTAAGGTACCATAAGTAAAGTAAAACCCATACAATACATACAATGCCATAGGAAGCCATTAGAACACATGATTGGGGCTAACTCTAATTCCTAGCCCTATAATTTGGTCTTGGCCGAAACCCTAGAGGGGTCTTAAATCCATGGAAAATTCATATAATTCACAATTAACATCCATTATATCATAGGGAATCATAATAAGCATGCTTGGAGGGTTAGATCTAATCCTAACCATGGAAAGGAAGAGGTGACCGAAACTTCATGAGGGTCTTAGGGTGCTACAAAAATTCCACAACTCATAATTCATTCTTTATTTATCATGAGAAAGTATTAGGAAGCATAAGTTAGGTTTTAACATCATCCTAAACCCAAAAAGGGTGCTTGGCCGAAAGTTGTAGGAACCCTAAGTCCATAGTTTTCTCAACATAGATCCCAAACAAAATTTAAATCATGATAGACAACATAAAAACTATTATACCACAGGTGAGAGAGTCTTACCTCTTTTTATCTTGGTTATAAACCTTGAATAGAGAAAGAAAATGAAAACCTTCTTGACTTTAGAACACCCCTTGCCCTTGTAGCCTCGTAGAAGAACTTGGATCTTCAAGAGGGAGTCCTCTTGTGAAGTTTTCCAAGGGGAAACCTCCTTGGTGAATCTCGGCAAGGAGGAGGAAGAAGAGAGGAGAGGAAGAGCCTTGGTGGAAGAAAAGTAACTTAAGCCTCTTCACTTCTCATCCATCCCTTTTATACTAAGTGAAGGGGCATGATGCCTCTTCATATGGTGCCTCTTCAACTTCCATTAGCCTCAACTAAATTCTTCTCTCTTTCCCAATATCACTCCCTTGCTAGGTGAATTAGTTAGTACATGCATGATGAGACTCTAGGTCCAAGGTTCAATCCTTGGTGCATGCACTTTCTTTTTATCCCATTTACGCTTGTTTTTGGCAAGGCCCACATAAGAGCCCACCAAGAGTCATACTAATATTCCTAATTGGAACTTATTTCTATTTATGTTAAATTCTACCTAAGGTCCACTAATAGCCATGGTACTAGAAGAACCCATGTAAGGCCCATTAGTACTTAGCTTTTTAATCTATATAAGAAATCATGCTAAGGTTCATGCTAGTATTCATATATTACTCAAGAATCCATATAGGCATGATCAATATTTTAAAGAAAAATATTGAGAGGATTTTGTGGTCGTTACAATATCTTTCTAATAGATTTATCTACTGTGTATACCTTTGGAGCGTGCCCTTTGCTTATCCCGCTCGTCCAAGATGTGCCGGATCTCTTGCACGTTCAAATGCCCGTGCCTCTATTCGTATCCACACGGACACAATCTCTCAACATCGGGAGAACTACCTTAGTTGTGCTAGCAACTTGAGGTAGCTCGAAAACACCAAGAACCTTACAATAAGGTTTCGGCCAAGAGGGAGGAGAGGAAGAAGAGAAGAAGGGAAGAAGGAAACACACTTACGCCCTTCAAAATGACAAGTCCCTCTTTTATATTCATCTCAAGAATATGAAGAGTCTTTTGTCTCTTTGACTTCCCTTCATCAAAGCCAATAAAGAGCACATCTTTCCATATGACTCTTCACCTTCTCTTCATCTAATGAGGAGAGACATTTCCTCGTTCTTGCATGCAATTCCGACCGGGCCTCTCGGGCTTCCGACTAAGTCTCCTGACCAAGTCTCCCGAGTGCTGAGCTCCCGACCTAGTCTGCCGAGCTCCGACCCAGTCTGTTGAGTGCCGACCCAGTCTGCCGAGTGCCGACCCAGTCTGCCGAATGCCGACCCAGTCTACCGAGCTCCGACTCAGTCTGCCGAGTTCCCAGCTCAGTCTGCTGAGTGCCGAGCTCCCGACCTGCACTCCCGAGTTCCCAACTCGAGCTCAGATCTCCCGAGTTCCCAACTCGGGCTCGGACTTCCTGAGTTCCCAACTCGGGCTCGGACTTCCCGAGTTCCCAACTTGGGCTCGGACTTCCCGAGTTCCCAACTCGGGCTCGGACTTCCCGAGTTCCCAACTCAGGCTCCCACTTAGATTTCCCAAAGCATCATGTCCTTGTTGGGACCGGTAGACGAGCTAGAGGGGGGATGATTAGCTTCGATTTGCTTGTAGATGATTTGTCGCGGTGGAAGACTTCAAGCAATGCTAACACTTGGATTTTACTTGGTATCCACCCCGGCCGGGTGACTAATCCAAGGATCCACTCTCCTCACTCTCTCATGCACTATGAAAGATCTCCTTCTTGAGGTGGAGAAACCTCTTACAAGCTTTCACAAAGATACAACAAGAAGAAAGCAAATACAAAATGAAATCTTACAAGATTTACAATAATAAGCTACCACTTTGCTTTCCTTGCTATCTTCAAGCTTGTGAACGCCTCTAGAACTTTGGAAGTGCAGCAACACTAAGCCCCAAAGCTTCTCTTGAGATGGCGTGGAAGAAGGAAGAAGAGTTGCGCTTCAAACCTGCGTGAAAACTTTTATACCCGACGCCTAGGGTTTCTGAATCGATTACCCAATCGATCACCACGTCAGATTCTACCGTTCAACGGCTAGTTTTCGAACCGTAATCGATTACCCAATCAATTACGAGTGTCCTGAATCGATTACCCAATCGATTCAGAGCCACTCTGTTCTCTCGCGCAACCTTTGGTGATCGATCACCCTAATCGATCACCGAACCCCTTAATCGATTACCCAATCGATTAAGGGAAGGTTGAATCGATTACCCAATCGATTCAGCCACCTTCTGTCCTCTCGCGCAAACTACCCTAATCGATCCACTGATCGATTCACCCAATCGATTACTCAATCGATTGAATCCAACCTAACTTGTCCTCACAAGTCTAGGGTTCCCTACCAAGTGTCCGGTCAACCCTTTTGACCAATTTGGATTTCTTCTGCCTAGTTCCCAACTAGAACTTAACCTGATTCCCCACCAGGTTCGCCTAACCCTCGAGTTAGGTCTAGTCTCTCGGTAGACTTCCACCTTGCCAGCATGCGATCTCCCCGATCCATCTGGACTTCACCTAGTCCCACTAGGTCTTATCCGATGCCAGCGTGCGATCTCCCAGATCCACCTGGACTTCACCTAGTCCCACTAGGTGTGCCTAGTCCCACTAGGTCTTATCCGTTGCCAGCGTGCGATCTCCCCGATCCACCTGGACTTCACCTAGTCCCACTAGGTGTGCCTAGTCCCACTAGGTCTTTTCCCATGCCAGCGTACGATCTCCCCGATCCACTTGGACTTCACCTAGTCCCACTACGTGTTTTCCCATACCAGCGTACGATCTCCCCGATCCACCTGGACTTCACCTAGTCCCACTAGGTATTTTCCCATACCAGCGTACGATCTCCCCGATCCACCTGGACTTCACCTAGTCCCACTAGGTGTCTCAGTCAAGCCTCCAGTCAACCTTGACCCGCTTGACATCATACGACATACAAACATCATATGACATTCAAACATCATTATCAAACATCGAAACATCCAACCTTAAGCTTACCAAGCTTACCAGACTTAAGCTCACCCGAGCTTAGTCAAACTAGGTCAACCCTGACCTAACCAAGATTGCACCAATAATCTCTCCCTTTTTGATGTTTGACAATATGTTTGAGAAAGACTAATCCCTATTAGCCTTTCTATTTTCTCCCCCTTTGACACACATCAAAAACACTCCCCGAGAGTCTATGTGGTCAAAGGTATCCCCAATGCTCATCCTTGAGCATTCATTATGATGAAAATTCCCAATTTTCATCCTTTCACATATCCCAAAAGTAAAAAATTCAAATTCATGCTTTTAAGGAAGACCTCCCCTCAAAACATGCTCTAAACCTCTAACATTGCATCAACAATGATCTTGGGAGTTCCTAAACCTTTAGGAAATCTCAACTCGAGGTTATGAGATTTTGAGATTCAAAATTTGAATCAAAACCTCTACTTAACCCTATAGTTTCAACCAAAACTATCCCTCTTTTGATTTCACAATGAAATTTACCCAAATATACTTATGAAAGTAATTCAAGGGTCTAGGGATTGTTAGGTTACTCAAAAATGGGCTATCTGACTGAAACTAGACAGTTTCAGATTCACCAATCGATTGGCGTTGGGAACCAATCGATTAAGCTATACCTTAATCGATCAACTGATCGATTACGCCTGCCCTTAATCGATCAACGGATCGATTATGCGAGCTTCTATGCTCGCAGAAAGGATCTCCCAATCGATTAGGCGTTTCTGATTTCTGAATATAAATTCAGTTCGAAATTCAGAAACTCCTAAATAATTCTACAAAATTCGAAAAATCCTAAAATTTTGTGTAGACATTATTTATAATATATACTATCAAGGAAAAATAATTTTACATGAAAATACATTCCTTTTTAAAAGATTTACACAAAAATGGAAACCATTGAAATACTTCAATGTTTCACTCTATTTTGTATCCAATTCATCAATGATGAGTGCTATCAAAAGATAGTCTTCACCAAGGTTTTCCAAGATAGTTTTGAAATAGTTTTCAAAAATAATTTCCAACCATATTCCTTGGGCTAAACGCACATGACTTGTACATTAGCTTTCCCAATGATTGGAGATCATTTATATTCAATTCTTGATGACCCTAAAACATAATAAGATGCATGTAAATCAACACCTTGAGTTTTGTTCATCATCCTAACATCTCACTTGTTCCTAATGTGTTTCAAAAACACATACAAGTCAACTTATGGGCTTAGTGAGATGTAAAAGTCATGTTCTTCCTACACTAAGGGTTCATGTATTTCTACCTAGACATTATAAACTTGATCATTCACCTAGAATGTCAATTAATGCCAATGTCCTTAGTTTCAATAAAAACTAAATTAATGCATGATAATGACTATGACATGCATCATTTGAGGATTTTCAAAAGAAATTATAGCTAGATGATGCATGTATGACATGACATGTAATATTTTCATAATAAAATATGAATGATGAATCATGATGTCATGGCATGTGATAGGGCATACAAAACATGGCATAGAAGCATAAAAGAAAATACCTAGATTTCCTATCTAAGTATCAATAAATCATCGCTAAGCCATTGATAATCCTAACTTTGCCCCTAATTTCCAAGATAATGCCAAAACTCCCAACTTGGCCTATCTTTGGATTCTAACCTAGTTGTGCCAACTTTTATTAAGTTCAATCTTCCAAAAATATAGTTTGGCACAAAATTTACTCCTCCTAGAGTAAACAAACAACTTCTTCATTTTCAAGGGTAATAACTTCTTGAAAATGTCCCAAAGTGCCAACTTCATCAAGGTTAGGTTAACTACCCTTCCAATTTGAGTTGACACTCCCTAGACCTATCTAGGGTGTGGCGAACACACTCTTAGGAACCCAAAACCTATTGGTGCTCCTTGGATGTTCTAGGTATTCACTAGGGATAACTTCCCTTGATACCTTCCTAATGACTCTTCTAGGCTTCTCCGAGGCCTTAGTCTTGTTAGTCTTGTTTTGGTCAACTCTAGGGATGGCTTCCCTTGTGACCTTGACTTGACTCCTTGACCTAGATTGAGTTCTATACCTATATGGAACTCTATGATAGGATGGACCATCATCCTTAGTTTTAGGTTTGTATCCCAAACCTTTCTTACTCCTAAAGGGTCCTTGATTTCCTAAATCTAGGTTTTGAATTTTTGATCCCTTAAATAGATTTTTTATTTTCTTAAGGGATTTTTCTAATTTATCAAGTTTTGACCTCAAAACTTGATTTTCAATCATTACCTCATCAAGGCTTGGTTTTCTAATATAGCCTTGGTGATTTTTCTTTTTAGCTTTGTTTTGGGTAGGTCTATCCTTAAATGATCTAAAATCATCCTTATCCTTAGGTGTGGTAGACCTAGCATGGAGAGCTCTATATTTTTCCTTAGGTTTTTCATACCTCCTATTTTCATGATAAATAGCATTAAAATGATAATAATTACTTCTAGCATGCATATTATCATAATGAAAATAAGTACCATTACCTAATGGTACCTTAGTCTTGTTCTTGGAGGCTCTCCCTTGATTTGAGCTCCTCCTTTTAGCCTTGGTCAGATTCTTCCCCTTCGGACATTGGTTCCGATAATGTCCTTTTTGTTTGCATGAGAAGCACACACAATGTGCTTCTTATCCTTCTTTGCCATGGGGCCGACCTCCTTTGACTTCTCCTTGGTCTTGGGTGCCACTAGCACCTTCTTCTTGACCAATTTGGGACACTTACTCTTATAGTGTCCTTTTTCCCTACACTCAAAGCAAATGATATGATCTTTATTTTTACAAATTGAAATTCTTATACCTTTACTTGTAGGGGTATTGCATGACTCTTCACTTGATCCGGAGGTAGATACTTCTTCTTTTTCCGTAGTCAATGACCTTTGCTCCCCCTCAATCCTAGAGGTGGAGACTTCTTCCTTTTCTTCGTTGGCCGATGCTTCTTCTCGAATTTCCTCCCCGGATGTTGAGCATCTTTCAACTTCCGAGTCCTCTTCCTCCGATGAATCTCCCTCTTCGAATTTGTCTTGAATTTGTACAGTGGAGGGATCTTCATGAAGCCTTGCCAATTTGCTCCAAAGCTCTTTGACATCTTTGAATTCTCCAATCTTGTCCAAGATGGTGCTTGGCAAAAGATTGACCAATAACTTGGTCACTTTGTTGTTGGCCTCACATCTCTTGATTTGCTCCTCATTCCATTTGCTTTTCTTGAGGAGCTTTCCTTTTGTGCTTGTTGGAGCTTCAAAACCCTCCATTAGAGCGAACCATTGCTCTATCTCCATCATGAAGAAATTTTCAATCTTTGATTTCCAAAGATCGAAATTTGCCTTGTCGAATGGTGGAGGTGCTCGGGTGTCATAGCCAAACTCCATTTTTGAAGTTGAACCCTCTTGATGATAAATTCTTGAAATTAGGGTTTCTTCCAACTTCTTCTTCTTCCTCTAGCTCTTGCCCTCTTGGCGATGAGTCCAATGAAGAGCAACCTTGCTCTGATACCACTTGTTGGGACCGGTAGACGAGCTAGAGGGGGAGGGGTGATTAGCTTCGATTTGCTTGTAGATGATTTGTCACGGCGGAAGACATCAAGCAATGCTAACACTTGGATTTTACTTGGTATCCACCCCGGCCGGGTGACTAATCCAAGGATCCACTCTCCTCACTCTCTCATACACTATGAAAGATCTCCTTCTTGAGGTGGAGAAACCTCTTACAAGCTTTCACAAAGATACAACAAGAACAAAGCAAATACAAAATGAAATCTTACAAGATTTACAATAATAAGCTCACACTTTGCTTTCCTTGCTATCTTCAAGCTTGTGAACGCCTCTAGAACTTTGGAAGTGCAGCAACACTAAGCCCCAAAGCTTCTCTTGAGATGGCGTGGAAGAAGGAAGAAGAGTATCGCTTCAAACCTGAGTGAAAACCTTTATACCCGACGCCTAGGGTTTCTGAATCGATTACCCAATCGATTACCACGTCAGATTCTACCGTTCAACGGCTAGTTTTCGAACCGTAATCGATTACCCAATCGATTACGAGTGTCCTGAATCGATTACCCAATCGATTCAGAGCCTCTCTGTTCTCTCGCGCAACCTTTGGTGATCGATCACCCTAATCGATCACCGAACCCCTTAATCGATTAAGGGAAGGCTGAATCGATTACCCAATCGATTCAGCCACCTTCTGTCCTCTCGCGCAAACTGCCCTAATCGATCTACTGATCGATTCACCCAATCGATTACTCAATCGATTGAATCCAACCTAACTTGTTCTCACAAGTCTAGGGTTCCCTACCAAGTGTCCGGTCAACCCCTTTGACCAACTTGGATTTCTTCTGCCTAGTTCCCAACTAGAACTTAACCTGATTCCCCACCAGGTTCGCCTAACCCTCGAGTTAGGTCTAGTCTCTCGGTAGACTTCCACCTTGCCAGCATGCGATCTTCCCGATCCATCTGGACTTCACCTAGTCCCACTAGGTCTTATCCGATGCCAGCGTGCGATCTCCCAGATCCACCTGGACTTCACCTAGTCCTACTAGGTGTGCCTAGTCCCACTAGGTCTTATCCGTTGCCAGCGTACGATCTCCCCGATCCACTTGGACTTCACCTAGTCCCACTAGGTGTGCCTAGTCCCACTAGGTCTTTTCCCATGCCAACGTACGATCTCCCCGATCCACCTGGACTTCACTTAGTCCCACTAGGTGTTTTCCCATGCCAGCGTACGATCTTCCCGATCCACTTGGACTTCACCTAGTCCCACTAGGTGCTTTCCCATGCCAACGTACGATCTCCCCGATTCACCTGGACTTCACCTAGTCCCACTAGGTGTCTCAGTCAAGCCTCCAGTCAACCTTGACCCGCTTGACATCATACGATATACAAACATCATATGACATTCAAACATCATTATCAAACATCATTATCAAATATCGAAACATCCAACCTTAAGCTTACCAAGCTTACCAGACCTAAGCTCACCCGAGCTTAGTCAAACTAGGTCAACCCTGACCTAACCAAGATTGCACCAACAGTCCTTAGTGTGTGACCCAATAGGCTCTTGTGACGTTGGCAATGCGCCTAACACTTTAGACACATAAGCAATGAGCGGCATGTAGCAATGCATCATTGCTACCCAAGTAACAAGAAAAGTTAAGATCCGACTAAACCTCCGTGACTATGATAATGTATGACCTTGTCCTTTTATCCTTGATATCTAGATTGACCAATGAGGCATAGACCGTGTCATCCTCAATCAATCTTGTGTTTCTTGATCCCCGAGTAGACTCACACAAACAAATGAGCTCAATATCTCATATTGACTCATTTGAGCATGACCATGCGTTTCAATAGTCCTACTCGATCAAGGGGCCCACAGATATCACTCCCGTCATATGGGAGGGATAGATCCCATCTACATCACTCACATCCCTCCGCATAATTCATTACATACCCAGTGATCGCCTTTATAGTCCACCCTGTTACGGGTGACGTTTGACGATACCAATGTACATAACTCCTTATGTAGGGAACCATAGTGACTTCAGGTCTAAGGACTATTGATACCAATAGTCAAATGAGAAAGACTATGACACTCATACGACAATCTATGAAACTTTTTCATTGCGGGTCATTCAGTACACATTCTCCAATTTATACCCATGTGTCAACTTGATATCACATATCCATGACTTGTGAGCTCAAGTCATCAGTTGACCTACATGCTAGTCTCCATGCATTAATATTGTCCCTGAATATTAATGCTTGACTAGGAATAATTTAGTGTAGTGTTCTCTACATTATCTCACTATCGATTCAACCAATCGATATAATGTAGATAAGAACCTACTATACAAGGACATTATTATACTTAGTTATTCGGCACAGAATACAAAGTAAGTATAATAACCAAACATGCCTTTATTAATGATAGAATATGATACAAAATGTCCCTAGTCAATCATCACATAATTGGCTCTAGGACTCCTACTAACATTGCTCTCAGGCCAGTCGACTGGCCCAGTCGACTACACCCAGGGCAGTCGACTGGTCCAGGGTTAGAAGTGTTCTGTGAGTTTCAGAACTTGCAGGCAGTCGACTGTTATATTACCAGTCGACTACCCAGCTTACAATCTCACTCATCGTCACTTCAACGACCCTCCTCCACGCGTGCCTTCAGGTCCACTCC
This sequence comes from Boesenbergia rotunda, assembly GCA_024364735.1. NCBI lineage: Eukaryota > Viridiplantae > Streptophyta > Magnoliopsida > Zingiberales > Zingiberaceae > Boesenbergia > Boesenbergia rotunda. The sequence goes on from JAGFNQ010005495.1 coordinate 163,686, forward strand.
TTTGGCTTGCCCCCTTGAAGTCCTCTTCCACCGGCTATCGTCCCACGGATGCGCATACAAGCCTTCCCTTGGCTTGCCTCCATGCCACCCTTCACGTGTACCCTTGAAGTCCACTTCCCGGCTTGCCCTTGGAGTCCTCCTCCCTCGGCTCTTGTCCCTTGACTCAGCTGACTCTTCACCAGTAGCCTTGACTATTGCCTTCGCGCCCTCTTCGTCTTCGGCCCTCGTCCCTCGGATGCACACAAGCCTCTAGCTTGTCTCCATGCCATCTTTCACATACGCCCCGGAGTCCGCACCCCTTGACTCATCATCCCTGCTATACCAAGGTCCCTCGGGTGCACACAAGCCTCTAGTTTGTCTCCGTGCAACCCTTCACCATACCGAAGCCGTCCAGTCAAGTCAATATGTGTAAACCTGCAATCATGCACACTCAATTACACATATTAGATCACAAGGGAAAACCTAACTTAAATCCTTTGCCCAAACATCAAAACTCATGGTCACTCCGGACCATAGATTGCCTCAACAATCTCCCCCTTGTTGATGTTTGGCAATACGTTTAAGTTTGGGAAAATAAATAGTAATAACTAGCAAAAACAATGCTAAACAAACAACTAGATTTACGTTGTCAAGACTCTATCTTGGACTTACACCGCCAATGTATATGCAATGCAAACAAGGATCCTATCCCAAGGCATCCCACACCTAACCCTCCAAGTTAGGACTTTTCACCAAAATAGGCTTTTTAAAGCTTCTCCAAAGCTTCCCCTACATTGGACTTACAAAGGTTTTTTAAGAACCTCTCCTAGGTTCCCCTTACACCAAGAATAGAATAACCATGCTCCCCCTTAATCTCAGCTCCCCCTAAACCTAGGGTTTTCCGCAAAGGCGTGTTTGGTTTCCCAAATTAAACCCAACACTTCTCCCCCTTTGCCTAACATCTAAAAGACCCCAACAATATCTCAATTATTGGTTCTTTTAATCCCTAATGACCATAAACAATGTGTCCTAGCCCCTATACATTTGTTTTGCATCATCTGGACACAAATCAGCTGCTGGATACCCACACCAGCACTGACCAGTCGACTGCCCCCCCAGGGTAGTCGATTGATACTCTGAAAATCAGTTTTTCTGGCCAAATTCAGAAATGCGCCAGAAATTCTACAAATCACCAAAATTCTTAAATTTTGTGAAGAAGTTTGTGGTACCCATACCTACTTGGGAAAAATACATTCCACAATGTATCTATCACCATTCCCAAGTTTGACACAAAACTCAAACTTTCTTATGAAAATCAAGGCAAACAAGAGGCAACCTCCCCCTTGACCTATGTCTTCTTCTAATTTTCAATTTACCTAGGTTATGTTCTACCCAACTTAACACCATAAGACCGGTTAAGTTCTACCTAACTTAATACCCAAGTTCTTCCTCCTTTGACACCATCAAGGATTGCCCCAAGCAACCTTGCCCCTAGTGCCAAAAAGAACTTAACAAAACTCGGAAAAATCTAAAGATTTACAAGCACATTTGCTAGGATATACCCTATCCTAGAAAAATATGGTTTCATGAAGAATACAAATGTGTTTGACTTTTGGTACATCCTTTGTTGTTTTAAAAAGTTTGACATTTGGTATCAACTTTCAAATCCATCTATAATTCCATGTGTTTGCCAAGGCTAACCGTTATAATTTGGCACATGAAATTGTCCTCAACTTTCCCCCTTTTAATTTCTTAATCCTAGATTCATATGGAAAACTTATCAATCTTCCTTGATTTTCAAGATATCAATAAAGCCTTATTAAATCATGGGATAACACTTTATTCAAGGAATATGAAATCATAATCAAGAATTTTTTAATCCAAAGCCATATCCTATAATCCAATTTTGTAATTTCTCACTATCTAATATGCCTTTTAACCTTAAACCTACGGATCAGTCAACTGCCCCAGGGGTAGTCGACTGATACCTGAATTTTAGGTTTTCAGTCCAATTTCAGAAATACCTAAATAATTCCACAAATCTCCAAAAAATTTGAAATTTCGTGGAGAGATTTGTGGAGCCTATGTCTACTTGAGAAAAATATGTTTCCAAACAAATGTACTCCAAATCCCAAGATTGGCACGAAACTCAACTTCTCCTAAATTGTATCATTTAAACTTTTCCCAAAAGTCCTAATTGTGGCCTTTCCTTGATATATCTTCTAATACCTGGCCATGATATATTTTTAGCACTGAATTATATGGTATTTACCCATTAAACCTTAATTTTATCAAATATACTCCTATTTTCATCTTTTTTCTCCATAATTCTCCTTTTAATGTGTCAATTCTCTAGGATTAAGTCTTACCCTAGTCTTCCAACCCTTTTGACACATTTGCTAGCCCACTTGGACTTCCTAGAAAGACCATATCTTGAGATCCATTTACCATGGACCCCAAAGGCTCCTAGAGCTCCCCCTTGAGCTCTTAGCTCTAGCCACCACCCTAGGTGACTCAATCCACACTAGACCACACCGGTGAGCCCCCTGGTGATTCTTGACCTACAAATCTAACCTTCTTAACCTTGAACACTTTGTCCTTGATTAAGTCATCCTTTTTACCTTTTGATGGCACTCCCTTGCCATTTTTAGACTTCTCCTTCTTGCCATAATCATATGCTTCCCTAGAATATTTCTTTGCCTTGGCATTGGAGACCTTAGACCAGTATCCTAACCCCAATCTATCATTTGGGTTTTAAACTACCCAACACCATATCTAGGCCCTTAGACCCAACCTTGAATCTTTCTAGGGTCTTTTCCAATATATCAAGCCTTGCCCTCAAGGCTTGATTTTCGCTTTCTAGACTCTTAACCCTAGAGTCCACATATCCACTTTGGACATTCCTAGACCTACCTATCTTCCTAGGCATATGTCTCCCCTTCTTGGGATTTATGCCTTGATCTTTAGGTACAAAGGTCTTAGGTCTATCATGATGCATGCTTTTCCTAGGATTTTGATCTACCTTGTTAACCCTACTCTTATCATTGTATTTAAAACCATGATTATGCACAAGTAAGCAATTTTCATTTATTCTAGCATGCATGAAAGAATGATTGACACTATTTTTAATATGCATGGAGGAACTTAAATTTGAATTGCATTTTAATGTAAAGTTAGGGATTACCTCCCTTACCCTTGTAGTTCCCCCTTGTTGTAAGCTTCTTTTCTTTCTCTCCTCCTTCTTCCATCTTCTCAATTTCTCCATCTTCTTTAGTTCTCCTTTCCTTGGACACGTGGTATGATAGTGCCCTAGCTTGTCTTCCATTATTTTCTCCTCTAGCTTTCTCGCTCCCTCGGCGGTTAGTCCAATAGGAGCGGTCCTTCGCTCTGATACCACTTGTTAGATCGATGACGGTTGCTAGAGGGCAGTGAATAGCAAATCTCGGCTTTCTTCTTCCTACGTTGTTAATTGCGCAAGTGGAAATACAATAAAACAAAACTAGCAACGTAAACAATGCTAAAAATACCGATTTTACTTAGTATCCACCCCTAAGAGTGACTAATCTAAGAATCCTTCGGTGGATCACTCCCCGGATAACCTCCAGCTAGCCTTTGTCGCTCATTGTGGGTGGAGAAACCTCGTCACAACACCTCGACAATACTTGAGCACCAAGACTACTATTTGGCCTTTAACCAAGACCAAATTCGTCAAACCTTTCAGCCAACACGAAATCCTCTTAAATAGAACTAAGGCTGAAACCCTCGCCACCAGTTGACTGCTCCCAGGGTAGTCGACTGCCCCCACTCAAATTTGACCGTTGGCACCCAACGTTCGAATTCTGAGTGTTACCAGTCGACTGCCCTCAGGCCAGTCGACTGGCCCAGTCGACTGCACCTAGGGCAGTCGACTGGTCCAGGGTCAGAAGTGTTCTGTGAGTTTCAGAACTTGCTAGTAGTCGACTGTTATATCACCAGTCGACTGCCTAGCTTACAATCTCACTCTTCCTCACTTCAACGACCCTGCTCCACGCGTGCCTTCAGGTCCACTCCCTTGGCTTGCCCCTTGAAGTCCTCTTCCACCGGCTATCGTCCCTCGAATGTGCATACAAGCCTTCCCTTGGCTTGCCTTCATGCCACCCTTCACGTGTGCCCTTGAAGTCCACTTCCCGGCTTGCCCTTGGAGTCCTCCTCCCTCGGCTCTTGTCCCTTGACTCAGCTGACTCTTCACCAGTAGCCTTGACTATTGCCTTCGCGCCCTCTTCGTCTTTGGCCCTCATCCCTCGGATGCACACAAGCCTCCAGCTTGTCTCTATGCCATCCTTCACGTACGCCTCGAAGTCTGCGCCCCTCAGCTCATCATCCCTGCTATACTAAGGTCCCTTGGGTGCACACAAGCCTCCAACTTGTCTCCATGCAACCCTTCACCATACCGAAGCCATCCAACCAAGTCAATATGTGTAAACCTTCAATCCTGCATACTCAATTACACATATTAGATCACAAGGAAAAACCTAACTTAAACCCTTTGCCCAAACATCAAAACTCATGGTCACTCTGGACCATAGATTGCCTCAACACTTTTTGTCGCTATCGAGATAACCTAGGCAAAATCCTATGCTGTAATCGGGGTTGGTTCATCCTGATGACTGGGTTGACACAATGATGTTTATGGTTGGGACTGAGAAATGTCTGTTGAGACGAGGCAAGACACCGTCGAGACTCCTTCCAAGACGATGGCGAGACACTGCTGAGACTCCTGTCGAAACATGTCTTCTGAGACATAGTAACTTCAGCATCGAGACAGGCAGACACCAGAGATCTCCCGAGGGGATCCCGAATGCTTTTTGAGTCAAGAAACAAGTTACCCCAATTGCTCCCATGTGGAAGCCAAGTCAAGAAATGAAGATGTCGAGACTTGATTTCAAGTAGTTTTCTTGAAACATATTTGGACCACCTCTTTATTCCATTTATTTTTTCGGCAATAACAACTGGAAATACATAAAAGGCCAAGAACATCAGGTCCTTGAATGTGTTAAGGCCACATATGGCATACTAGTCGGCTAAGCTCCTACATTGTGATCCAAATCCTTTGGATAATATGCCTTCGACTGAGGAATCAGCTAGGACTCTCATGCCGAGTAGGTTGGTGAAGGAGACCTTGAGGAGGGTGCGAAGGTGATCCATCTCTTTCACATGATTTGATGGTTCAGCAGAACACTTTGACATATTGATGGCATTCACAGATAGAATGATGATATGAGCGATGAAAATCACAGAAACGATGGTGCTTCTCAAGAAGTGGTCGGTCTATCTCGATAGTCGAGTCTGCAACAACTTCCATGCCCTGCACCACTTGATGCTGCGTGGCATTCCCCAGAGATTAAGAGGGAGTTTGCTCACTACCCGAGCGATCAAAGTCGGATCTTCCTTTTTCATAGCTTGGGTCACTTCTATGTGAACATATTTGAGGATCCAGCTTGGAAGTATGCAAAATCCACTAGAACCTTCTTGATGAGAGACCTAAAGAAGTTTCTATCTACCAAGCCTTGAGAGAAGATACTGATCATCATGTCTGAGGTAAATGAAGGAACTTCCATAGTTATCCAATTGAACCTTTGTAGGTACTCCTTCAAGGGTTCCTTGAGCTTTTGCTTGAGAGCAAATAGGTATGTTGGGGTTTTCTAATACCTCCGGCTAGTAGCAAAGTGTTGCATGAACACCATCTTGAATTCATCGAATGAACGAATGGAAGATATTGGAAGACGATTAAACCATCTCCGCGTCGAGCCTGACAAAGTTGTTAGAAAAATTCGACATTTGACCCCATTTGTATACTGATGTAGAAAGAAAGGCATTTTCTAATTTGCATATGTGGTCTTCAGGATCAGTTGCGCTATTATATTCTCTGATTTGCAATGCTCGATAGTGTCTTGGTAATTCGTCTTGTAGGATATTTTGCTAAAAGGGAGGTTTCCTAGAATCTTTTAGCTTGCCCAACACACACTCTTTTTTCCTTGAGGGACTCTGAACGGGGGATTTCTCCTGAAGATTCCAAAGATTCTTCTCTCATGGTGAAAGTACTGGCTTAGGTAGGGAATGCCTCCTTCGACGTTTCTACAGGCTGAGTTTTATTTTGGTTGTAGCGTTGGTGATGCCCCGATGAGTTGTGGTGGTAGCTCATTCGGGAGGTTAGGTACAGGCGGTGTTGACTACTGGGTTGTCCTCGCAATATTGCTTGCACTGTAGCCGCAACTAGTCTATTGAAGTCTTCCGTAGCCATGGTGATGATGCTTGTTCTTTCAATATCCTCAATGTTGGGTCTTCTAGTGTCATTCATCTCACAATGTCTCAAGTCAATTCTTAACTCAGAGTTCCCATAGACGACGTTAATTTGATCCTGCCTAAGAACGTTGTGGTCAACTGGCTGGTGATTATACGCTAAGGTTGACTATCGGGGTGATCACCTGGCCACCGATCTTGTGCAGCTTCTCCAAGGATCTTGGAATGAGAAACATATCAAGAATAGAATACTAGAATGATGGTCAAGGGTTCCCCGGCGCTGCCACTCCAACGCTCAAGTAAGTCTTCGAAGAAGGAGAAGTATAAGATGCGTAAGGGAATTAGGGGTTTTGTGCACGTCCTCGATTTGCAAGGATAAGCTACCTTTTATAGAGTGGCTGCTAGTTTCACATCCTCACGGGTTTCGATCCACGTTTTCCTGAATAAATGATGATTATTATCCATTTACTTCAGAGTAAATGGTTACGTTTCTCACCTTCTTTGCGAGTAACGACTACGTTTCCGCATCTTCAGCAATCAGGTTTTATCGCCTTAGTTGTCTGAAATTAAGGTCATTTGGAGCTCGAGTAGAGAATTGGGTTGTTTGGAGCCCAAGTCAAGAGAGTTTGGAGTTGTGGGCGCCTAGAACCTGAGACAAGAGTTGGGCTATTTGAAACCCGAGTCGAGAGCCGGATCGTCTAGAACTCGAGTTGAGAAAGGTTTGGAGTTGGAAGTTCTGGGAGATTATGGAGTCAAGGCTGACTAGGAGTCGGTCGATTGCTTGAAGCGGGAAGACTGCTTTGAGCCGGGAGACTGCTAAAAACAGGGGATCAATTGGAGTTAGTCTGCTACTGGGAGCTAGTTGGCTGTGGGGGATCCGGTTATCAAACGTTTACTTTGACCACCACTTCAGCAGGCTTATTGACTTATCTTCCGCAACTTTCCATATGGCAGCCTCTACTTACCTCCCGTATCAATGATGATGTATGAACAATGAATTTGTCCATTTCCTTGTTCTATAATGTGATGTGTTTATAAGTTGTTCTATTGTGTTGTGTCTTGTGTGTGTTTGACTAAATGTGTGTAGTGAATGCATTTGGATGTAAAGGATCAATCACCATATATAGGTGGTGCTTTCGATTGTATAATTGGGGGCCCTTGGTGACATAGAGTATCCCTTTAACCGAACTTTCTAGAATATCGCTTTGAAATGAGAGTCAATTTTTTATAAGAAATTAGATATAGAGTTTAGTGAGTTTTCCTCAATTCCATATTAGAAAGTAACTCGTGTAATTTAGATTATATGACCAGGGGGCTCGTAGTGACAGGTATCTTTTAACCGGCTATGTTGCCTCTTCTACTTAATTGCATTGAATGTTAACTGGGTAAACACTCTAGTGCTACCCTCTAGGGGTCGTACCTGTAATTTTGTTAGAATCCCTATAAGAGCGTAAGTATGAAGGTAAGGAAATGGATAATATATATATAGGGGCATTGACTAGAATTATAGAGAAACTGAAATTCTAAAATCTATCTCAAAGCCAACTTCTCTCTTTACTCACTTGCTCCCCCCTCTCTCTCTCTCTCTCATGATCAATAAAAAAATTCAATCGTCTAGATATTTTACTTTGCGAAGTTGATTAGTAGTCCTTGTGAATCGTTATTTTTATTACTTGATGACTTATCATACACTTGCAGTGAAGCAAATAATAATTCACAAATAGAAGATTTGGGCAGACAACTTTTGGTCGACTAATGATTTTCTTCAAAACAATTCTCGTGTAGTCGACAGTCCAATTTTACATGGAACAGAACATTTACAATCAACTCTCGAAGTCTATATAAGCAAGCTAACGGTCAATAACATTTCTCACGTTTTTTGCTTTTGCTAGTGACCTTATTCTCCCCTCCAGCATCTATTTTCATTCATCTTGATCTCCAAATCTTCTTCTAAAACTTCTTTCTTCTTCCTTCCTTCCATCTTTACTCGTCTTTCATCAACTCTCTCAAGGAAAGAGAAGTTCTGGACCAGTTATATCAATTTATCCTAGCCTTTAGTTAATTTTTCTTCACACACCTTGTTACCTCTATTCAAACTTCATTATTTCGATCTGTCTTTTGTTGAATGTTTTGTTTTCGTGCATCATGTTAGACAAAAGCATAAGGGTCATGCATTTAGGGGGAATGCTCATAGACGAATGTCCCATCTAGTGATCCTCAATTTTCTTCTAAGGAATAACATAAACTCTTTGGCACCCGAATCTTTTAGATCATCAGGTCGCGTTTCCTTAATGCGATTTTTTTGACTTTATTTCGACAATGTTATCGCATTATTCAACATTATCATTTAAATAGGATTGGCAACTACACCCATACAATGAACTTGGAACTAGGACCACTACATTGAGTTTTACAACAATTTGAGGTAGATTGTGGATGCCTATATCTATGAAACTTGGACATTGAGTTCATCCCTAGATCTTAGAGAGTTTTAGCGTAGTCTCTCATCTCATTCCAGTTTTGTGTGTTATCCCAATTTTATTGAGCCCTTGCTTGAGTCGTACAAAGGTATTTGTTGGTGCAGAAATGCACCTAAGTCAAACCTGTGTTTTGATAATGGCAACATAGGTCAAAAGTTAAGTCTTTCTTGTGTTCTAACAAGTTAATCGAGTGTGCAGTAAAAAGCCCTAGCGAAGGACTGCTAGGCACTGGCGAAGGACTGCCAGCATCAAGCCCTAGCGAAGGACTGCTAGGCACTGGCGAAGGACTGCCAGCATAAAGCCCTAGCGAAGGACTGCTAGGCACTGGCGAAGGACTGCCAGCACCAAAAGCCCTAGCGAAGGACTGCTAGGCACTGGCGAAGGACTGCCAGTTCACAAGACCTGACAAAGGACCGTCAGGCAAAAGTCCAACCAAAGGAGCGGTTGGCATCAGGTAAACTCTCCCGAGTGGAGTAGGTGAGGACGCGTTCCCCGTCGAGGGAACAGTAGGCGTCGGTTCGACCTAGGGCTCCATTTTGGAGACCAAAGTCAGAACCAAGACAGCTAAGGCTGTATAAAATAATAATTAATTGTTTTATTGTGTTTTGGACTAACCCTTGATGCAGGACCGAAGGAACGTGTGTCTGCAACTCAGAGAGCCTCAAAGGAGTGAGGCAACAGCTGAGTAAGGCGCCCTGAGTGTCCAGGGCGCCCTCAAGGTGAACCAGAACCAATTGAAGCAAAAGGCCTTCGGCTGCTTACTGGGCAGGGCGCCCTCAGCAGCCAAGGCGCCCTCTCAGCCAGGGCGCCCTCAGCGCACAAGGCGCCCTCAGGTCCAAGGCGCTTCGCGCCTAAGCCAGCGAAGGCGATCAACTTTATCCAGCCGAGAAGACCGGGTCAACCAAGGCGCCCTCAGCGACCAGGGCGCCCCAGTGGTCAAACCTCATCCCTATTCCGGTGGGATAACGCTTGACCGAGCGGAATCCGGATCTTGGGACACGTGGCAGGGCGCCCCCGACGTTCAGGGCGCCCCTAGACCCTATAAATAGGACTCTCGACCAAGGCTTTCATATCAACTTCGTTCCAAAGCTTCCACGCTCTTCTGTGCTCACGCCTTGTTCCAGAAACTGCCCAACTTGAGCGACGACGTCCTGCTGCTCCGGAAAGTCAATCTACAACCGGACGTCGGTAACAGAAGAATTTTCATTAAAAGTTTATAAGTGCTGTAATTGTAAATCTCTTTCTGTAAACTGATTTTGCGTTCATATAGAATTGCCCAAAGTAAACGATCAACGATCGTGGGCCTTGGAGTAGGAGTCGACCTAGGCTCCGAACCAAGTAAAAATACTGTGTTCGCGTGTTTTATCTATTTCCGCTGTGCAAATTACTCTCTCCATAAATTCGAAAAGTTTTTGTCGATATTCACCCCCCCTCTATCGACTCTATCGATCCAACAAGTGGTATCAGAGCGGGGTTATTCAAACTTGGTGCAACCACCAGTTTGAAATTATTTTTCGGATTGTTTTTAATTTAAATAATTTTTTTTATCTTTATCCCGCACTGCTAATCCAAGACCAAGTCTTGGGACAATTTTTTGTAAAGTTTTCTTTTACAGAACAAATGTCTATGCAAGAGGGATTCAGCACCGCTAGACCTCCACTCTTCAGTGGAGAAGACTTTTCCTACTGGAAAAGTCGCATGGAGGTCCACCTGAAAACTCAGGTGGACATGTGGATCATTATCCAGTCCGGTCTGGAGATCCCCCGAAATGCGGAAGGACTTCCACAAAGCTACTGGGAGTGGGACAACACTCTAAAGCGCAAGATAGAAGCCGAGGCAAAAGCAACGCAAACCCTACAATGCGGGCAGACAAAGGTAGAGCTGAACCGAGTGGGCCCTTTCAACAGTGCAAAAGAGCTATGGACAAAACTAATTGAGCTGCACGAAGGGACTTCAGACACCAGGATCAGCAAGAGGGATCTACTGCTGAATAAACTCTACACTATCAAGATGGCTGACAACGAAACAGCAGCCCAGCTCCACGCACGAATCCAGGAGGTAATGAACGGTCTTCACACAATAGGTCACAAGGTTGAAAACCGTGACCTAATAAGGTATACTCTAAACGCCTTTCCTAGAAACACCTTGTGGGCATCTATGGTAGATGCATACAAGGTCTCTAGAGATCTTTCTAAAATAAAATTAGATGAGTTGTTTTCCGAACTAGAACTGCACGAACAAACTAACACCAATATGGTCGAGAGAGGTGTTGCTTTTCTTGCAGGCAAAACTCAAAAGACAACGAAGAAGAAGCCCGAACCTGAACCCGAGTCTAACTCTGACTTAGATTCAGAAGACGAGGAAGGAGAACAAACTAAGCTGGTCCGGCTCGCTCGAAACTACTACAAGGAGCTGAAGAACCGAACCAACAAAAGGAAAATCGGCCGAAGAAAGGACGAACCAACTGAACCCGCGAACAAGACTAATGTGACCTGCTTCGAGTGCAAGAAGAAGGGGCACTACAAAACAGAGTGTCCAAATCTGAAAGAGTCCAAAAAGACAAGAAGAAAGAAGGCACTGCAAGCAACCTGGGACGAGTCTTCCTCAGAAGAAGAAGAAGAGGCACCCCAGTCCAATCTCCTAGCTCTAACCGCATCAGAAAAAGTTGAGTCAGAATCAGAACAAGAGGACGGCGAGCTAACCTTCACAGAAGACGGAGAAATAAAGGTAACTGGTTTTAATAAATTGCAATTAAGTGAGTTGATATCTTTTCTTTCTCGAGACTTGGCTAAAGCCAAACTCCGAGTCGAATCCCTCCGACAGGAAGTAAAACTCCTGAAAGAGGAAGCTGACTCTAAACCCTTAACCGAGAAGGTTCAGGAAGGAACTTCTACTCAAGTTGAAAAACTTGAAAGGGAGAATTCCTCCCTGAAAACTCAGGTTAAGGAATTTAGAACAGCTTTAGAACGATTTACATCTGGTTCCAAGGGTCTTGACATGATCCTTGGAAAACAGAAATCAGTTCTAAATCGATCCGGACTTGGCTACCGAACCAAATCCCGACAAAGATCATATTTGTCTGTACTGAATCAGTCCAGAGGAAAAATTCAGGCATGGGTACCTAAACTGTGCCTGAACAAACCAACTGGATCAAATCAGTATTGGATCCCCAAGGACAAGATTCACATCTTGCCTAACCATCACCGTGGCTTTAGTCCAGGGGGAGCCAAACTGAAAACTATTTTAAAATGCTTGATTGTTTGCCTGTTTATTTAATTTATGCAAATTACCATGCTTAGACTTAGGCTAGTTTAAGGACAAAACAAACTTAACTGAAACTTGAAAACATAGTATTGGGTGGAGGTGAGATGATAGTACGTTGGGGAAACCAATTCTAATAAGATCAAGTTTACTTGGTCTCTTTAGACTGGTGAAACCAGCCGAAGCTACCGATCCAAAATCCAAACTAGTTAGACCAGAAATTTTTCAAAGAGGAATTTGAAAATGAAATTTCTTTAAAAGGCTTTGTCAAGGAAAGGGTGGATGATGCCATAAGGCTTCGGCCAAAGAAGGCCTAGTGCCTCGCCAAGACCTGGAAGCCAATTTTTGAAATTCAAATTCAAATTAATTTTTGTCAAATTCGAATCTAACACAAAATTTCAGCTAAGTATAGATTTAAAACATCTTTTCAAAAATTTCAAAATTACTTAAGTTTTCAAAACTTAAATTGTTTTCAAAATTTTTTCAAAAATAAACTATCAAAAACTGTCTCACAAAACCTATAAGGTTAACGTGATTGAAAACCCTAGATTTGGGTGAGACAGTAAAATTAAAACTTAATTATGATTCCCTTAATACCAGTGTTGTGATTAAAATCTCAAACCATGGTCAACATTGTCAAACTATGGTCAAACTTCGGTCAAAGCAGTCAAACCTTGGTCAATGTAGTCAAATCTGGTCAAAGACACTTAAATTAGAACAAATCCGGTCAAAAACATTCAAATTGGGTCAAAACCTGATTTTAGGGCGCCCAATCCCTTTAGGGCGCCCCGAGGGTGGTCAAAAGCTGCCAAAAGGCAGCTGCAGCCTTGTTTAGGGCGCCCCTGTCATGCAGGGCGCCCTCCCACAGTCAGTCAACAGCAGAAAGCTGCACAAACGGGACTGCAGACCTGGTAAAGGCGCCCTCGTCCGGAGAGGCGCCCTTACCAGTGTCCTTCGGTAGTCAAAAGCTGACAAAAAGGGCAGCTGCAGCCTGGTCAAGGCGCCCTGGTCAGACAGGGCGCCCTCGCCAGTCAAGGCGCCCTCCCGGGGAAGGGCGCCCAAACTGCCTATAAAAAGGGGCTCCCCTCCCCTTCTACTCCTCACACCAAAACACTTCTCCTCCTCAACCTTCTACCTTCCAAGAGATCTTGCACCCTCTCAAGCTCTCAAGCCCTCAACAATGCCTCCCCGAGCAAACCGGTATAATTTATTGTTTTTATTAATTTCTGCTCAATTCTTTAATAAATGCACACCTTCTTTAAGTATACATTTTTTTTCCTTAGAAGACGCCGACTTAATCAGGCAGAACCCGGTGCTCAACCTAGTCCTGATCCTAGGTTTCCCAACTTAGAATTGTGTAACAAGTTCGCTCGTACCACCTATAAACCTATAAAAACGAGCTACTTGAATAGACTATTCTTTACTCAATCCTGTCCCCTAGCTATGAACGTCATAAACTACTACCAACTGGACAATCTCGTATTCTGCACTCACCCAATCAATACTTCCTTATGTGCAGAATTTTATAATAATATCATTAGACAGGATAATCTTATATTCTCCACCATGGTTCAGGGTATTCCCCTAACTATCACACCAACTTTACTCAACCGATTTCTAGGACTACGACCCTCGCAGTCAACATTCTGTTGTTACCCTTCTAGGGAGCCTCCCTTTGATGCTCCCTACTCTGAGATTACCTTAGATACATTGCACTCATATTTCTTTAGGCAACGTGTAGCCAGACGATTTCAGTCTGTAAAATTAGAAGTGCAGGACTACGCCCTATATAGGGTCATAGTCCGATGTATCCTACCATTATCTACCAGGGACGTCACCACTATGCGTCCATTTCACGCCTTTCTACTGTATGCCATGATTCACCAGCTTGACATCGATATAGGACTTCACATCTTTCAGACTATCCTACACGCCTCCAGTGTTACCACACAAGGGCAAGTACGCACACCTTACTGCCACATTATCACATCCATATTACATCACCACGGCAGAAACATTACCGAGGGAGAGATGGCCGCCTTGACTGACTACGATGAAATAGGCTATAGAAACTTTGCCCTAGCTGGTATAGAGGTGTCCGGTACCGGGGTTCTGTCCTGGAGACGTCGGAGAGCAGCTCATCAGATCGATTCAGACAATGAGGTCGAGTACGACGTCGCAGATGTAGCAGCAGAAGCCCGAGCCCATATAGACGAGCCTGCTCCACCTACACTTTACGAGAGAGTGACCCGTATGGAGACACAGATACAGAGTCTCCGAGAGGAGGTCGAGGCTTATCATATAGAGCAGATGGACTCTCGCCGAGCTGATAGAGAGATAGCTGATGCACGATTCTTAGAGATGATGGCCCGATTCGATTCATGGCAGCCGGGTCCATCTGATCATCCCGGTCCTTCGTCTTAGATTTACTTTGCATTGTACTCGTAACTATCTGACTACCCCTACTCAGTAGGGTTGACTTATGTTTGACTGGTTGATCATATTTGAACCTTGATTACCTGCTTTATTTTCTGTTGATTTGATTATGAATAGTTAGGATTGTGTTCTGTAGAATAGGTTAAAAAGTTTTCTTAAATTGGATTTTAAAAACAAAAAAAATTTTGCTTTACTCAATTTCAAAATCAGTTTCAATTTCAAAATCATTTTTTTCGACTTAGTGTTATTTTTATTTAAAAACTACCCCTTTTAAAATTAGGGCTTTTTCGAAAATGGACCTAGCCTAGGCCTTAACTGTAGAACTGCATGCACCTATAGACTTAGAAGCCAGCATCTCACAAGCACCTTAGGGTACTTTTGATTGATAACCTAGAAAGGGTTGAGATGCTTAGGTCTTTGCCTTAATTCAAGATGCTTTAAGTTAGTGCATCTACAGTAATTGGGGCACTAAATACAACTTATACAACAATCAAGTTAAGTGTCAAGCTTAGAAAATCTAACTTGAACAGAAACACTTAACTTGACTAACCCTAGCAAAAACTACTGTTTATAACAGTTAGTAAGTAGCTAATTGGGTTAGACAGGTCCCTACAGAGATTGATTGATTTAGTGCAATTGATTGATTTAGTGCAATTGATTGATTTAGTCTAACTGATTCAGTACAGCAAATTATTTATTTTCTTTACTCATGCTATAATTATTTGTTTTGATATATGGCAAAGGGGGAGATAGAGAAAGGAAAAGAAAAAATTAATTTTTTTTAAATTTAAAAATTTTTTCTTTTATTCAAAAAGGTTCAAAATTTTGAGCTCTCTCAAGAAGTACTTAAGTTCTTAACGTTTTCAAAATCTTTTTAAGAAGTACTTAAGTTCTTAAAGTTCTCAAAATCTGTTTAAGAAGTACTTAAGTTCTTAAAGTTTTCAAAATCTTTTTAAGAAGTACTTAAGTTCTTAAAGTTTTCAAAATCTTTTTAAGAAGTACTTAAGTTCTTAAAATTTTCAAAATTCTGCTAAGTACTCTAGCTTAGAATTTTTTTAAAGCCTTCAAAATTTTGTAAAATACTCTAGCCCTTCAAAAGGTTCCTTTATTTTGAAAAACTTAAGACTTTAAAAAATTTTTTAAGTACTCAAATTATGCTTTAAAAACTCTACTATGTATTTTTAAGTTACTTCTAAGTAACTAAAACTTAAGTTTTCAAAATACACGTAAAGTTTTTTTCCCACGAACTTTTGAAAAATCTAGGGGGAGATTTCTTCCAGGGGGAGGGAACAAAATTTTAACTTGTTTTGCTTAAACTTAACTTTTTGAACTAGGGTTGCCATAAATCAAAAAGGGGGAGATTGTTGGTGCAGAAATGCACCTAAGTCAAACCTGTGTTTTGATAATGGCAACATAGGTCAAAAGTTAAGTCTTTGTTGTGTTCTAACAAGTTAATCGAGTGTGCAGTAAAAAGCCCTAGCAAAGGACTGCTAGGCACTGGCGAAGGACTGCCAGCATCAAGCCCTAGCGAAGGACTGCTAGGCACTGGCAAAGGACTGCCAGCATAAAGCCCTAGCGAAGGACTGCTAGGCACTGGCAAAGGACTGCCAGCATCATGCCCTAGCGAAGGATAGCTAGGCACTGGCAAAGGACTGCCAGCATAAAGCCCTAGCGAAGGACTGCTAGGCACTGGCGAAGGACTGCCAGCATAAAGCCCTAGCGAAGGACTGCTAGGCACTGCGAAGGACTGCCAGCATAAAGCCGTAGCGAAGGACTGCTAGGCACTGGCGAAGGACTGCCAGCACCAAAAGCCCTAGCGAAGGACTGCTAGGCATTGGCGAAGGACTGCCAGTTCACAAGACCTGACAAAGGACCGTCAGGCAAAAGTCCAACCAAAGGAGCGGTTGGCATCAGGTTGTGACGACCCACCTTTCGTTACTAACATAAGCTTTAAGTTACTACTACTTGACTTCCATTAACTCGCTCTAAATTTTTTTTTTCTTCCTTCTCTTTTTTTTTCAAAAAAAATAAAACAACTTTCATTTTATTTGCTTTGCCAGGATTTGACCCCTAGACCTCTTAGATGTAACACTAAAGCACTAACCAGCTGCTCTACACAACTTCTCTTTAATGGTACCAGTCGACTGCTATATAGCAGTCGACTAGTACCAGGCGACTGACCTTTTGGCAGGCGCCTGGTGCATCGAACAGAAGCTACTGTTCGATAGGGCAGGTGACTGGTCCTGTACCAGTCGACTGGCACGCCTGAAAACCTGCATTTCAGACCTGAAAACTTGTTTCAAAAGTCCACCAAACATATACTTTCAAGCCATACAAAGACATAACACCATTTCTATACTCTATACTAGTTTTATAAACATTTTAGCAACTCAAAACGAATCCATTAACTTGAAATTAGAATCTTTGCGAGATTTAACAAAACTATCAAAATATAAGCAAAACACTCTAGAGTTTGTACGAAACTTAACTTCTATGCGTAGTTTAAACAAGGTCATTCATTCTACCACTTCAAAACACCAAAACACATGTTCTACAAGACTTAGCCCAATGATCTCTTCCACGGTTCCGCCGCCACTGAACATCAATGCAAGTCCCATCGCCTCCTTAACTTATGCTTTTTCTTTACCTTTGTCTGTAATAGAAGGAAATGCAACTAATAAGCAAAATGCTTAGTAAGTAAATCCTAACTCACAAATCCAACGATAAGGGATAAACATGCTCTTTTCAAATAATGCTTGCTTCAAAACACATGCACTTTGAAATACTTACACATGGAAACTTTCATATACTTATCATGCTCAATCATACTTGAAAACATTTACTAGCACTAAAACATTGGCAAATCTAACATGCTCATAATTTCTTTTGAAACTTACTAATGATACATTTCCATACTTTAAAACACAACTTCTTTGCTCTTTCCCTTTAACATGCTTATAACACAACCATGTTATCATACATAACAAAACATGCACTTTAGAAAATTGAAACACTTTCATATACTCATATACTTCAAAATAATAATCAACTTTCTCAGGCCTTGACAATGTACCTGGTATCAGTGTGCCAATGCACGCATCCCTAATAGGTTTCGGGGTAGCTAGCCACCGCACCCTATTAGAGCTTCTTTCTAACTTTCTGTAGGCCTCTCTTTTGCCTGGTACATGTCCTTTTACAAAAGTAAAATACTTTCTTACTCATAATGCTTGTATTTATCAAGCTAACTTTCTTTTTTTCATAAACTTTGCACTATAAACCTTTACCTTTTCTTACTTGGAACTTCCATCGAGCACCTTGCGTGCCCTTAACCCAAAACTCAATTTTGGGACTTTTCAAGAAATTGGTCTCCCATACTTAGATCACATATATAAAAATCTACTACAATTCAAGTTCTATGATTAAAAACATGTATTCTTGAGAAATTTAATCACACAATAAACAATATTCTCCAAGCATGCATATAAATCACAAAATCAAGGTTCTACAACGAGAAAACTATATGCGAAGCTACTCCTATTGCAGGTGAGTGATTTACTTACCTTTTTTTTGAAGAAAACTCACTAAGTATCTCGAAATTCCTAGTGTAGGGCTCTTTTCCTCTTCCTTTGTAAGAAATCTCCACTCCTTAGCCCTAGGGAAGAAGCCCTAGGCTCTCCACTCAAGAGGAGGAAGAAGGAGGAAGAAAACCCCTTGTTTTCTCCCTGTTTTCGCAGCCCCTTTCCTCTGCTCGCGCGGCCTCCCGAAACCCTAATGGGGTCTTAACCCAACTTAAGTGGAAGTTTTAATACCTCTTCATGAAACGGGCTAAATCAACTATAATATTATTTCGTTTCATCCTTTTCTGTGCTTGATACCCTAGCCCAGTTGGTTTCTGCTTTAGCCATGAACTGGAGAGGTCGCGGGATCAAATCTCGCCCGACCTCTTATATATTTTTTCCTTATTTTGATCCGAAAAAATGCTATAATATTCCGAAAAATGCTAGAAAAATTCCTAAAAATCCCTAATAATACCAGGAAATTATTGGGTGTTACAATCCTCCCTACCTTATAAAAAGTTCGTCCTCGAACTTAGAACAGCTCTGGATACCTTTGCCTCATGCTATCTTCTGATTCCCAAGTTGCCTCTTCATACTTCTGATTCAGCCATAAGACTTTCACTAATGGTACCACTTTGTTCCTCAGCTTCTTATCTGCTCGATCTATTATCTGAATAGGTCGACTTTCATAACTGAGATCTTCTTGCACTTGTACCATCTGTGGCTCAATCACTTGGTTGGCATCTGGGATATGCTTCTTTAGCATTGAGACATGGAACACATTGTGTATTGCTGACATCTCTGAGGGTAGCTCCAACTCATAAGCTACTTTGCCAACTCTTTTCGTCACTGGGTAGGGCCCTACGTATCGAGGACTTAGCTTGCCTTTCTTGCCAAATCTCATCACACCCTTCATAGGAGCTACTTTGAGGAAAACTGTATCCCCAACTTCAAACTCTAACGGCCTACGCGTACATCGGCGTAGCTCTTCTGCCTACTCTGAGCAGTTTCTATTCTCTGCGGATACTCTTTATAGCTTCTGTGGTATCATCTATGAGATCAGTCTGTGACCCCATTTCCTTCTTCTCACTACCTTCATACCAACAGAGGGGAGATCTACACTTCCTACCATAAAGAGCTTCATAGGGTGCCATACCAATAGTGGCTTGGTAACTGTTGTTGTAGGCAAACTCAGCTAAACATAAATACTTGCACCAACTGCCCTTGAAGTCCAATGCACAAGCTCTGAGCATATCTTCTAGAACCTGATTCACTCTCTCTGTCTGTCCATCAGTCTGGGGATGGAAAGCTGTGCTGAATTTCAATTTGGTGCCTAACGCTGTCTGTACACACTCCCAAAAGTGTGAAGTGAAACGACCATCCCTATCAGAGATAATGGTCTTCGGGACTCCGTGTAGTCGGATCACTTCCTGCACATATAATTGGGCTAACTTTTCAATTGAGTAAGACACTCTGATTGCCAAAAAGTGGGCAGACTTGGTCAATCTGTCTACTATCACCCAAATAGCATCATAGCCATTAGTTGTCTTTGGTAGACCAACTATGAAATCCATGGCTATGTCTTCCCATTTCCACTCTGGAATCTGAATGGGCTGTAGGACACCTCCTGGTCTCTGGTGTTCTGCTTTAACTCTCTGACATGTCAGGCAGGTGCTGACATACTTAGCTATGTCTCTCTTCATCCCTGACCACCAAAATCTTCCTTTCAAATCCTGGTACATCTTAGTGGAACCAGGATGCATTGAGTAGGGAGTTCCATGGGCTTCTTCAAGAATCTTCTTTCTCAGCTCTTCATGATTGGGGACACATAAACGGTCACCATAGTAGAGTATCCCACTGTCAGATACTCTAAACTCCTTACTCTCTCCTTCTTGCATCTCCTGCTTGATCCTTTGGATATCAGAATCCTCAGCTTGCTCTTTCTGTATCTCTTCAAGCAAAGTTGACTCTAGTGTCAATAGGGCTAGCTGTCCATCAATAATCTCCACTCCATACTCTACTATCTCCTTCTGTAATGGTGGTGCCAATGATGATAAGGACATCAAAGTGGCACAAGTCTTTCTACTCAGTGCATCTGCTACTCTATTTGCCTTACCAGGGTGGTAAAGAATCTCACAGTCATAGTCCTTCACTAACTCGAGCCACCTTCGCTGTCTCATATTGAGGTCTTTCTGAGTGAAGAAATATTTCAGACTCTGGTGATCTGTATAAATCTTACACTGCACTCCATACAAGTAATGCCTCCATATCTTTAGAGCAAAGACTACAGCTGCCAACTCCAGATCATGAGTGGGGTAATTCTTTTCATAGTCCTTGAGTTGCCTGGAAGCATAAGCTATGACTCTACCTTCTTGCATAAGGACTGCTCCTAGTCCTAGCTTTGATGCATCACTGTATATATCAAAGCTCTTATCACCTTCGGGTACTGTAAGGATAGGAGCGCTTGTCAGTCTCTTCTTCAACTCAAGAAAACTCTGCTCACAGTCTTCAGTCCACTCATACTTCTTATTCTTTCTGGTAAGGGCTGTAAGTGGTGAAGCTATCTTGAAAAGTCCTCCACAAACCTTCTGTAGTACCCTGCCAAACCCAGAAAACTTCTGATCTCACTAGCATTCTTTGGTTGACTCCAGTTACTAACTGCTTCAATCTTGGCTGGGTCTACCATAATACCTTCCTTGGAAATAATGTGGCCTAGGAAGGCCACCTGATCAAGCCAAAACTCACACTTTGAGAATTTGGCGTACAACTCCTTTTGGTGTAAGGTTTGCAACACTATCTTCAGGTGTTCTTCATGTTCTTTCTGAGTCTTTGAATACACTAGGATATCATCAATGAAGACAATAACGAACTTGTCCAGAAAATCCTTGAACACTCTATTCATTAGATCCATAAACGTCGCAGGGGCGTTTGTCACTCCAAAGGGCATGACCACAAACTCATAGTGCCCATATCTTGTACTGAAAGCAGTCCTTGGCACATCACTCTCCTTCACTCTGAGCTGATGGTAACCTGATCGCAGATCTATCTTGGAGAACACTGTGGCTCCCTTCAGCTGATCAAATAAATCATCTATCCTTGGCAAAGGATATCTGTTCTTGATGGTTACCTTATTCAAAGCTCGATAATCTATGCACATTCGCATAGATCCATCTTTCTTCTTGACGAACAGTACAGGAGCTCCCCAAGGTGAATGACTAGGGCGGATGAAACCCTTGTCAAGCAGCTCTTGCAATTGTTCTTGCAATTCTTTCAGTTCTGCTGGCGCCATGCGATAAGGTGCCTTCGAAATTGGGTTGGTTCCTGGGGCCAACTCAATTTCAAACTCAATTTCCCGATTGGGAGGGAGTCCTGGTAACTCTTCAGGAAACACCTCAGGATAGTCACAGACTACCCTCACTTCTTTTTCTTCAACCTTCTCCTTGACTTGCATCACTATATGAGCTAGAAAACCAGAACACCCTTCTCTAACATTCTCTGAGCTTGTAAGGTAGATAAGAACCTTTTGTCTTTCTCCTTGGGTCTCCAATAAACTCAAATGAAGGTTCTGCTTCTGGTGTGAACTTGACTTTTCTCTTGCGGCAGTCTATAGAAGCATTGTACTTGCTCAAGAAGTCCATCCCTAAAATGACATCGTAATCCTTCATCTCAAGGACTACCAAGTCACTGTAGAGCTCTCGGTTGGAAATCTAGATTGGTATTGCCCTTAGCCTCTGAGTAGAGGCCATTACTTCCCCGACGGTAAGGTTGTTAAGAACTTCATCGTTCAATCTTCCTGGTGGCCTTTATACTGTTTAAGTAGTGCTCGGTGATCAAAGCACTACTTATCTAGTTCTTCGGAGGTTTGCGGCCTCTTAACACCGCTAGCCCCATTTAACGCTATCTCAGGCCTTCACATTTTCAACATTAGCCTGACTCTTTCTTTTTCAGTGCTAACTAGCTCTGGGCACAGATGAGCTAACCGCTTAACATCTTCACTGCTTCATCCACGGATTGTTCTCCTTGTCTGAACTCCGTGAATTCATCATAATGCTTGTTGGTTACTTGCATGTGAAAGTATTCTTCGAAGAACTCAGTCTCGAAGTCGGCCCATGTCATCTGGCTGACATTTCTCTTGGCCTTGACTCTCTCCCACTATATTCTAGCATCTCCCATAAGGCAGAAAGATGCACACTTTATCTTCTCTACCTCATGCCAGTCCAGTAGCCCTACTATTCTTTCCAACGTTTTGAACCATGCTTAAGCATCCCATGGTTTGCTTGTGCCTGGGAAGTTCCCTGGCTTCTGTTTCTTCTACTGAATGAGGTACACTTCTTGCCTTACCCCCCTTGCCAGGATTACAGAAGTAACCGATGGGTCTTTGGTCACAACTGGTGCCACTACATTCGCCACCAACGGGGTAACAGGAGTGGCCTACTGGTTAGCTATCATTGTGGCAATAACTTGTTGTTGTTCTGCTAACTGTCTCTGTAACTGAGCCACCACGTCTAAGAGATTTGGTGGGGGTACTGACTCTGTTGCCTCTTGCCCTCTAGGAGCTTACTCCTCATTTTGGGCCTTTCTAGGACGTCCTCAAATGTATAACTTAACACTTAATGGTAATGTTCCCAAACTTGCTTTAGGATATAACAAGACCTTGGTCTTGATTCTTACCTCATTTCTTAGTCCTAGAACTCATTCTAGGGCTTAGTAAGACCTTGGTCTTACTCAAAACTTTTATCAAGCACCTTGCGTGCCATAATCCCAAAACTTGCTTTTGGGCAAATCAAGACCTTGGACTTGCTATACTAAGATCACAACATGAAGGACGTCCTCTTGGTATTCTCCTACTCTATATCATAAAGAGGGTAATGACATTACATATCCTCATACTCAACTAGCATATGATATATTACCATACTATCATCATACTCATATCATCATATGTCATATCAATTGTCATATCATCATACTCGTCCTCATACTATCATCATACTCATGTAGCATATGTCATATCTTCATACTACCATCATACTCATATAGCATATACTGATCATGCACATAATAGCATATAATAATGCTAACATACTTCCTTACTAACTTACTTCATTATCTCCATGCACATATTAGTATATAATAATACTAACATACTTCCTTATCATCTTTCACTTTCTGATACTAGCAGTCAATAATGAAAAGTATACAAAACTACAACATATGAATTTCTTCATCATGCACTTACTGATACTAGCAGTCAATAATGAAAAGCATGCAAAACTATAACATATGAACTTCTTCATCATGCACTTACTGATACTAGCAGTCAATAATGAAAAGCAAGCAAAACTATAACATATGAACATCTTACTTGGCAGGCGGCAGGATTGATGCTTGATGTCAGTGTGGCGGAAGGGTGGAACCTTTTGCTCTGATACCACTCTGTGACGACCCACCTTTCGTTACTAACATAAGCTTTAAGTTACTACTACTTGACTTCCATTAACTCGCTCTAAATTTTTTTTTTCTTCCTTCCCTTTTTTTTTCAAAAAAAACAAAACAACTTTCATTTTATTTGCTTTGCCAGGATTTGACCCCTAGACCTCTTAGTTGTAACACTAAAGCACTAACCAGCTACTCTACACAACTTCTCTTTAATGGTACCAGTCGACTGCTATATAGCAGTCGACTGGTACCAGGCGACTGACCTTTTGGCAGGTGCCTGGTGCATCGAACAGAAGCTACTGTTCGATAGGGCAGGTGACTGGTCCTGTACCAGTCGACTGGCACGCCTGAAAACCTACATTTCAGACCTGAAAACTTGTTTCAAAAGTCCACCAAACATATACTTTCAAGTCATACAAAGACATAACACCATTTCTATACTCTATACTAGTTTTATAAACATTTTAGCAACTCAAAACGAATCCATTAACTTGAAATTAGAATCTTTGCGAGATTTAACAAAACTATCAAAATATAAGCAAAACACTCTAGAGTTTGTACCAAACTTAACTTCTATGCGTAGTTTAAACAAGGTCATTCATTCTACCACTTCAAAACACCAAAACACATGTTCTACAAGACTTAGCCCAATGATCTCTTCCACGGTTCCACCGCCACTGAACATCAATGCAAGTCCCTTCGCCTCCTTAACTTATGCTTTTTCTTTACCTTTGTCTGCAATAGAAGGAAATGCAACTAATAAGCAAAATGCTTAGTAAGTAAATCCTAACTCACAAATCCAACGATAAGGGATAAACATGCTCTTTTCAAATAATGCTTGCTTCAAAACACATGCACTTTGAAATACTTACACATGGAAACTTTCATATACTTATCATGCTCAATCATACTTGAAAACATTTACTAGCACTAAAACATTGGCAAATCTAACATGCTCATAATTTCTTTTGAAACTTACTAATGATACATTTCCATACTTTAAAACACAACTTCTTTGCTCTTTCCCTTTAACATGCTTACAACACAACCATGTTATCATACATAACAAAACATGCACTTTAGGAAATTGAAACACTTTCATATACTCATATACTTCAAAATAATAATCAACTTTCTCAGGCCTTGACAATGTACCTGGTATCAGTGTACCAATGCGCGCATCCCTAATAGGTTTCGGGGTAGCTAGCCACCGCACCCTATTAGAGCTTCTTTCTAACTTTCTGTGGGCCTCTCTTTTGCCCGGTACATGTCCTTTTACAAAAGTAAAATACTTTCTTTCTCATAATGCTTGTATTTATCAAGCTAACTTTCTTTTTTTCATAAACTTTGCACTATAAACCTTTACCTTTTCTTACTTGGAACTTCCATCGAGCACCTTGCATGCCCTTAACCTAAAACTCAATTTTGGGACTTTTCAAGAACTTGGTCTCCCATACTTAGATTACATATATAAAAATCTACTACAATTCAAGTTCTATGATTAAAAACATGTATTCTTGAGAAATTTAATCACACAATAAACAATATTCTCTAAGCATACATATAAATCACAAAATCAAGGTTCTACAACGAGAAAAC
Source organism: Boesenbergia rotunda (assembly GCA_024364735.1). NCBI lineage: Eukaryota > Viridiplantae > Streptophyta > Magnoliopsida > Zingiberales > Zingiberaceae > Boesenbergia > Boesenbergia rotunda. The sequence continues at coordinate 188,716 of JAGFNQ010005495.1, forward strand.
TACATGCGAAGCTACTCCTATTGCAGGTGAGTGATTTACTTACCTTTTTCTTGAAGAAAACTCACTAAGTAACTCGAAATTCCTAGTGTAGGGCACTTTTCCTCTTCCTTTGTAAGAAATCTCCACTCCTTAGCCCTAGGGAAGAAGCCCTGGGCTCTCCACTCAAGAGGAGGAAGAAGGAGGAAGAAAACCCCTTGTTTTCTCCCTGTTTTCGCAGCCCCTTTCCTCTGCTCGCGCGGCCTCCCGAAACCCTAATGGGGTCTTAACCCAACTTAAGTGGAAGTTTTAATACCTCTTCATGAAACGGGCTAAATCAACTATAATATTATTTCGTTTCATCCTTTTCTGTGCTTGATACCCTAGCCCAGCTAGTTTCTGCTTTAGCCATGAACTGGAGAGGTCGCGGGATCAAATCTCGCCCGACCACTTATATATTTTTTTTCCTTATTTTGATCCGAAAAAATGCTATAATATTTCGAAAAATGCTAGAAAAATTCCTAAAAATCCCTAATAATACCAGGAAATTATTGGGTGTTACACAGGTAAACTCTCCCGAGTGGAGTAGGTGAGGATGCGTTCCCCGTCGAGGGAACAGTAGGCTTCGGTTCGACCTAGGGCTCCATTTTGGAGACCAAAGTCAGAACCAAGACAGCTAAGGCTGTATAAAATAATAATTAATTGCTTTATTGTGTTTTGGACTAACCCTTGATGCAGGATCGAAGGAACGTGTGTCTGCAACTCAGAGAGCCTCAAAGGAGTGAGGCAACAGCTGAGTAAGGCGCCCTGAGTGTCCAGGGCGCCCTCAAGGTGAACCAGAACCAATTGAAGCAAAAGGCCTTCGGCTGCTTACTGGGCAGGGTGCCCTCAGCAGCCAAGGCGCCCTCTTAGCCAGGGCGCCCTCAGCGCAGAAGGCGCCCTCAGGTCCAAGGCGCTTCGCGCCTAAGCCAGCGAAGGCGATCAAATTTATCCATCCGAGAAGACCGGGTCAACCAAGGCACCCTCAGCGACCAGGGCGCCCCAGTGGTCAAACCTCATCCCTATTCCGGTGGGATAACGCTTCACCGAGCGGAATCCGGATCTTGGGACACGTGGCAGGGCGCCCCCGACGTTCAGGGCGCCCCTAGACCCTATAAATAGGACTCTCGACCAAGGCTTTCATATCAACTTCGTTCCAAAGCTTCGACGCTCTTCTGTGCTCACGCCTTGTTCCAGAAACTGCCCAACTTGAGCGACGACGTCCTGCTGCTCCGGAATTTCAATCTACAACCGGACGTCGATAACAGAAGAATTTTCATTAAAAGTTTATAAGTGCTATAATTGTAAATCTCTTTCTGTAAACTGATTTTGCGTTCATATAGAATTGCCCAAAGTAAACGATCAACGATCGTGGGCCTTGGAGTAGGAGTCGACCTAGGCTCCGAACCAAGTAAAAATACTGTGTTCGCGTGTTTTATCTATTTCCGCTGTGCAAATTACTCTCTCCATAAATTCGAAAAGTGTTTGTCGATATTCACCCCCCCCCTCTATCGACTCTATCGATCCAACACTCTTTACATATCTGATAGTATTAAGATGATGTATGAACAGTATTAAGATATGCAAGTATGAACGGTATTTATGATGAAAAGTACGTTACGATAGGTAACGACGAATGATGCTTTATCTTATTTTAGGAATTAGATATTTAGAAGAATATAGGTGTAGAAAAAAAACTATAATTTATGATATTACGTATAATCTATAATAAAGCCACATGTAGAAAATTATCTGATAGCCTACCCACAGGAGATTATAACACTCTCACCTATGTAAACATATAGTATTAGTTCCATGATATTAATACGGATATAATTAATGGTATAGGTCATATGGTATAACTTAGGTAGGGACGCATAGGGTAGGGTTCTAATTATGATAACGCTTATTATAGGTTATGGGTCACTGATATCTTAGATATAATATATAAGACTACCTTAAGTAATTTATGGTAATATAATAAGTAGGATCTCACCCATTCTATAATAATCATACAACTAATATAATTCATAACTCGGGCTGAGAACTAATGTTTCAGAAGCATACTATTATTAGGTTTACCCATAATTAAAATAAGGATATAATTAGGATATATGTATATAATTATATCATGGAGTTAATAATGACATTAGCCAATTATATGTCAAGGAGATAATCAGAACTTCGATATACAACGATGCTTCCAAGCTAGGACTTGGAGTTGTACTTAGGCAGAGTGGTAAGGTCATTGCTTATGCCTCTAGGCAACTCAAGGAAAATGAGCAGAACTACCCCACTCACGATCTGGAATTGGGCTGCGGTGGTTTCGCTCTTAAGATATGGAGACATTATCTGTACGGAGCACAGTGTCGAATTTATACAGACCATCAGAGTCTGCGATATTTCTTCACTCAGAAAGATCTGAATATGAGGCAACGTCAATGGCTTGAGTTGGTAAAGTACTATGACTGTGAGATCCTCTATCATCTAGGGAAGGCAAACAAAGTGGCCGATGCACTCAGCCGGAAGTCAAGTACCGCCTTGATGTCCATATCTAAATTACCCCGACCACTTGAAAGAGAAATTTTGAATTTTGGGGTCGAGGTCATCTCCGGGCGACTTTCCAACATGACAATATCACCCGCACTGTTTGAGGATATATTGGAAAAACAAGAGGGCGATCTAAGTCTGCAGAAAATAAAACAGGGGATCCTGGAAGGAAAGGGCGATGGTTTCCATATCGCAAAAGGGGGGGTATTATACCTTAGGGATCGTCTATGTATCCCTAATGATCCGGAGCTTCGAAGAAAAATACTGACGGAAGCTCACGAGACCCCTTATTCGATGCATCCCGGATCCACCAAGATGTATCAAGATCTGAAGGAGAAGTTCTGGTGGTCCGGTATGAAGAGGGATGTGGCTCAGCATGTTAGTACTTGCATGACTTGCCAGCAAGTAAAGGCGGAACACCAGCGACCCGAAGGAGTTCTACAGCCACTAGCGATTCCGGAGTGGAAATGGGAAGACATCTCTATGGATTTCATTTCAGGGCTTCCCAGGACTACTAATGGATATGACGCAATATGGGTGATCGTGGATAGGCTGACGAAGTCTGCTCATCTCTTGGCGATCAAGATGACCTATTCGATTGAGCAACTGGCTCAACTATATGTTAAGGAAGTAATCAGACTTCATGGAGTTCTCAAGACCATTATCTCAGATAGGGATGGTCGTTTTACTTCGTATTTTTTGGAATGCGTTCAGAAGTCTCTCGGCACCAAATTGCGATTTAGCACCGCCTTCCATCCGCAGACTGACGGGCAAACTGAACGAGTGAATCAAATATTAGAGGATATGTTGAGAGCTTGTGCCCTGGATTTCAAGGGAAGTTGGTGTCGATATCTATGCTTGGCGGAATTCGCTTACAACAATAGCTACCAAGCTACTATAGGAATGGAACCTTATGAAGCCTTGTATGGCAGGAGATGTAGATCTCCGATATGTTGGTACGAGAGTGGGGAAAAGAAGGAGATGGGACTCGCAACGGATGTTATTGACAGCGCCACCCGAGCTATTCAAAATATTCGACAACGGATAGAAACTGCTCAGAGCCGGCAGAAGAGTTATGCCGATGTCCGGCGCAGACCATTGGAATTTAATGTTGGAGATTTGGTATTTCTTAAAGTGGCTCCTATGAAAGGGGTGACAAGATTTGGGAAGAAAGGAAAGCTGAGTCCGAGATATGTGGGGCCATACTTAATTCTGAAAAGAGTTGGTAAGGTGGCATATGAGTTGGAGCTGCCTCCAGAGATGTCAGCTATCCATAACGTATTCCACGTATCCCTGCTGAAAAAGTGTATCCCGAATATGGACCAAGTGATCGAGCCGCAGATAGTACAAGTACAAGAGGACCTAAGTTATGAGAGCAGACCCATCCAGATTTTGGATAGGGAAGTCAAGAAGCTGAGGAATAAGGAGGTACCTCTAGTCAAGATCTTATGGCGAAGCCAGCGGTTCGAGGAAGCTACCTGGGAACGCGAGGACGAAATGAGGCGCAAGTACCCGGAATTATTCTAAGTTCGAGGACGAACTTTCACGAGGTATGGGGGATTGTAACGACCCGAAAAATTCTCTTAATATTTTCTTAAAATATTGAGCATGTCTAGATAATTTTCCGAGGGGCCCAGAAATAATTATGTAAAATTGGGTCTAGAAATCCATGTTTTCTCATTTAAATTGAGAAAAACTAGGTACTAATGAGCTTTAAATGGGCTCCAAAAGTGGGTATTAATTAGGTAAAATTAATATAAATTAGGTAAAATTAATATAAATATAAAAGAATTTTATTTAGGAATATTGGCATAATTATGGGTGATTTTAGGGGGGATTTTCGGAATTTAAGAAAATAAAGTAATAAAATAAATGAAATGAAAATCAAAATAAAAAATAAATGTGCATGAGCCAAGGATTGAACCTTGGACCTCTTGTACAACCAAGAATGCTTTAACCAACTCACCTAGCAAGGAATTCTTATGAGTAATTGAAGTGGAGGATGGTTAAGAGGTAAAAGGAGGTGAAGGGTCATGGAGAGGCTCTTCATTTGCCTCCTTGATGGGTTATAATGAGAGGAGTTTTGGGAGTTACTTCTTCTCTCAATCAATTGCATTCCCTCTCCTCTTCATTCCTCATTCTTTCCGAGCACCAAAGGGAGGAATTCCTTGGGGAAAACTTCACAAGAGGTCTCATCTCTCAAGATCTAAAGTTCCTACAAGGTGACAAGGACTAGTTGTGGTCAAGAGATACCAAGTCCTCTTCCTTCTCCTCTTTCAAGGTTCGAAAAAAAATTAAGAAATCTAAGGTAAGACTCCCTCACCTGTGGTATAATAGTTATCTATGATTTCCATGATTTTTAGTATGATATATGGGGTAGTTTTTGGATGTGATGTGGAAAGGAAAGAAAAACCAAGGTCCTTAAGTTTATGGATTTCGGCCAGCATGATTTAAAAGCCTATAAATATGATAAAAATCTTGATAATATTGTTTAATGTTCTCTTATGATGTTTAGTAAGTAGATATAATTTTTGGGATTTTTTGGAGTACCCTAGGACACTCTAGGGTTTCGGCCAACATGAAAGGGACAAAACCAGGGTCCCTATGTTTATGGGTTTTTTCCACCATGATTTAAATGTCTATAAATATGTTAAAAATCATGATGATGTTATTTTATGTTCCCTTATGATGTGTAGAAGTTAAGTATAATTTTTTGGAATTTTTGGAGTACCCTAGGACACTCTAGGGTTTCGGCCAACATGGAAGGGACAAAACCAGGGTCCCTATGTTTATGGGTTTCGGCCACCATGATTTAAATGCCTATAAATATGTTAAAAATCATGATGATGTTATTTGATGTTCCCTTATGATGTGTAGAAGTTAATTATAATTTTTGGGAAATTTTGGAGTACCCTAGGACACTCTAGGGTTTCGGCCAACATGAAAGGGACAAAACCAGGGTCCCTATGTTTATGGGTTTCGGCCACCATGATTTAAATGTCTATAAATATGTTAAAAATCATGATAATGTTATTTGATGTTCCCTTATGATGTGTAGAAGTTAATTATAATTTTTGGGAATTTTTGGAGCACCCTAGAGGCCCATATGGTTCGGCCAACCCCAAGGACCCAAGGGTTAGGGTTGAGTCTTTAACTTCAAGCATATGTTTATGTGTTGCCATGATACAAGGAGGAAGGATGGTGATTATGTGAATTTTCACATGGCCTTGGGACTCCACATATTTCGGCCAATAAGGGTTAATAGGATAAAAGTTAAGATTTATTTCAAGTAAGGGTCCCAATGGCCCTATGGTAAGATGTGATTTATGTTTATGAATGATAGGCCATGTTATGAATGATATGTCATGTTTATGAATGATATGCCATGGTTATGCATGATATGCCATGTTTATGAATGATATGCCATGTTATGAATGATATGCCATGTTACGAATGATATGTCATGTTTATGAATGATATGACATGTTTATGCAAGATATGCCATGTTTAGGAATGATATGCCATGTTTTAGGATAATATGAATGTATGTCATGCTCTATGAATGATGTGTACCTATGCCATGTCTAAGAATGAGAATGATGTCACGACAAGTATGTTATGTCTATGTTCATGATAAGAAGGATGCCATGATAAGTATGGTATGATCATGTTCATGATAAGAATGATGTCATGATAAGTATGTTATGATCATGTTCATGATAAGAATGATGCCATGATAAGTATGCTATGAATTTCTTATGAATGATGAAGCATGCAAAGTATTTTACTTTATGAATGGGCTTGTACCGGACCCAAGTATGGGTCCAAGGGATGGGCACCTTAAGAACGCCCCGGTTCTGGACTACCGGAGCTGTCCACGGTTCTGGCACTACCGGAGCTGTGCAACAGGGATGGGCTCCTTGAGAACACCTCGGTTCGGGGACTACCGACTATGCTATCCTTACCCTAGTAGGTCGGGGCTCACTACCTCAGACTTACTAGGGATGCGCGCTATGATGTATGTATGTGGTACAAGCCGGGGACCCCAAATGTTATGATGATTATGTTTAAGCATTTTGAAAGTATGATTCTAAAAGTTAAGCATCTATATGTATATGCATTCCACCCATGCATTCATACATGTTATGCATTATGTTATGATAATGATGTGTTATGCTTATGCTCCATGTTAAAAGATATGTATGAGAATGAATGATCCATGTTATGATTATGGTAAGAAGATGCTCTTATGATATGGTAGAATGTATGCCTATGTTTATGTCATATAGGTTGGTTTATAACTTATGTTTATATTTATGCCATGTCTCATGCCATGCTAGGAAAGTTTATTAAGTTATGCTATGCCGTGTATCATGTCATGCTTAGAATGTTTACGATGTCTATGCTTGATATGCTAGAAAGTATGCCTATGGTTGATTTACATCTTATGCTTATGTTCATGCCATATATGATGCCATGCTTAGAATGTTTAATTATGTTTATGCCTATGTTTATACTTTATGCCATGATAAAAATATTTAATTAGATTTATGCCCATGTTTATGCTTTATGCTATGATAGAAATGTTTATGATGCTTATGTTCCATATGATTATGAATGAATGACGAATGAGTTTAGTGAGTAGGAAAGAGTCTTACTAAGCCTGTGTGCTTATAGTCTTTTTCCTTATACTGCAGATCATGCAAGGGGACCATGAGGAAGCAACAGGAGGGCAAGATTATATGTGTGTGATAGTGACTTGGCCCATGAAATCGAATGTGTTAACCGTTTATGCTAAGAACTTTATTTTTGCTACCTATATGCTCGAATAGTGACTTATGGAACTTTATGATAAGATGTCAAGTATGATATGATATGAACCTTATGGTATGATGTTAAGCATGTTATGATATGATGTTAAGCATGACGTTCATATGTTAAGTTCCATGTGTAGGGTTTTTCGGGCCACGAAAACCGCTTTTTCGCGTCGCGGAAACCCCGAAATCCCCAATAGCAAGGATCCGAGCGAAGAAAGCCATTTCAAAAAATTACGAGTGCTCGTTTACATACTTCAAAACCCGATCTACTCCTAGATCTAAAGAGGGATAAACATTTTACCTTTGATGCATGCCCCGTTTAATCCCGTTCGCTCCCTTTTGGATGTCGAATCTCTAGGACGTCAAGTGCCGTCCCTCTAGAAGTATCCACGCGAACAAAAGTAGATGGATGAAATCCTTTAGGTGTGCTAGCACCTTGTAGGATTCGGCCAAGAGGAGAAGAAGAAGAAGAACTCCAACAATTGGAGAGGAAGAAGAGAAGACACCCCTTTTAGGAAAAATGAAACAAAACCCACTTTTGTTCTCCCATGGTGGCCGGCCACTTAATGGCCATTAATGGCCATTAAGTGGCCGGCCATAATGGCCACTAATGGCCATTAGGTGGCTTTCCTTAACCCCTTTCAATTTGAATTCAAATTCAAATGGGGGGGAAACCAAGCCAAGTCATCACTTGGTCAAGTCAAGGTGAGGTGGCCTTTTGGTCAAGTCAAACTTACCTTTTATGGAATTTTCATATTTAGTCAAGTCAAACTTGACTCCATTTCTTCTCCCATGTCAAGTCTAACTTGAAGTGGAACCAAGTCAAGTCAAACTTGATTTGGATTTGGGTCAAGTCAAACTTGCCTTTTATGGACTTTCCATATTTAGTCAAGTCAAACTTGACTCCATTTCTTCTCCCATGTCAAGTCTAACTTGAAGTGGAACTAAGTCAAGTCAAACTTGATTTGGATTTGGGTCAAGTCAAACTTGCCTTTTATGGACTTTCCATATTTAGCCAAGTCAAACTTGACTTCAATTTTTCTCTATCTATTTGTTCTTTGCGTGTGACCCTATAGGTTCTTGTAACGTTGGCAATGCTTCTAACCTCTTAGAAACATAAGCAATGAGCGGTATCTAGCAACACATCATTGCTACCCAAGTTACAAGAATGTTGAGATCCAACATCACCAATGTGACTAATAATTGTGACCATCACAATATGTGACAATGTCCTTCTATCCTCGATATCTAGATCGATCTTTCATGAGGCATAGACCGTGTCATCCTCCAATCAATCTAGGTGTCTTGAACTCCAAGTAGACTCACTATAATCAAATAAGCTCAATATCTCATATTGCCTTATTTGGGCATGGTCATGCACTTAGTGATCTCACTCTATCAAGACTATGATATCTCTCCCGTCATATAGGAGGGATAGATCCCATCTACATCATTCACATCCCTCCGCATAATTTGTTACATACCCAGTAATCGCCTTTATAGTCCACCCAGTTACGGGTGACGTTTGACGAAACCAAAGTACATAACTCCTTATGTAGGGAACTATGGTGACTTCAGGTCTAAGGACTAATAGTCATACTAATAGTCACATGAGAAAGTATATGACACTCATATAACGATCCATGATACTTTCTCATGGTGGGTCATTCAGTATACATTCTCCAATGCATACCCATGTGTCAACTTGATATCTCATATCCATGACTTGTGAGATCAAGTCATCGTGTTGACCTACATGCTAGTCTCTATGCATTAACATTGTCCCTGAATGTTAATACTTGACTAGGAATAATTAAGAGTAGTGTTCTCTATATCATCTCACTATCGATTCAAGTAATCGATTGATATAGATAAGAACCTTCTACTCAAGGACGTTATTATACTAAGTTATTTGGCACTGATACACATAAGTACAATAACCATAAGAAATGCCTTTATATATAAGAAATATATATACAAGAATATGATACAATGAGTCCAAAAAGTAATCATCATATGATTGGCTCTAGGGCTCTCACTAACACCATGTCATTATATTAGGGATGGTGGTAGGGGCATGTATATGTAAGGTTTAAGTTATTCCGCTGCAGTATGATGTTACATGCCTTAAGTATGTCAGCGTAACGCCGCTTAGGAAAAAAAAAGCGGGCGTTACATAGAAGGTTTACTATGTTTATGTTCATGCCATGTTATGTATACGATAAGTGATTTAAGATGTTATGTTCTAAGCAGAGCACCAAGTATGTTAATGTTTTCATGTGCTCATTATGAGATGATGAATGATGAATGATTTTGTGAGTAGGAAAGAGTCTTACTAAGCCTGTGTACTTATAGTCTTATTTCCTTATACCGCAGATCATTCAAGGGGACAATGAGGGAAGCAGCTGGAGGGCAAGAACGCATATGTGTAGTAGTGACTTGGCCCAGGAAACTCTATGTTTACTGTTTATGCTAGAACTTCACCTTGGTTACTTATATGTCTGAATAATGACCTATGGAACCTTATGATATGATGTTACGTATGACATGATATGATATGATGCTTAAGTTCAAAGTTAATATACTAAGGTTCCTATGTCATTAAGTTAAGAATGGTAACAGGGCATGTATAAGTTAAAGTTATTCCGCTGCCTTATGATGTCTACATGCCCTAAGCATGTTAACGTAACACCGCTTATGAAAAAAAAAACGGGCATTACACCATAAGCCAAGTAAACACATTGAGCGTAAGTACCACCTGATACGAGACATCGTAAATGCGAGGAGAAGTTATTGTCGCCAGGATTGCATCAGCAGATAACCTGGCAGATCCTTTCACCAAGGCCCTTCCAGCGAAACCTTATGATAGGCATGTTGAGGGGATGAGAATCAGATGTATGACAGTTCGATGGTAGTATAGTCTTGTAGTATAAGTGAGAGATTGTTAGGATGTATACTAGAAACCTAGTTTTTGTATGAATCTATATTTTAGAATAAGAATCACAATGATCATGATTGCATTTTATATTTGTTATATGTATGCGATTGTCTGATATTTCACATTGTAGATAACATGGTGTGTGGTGTCACACAGAAGATTATGTTATCAGTTCCTTGTGAAGTATAAGTAGTAGCTCACAACCTAGATGGATTTGGATAAACCATTGAAACGATTGTAGTGTAATTTGATATTAGTCTATCTTGACTATAGAATTACACTAGTGCACTTTGTGTGTATTGAGCAGGACTGATTTGAGGTGATTCGATTTATACTGACTATATAATCGAACAAGACCTCAGGTTATTATGAGTGTACTTGCTCTTAATCCCGATATAATAATGGGCATGCACACTTAATATTTATTTCTTTAGTTTATCAATGGGCGAGATTTATTTGTTAAATCAATAGACCCGGTAAATTATGAAATAATATTATTTATATGGTGTGCCATTAATTATAGAAGGAAACCGTGTCCTAATTATTTTAGGATAATGATGTCCCTTTGAGAAGCGCATAAAGATTATCATGTAAATCTTACAAGTGGACTTGGTCTGACATGATAATTAGGTTGAGTAGTACTACTCTTGGAGTTAGATATTAATTAATTAAATTATCAATAATTTAATTAATTAATGGACATGCGATATTATAAACACGGGGAGATAATGTACACATAATATGGTGGAGCCCATATTTTATTATGGGGTTGGTGCGGTAGTTCAATAATAACCCATTAGTATAGCGAGTTATTATTAACGGGTTGGGCTGAGAATCCGTTAGGTGACTAAAATCAACTCCTCCTCATAGTCCCTATTGTAGCCTATAAATACCTCATAAAGTCATGAAATCAAAATCCTAATCAAGCCTCTCTATTCTCTCTCTCTCTCTCTATATATATCTCTCTCTTTCTCCTAGGGTTGCAGCACCGCAAGCCATCAAAGGGAGGTGGCCGGCGGCAACAAGAAGGCAATGGGGAAGGGAGAAAGGCTATTCTTCTTCTTCTTCTTTCTCTCTTCTCTCCTTTGGCCGGCGCATCCATAAGGGAGGGCTAGGGCCAGCAGCGCAAGGAAGAAGAAAGGAGAAAGACGTCCTTCCTTGGAGGTGGTCGGCGCAAGCAAAGAAGAAGGAGAAAGAGGTTTTGGTGGCTTCATTTCTTGGAAGACCATCACCCACACGACGTCCAAGAAGAGGATAGGAATACGATAGAAGATCTAGAGGTAAAATAAGAGGGATAATCTTGTTTTCATTCTTCTAGTTTAATTGTTTTCTTATTTTACTTGGACCCTGAATTGAACACAAGAACCGACGATCCATAATTCATCATCAATTCTGAGGCTAATTGATAAAAGAGTTAGATTGCTAATCGAATAGCATGATGATGAAGTAGGTTATTTGGAAAATTTTCTTTCCATCCGGATTAGTTCTAATCAATAGATTTTTAATCCGGAGATATGGAGAGGACCATAACCGAAACTACCAACAACTATATGTCTATGTTTTCTCTCAGCAGAACCATTTTGTTCTGGAGTGTGAGGGCAAAAAACTTGATGAAGATTCCCACAAGAGACAAGATGATGATAAAGTGCTTGATATTCTCCTCCCCAATCAGCATGAAGAGAGAGTATTTTGCGATTAAAATATAGTTTAACTTATATTTGAAAAATACAAAATATATCAAATAAATCAAATTTTCTTTTCGTAGGATAAAGCTAAGTGTATTTACTAAAATGATCAATGAAGGTAACATAATATAAGAAACCTTGGTTAGACAAGATAGGTGCAGGCCCCAAATATCAGAATGAATTATTTCAAGTGGAAAATCAGAAACGCGTTCAGATGAAGAAAAAGGTAACTTACGACTTTTAGATTTCATGCATGCCTGACATGAATGAGATGAAGATAAAGTAAAGGAAGTAGGTAAATCATACCTATTTATGATCGTCTGAACAATATGAAGGGAAAGATGACCAAGTCGAGCATGCCAGATTGGTATATTTGCGCGTTCACCAATAAAAGTTTTTACTGAAGAATTTTGAAGATAGTAGAGGCTATTTTTTATTTTCCCAAGAAACACAGTAGTATTTGTTTCTTTATTTTTTATAAGATAATGATTATGATGAAATTCAAAAGAGACATTGTTATCAAGACAAAACTGACGTACGGAGTGTAAATTTTTAGTAATGGATGGAACATGAAAGATGTTGCGCATGTGAAAAGTACGATTGGACAAATGAATATATGTGTTTCCAAGATTAGTAATATGCAAACCCGAGCCATCATCTACTTGTTCCATATCCGAACCAGTGTATGGTAATACTTCTGTAATGATATTGTAGTTTGATGGGACATAATGGGTTGCTCTAGTGTCAATATACCATTCAGTAGATAAAAATTTTGAAGGTTTGCAATGAGTAGGCATAGATTAGAGAACTTTAGTATGGACTTGTGAAGTAGTTGCGTGTCTTAAAGATCTTCTTAAAGTTGAAGGACCACCGATGAAGGTTCTGTCGAAACTTTTAGGACATTGAATGCCACTATGTCCAATTTAGAGACAAATTTGACATCTTTGAATCACTACAAGAAAATTACTTTTCCGCAGCGCGTTATTAACAGCGCACATTAAAAGCATGCTGTTAATAGTATTATTAACAGCATGCATATTGATGTGCGCTGTTAATACCATACATTTAAAAAAAAAAGAAACATCAACAGCATACATTAAAAGCAAGCTGTTAATGCTATTATTAACATATTAACGTACGCTGTGAATAAATAATAACAACGGCAGCATACAAAAATTGGTACGCTGTTAATACATCTATTTATTATATGTGATATATTACAAATAAAATTACAATAATCACTATTTCATTCCTTTTATTTGTCGTGCCCTAGCCCTCACCACCGCAACTCCCAATCTTTTTCCCTTCCTCGCACCCGATCGCCCTCGCCCCACTTGCGATCGCCTTGTCGCGTCGTCGTCAGGAGGCAGCACCACCAGCAGGAGTCTCGCCTCCCTTTCTCTCGGATCGCCGACACCAAGATCCGCCGTCGGCCGCGCCAGCCTTGTGGCGAGATCTTTCCTTGGCTCTTCCGGTCATTTCCGCCTTGTGGCCTTTCTTCGTTTTGGAGGAGTTTCTTGATTGTGGCAGTTGATTTGTGCAGGAAAACATACCTTTGGAGGAGGTGTTCGATAACTTGCGATGCGGCCTTGGAGGCCTCACCTCCGAGCAGGCCCTTCAGCGGCTCGAAATCTTCGGTCCCAACAAGCTCGAGGAGAAGCAGGTGTTCGATTGATTCTTCCTCTCGGTTTTTCGTGTCCTTGAAAAAATTGATTCTTGAAGTCGGTTTGTTGAAGATTTCATGCAGGAGAGCAAGTTTCTCAAGTTCTTGGGGTTCATGTGGAACCCTCTTTCCTGGGTTATGGAGGCCGCCGCCATCATGGCCATCGCCCTTGCCAATGGAGGGGTCAGTTACTGTTTTTGCCTAATTGAAGTTGTCATTGATCTTCTTCTTGTTATACTTGGCGTCTTACCTATTAGTGTTTTTGCAAATTGTTTCCTTGAACAGGGAAAGCCTCCAGACTGGCAGGACTTTGTTGGGATTATAACTCTTCTTTTAATCAACTCCACTGTTAGAATGACCTGTTAGAATTCGATTGTACATTCTTTTTCTTTTACAGGATTTACAGTCACAAAGGAACTTACCTCAGCAGTTGTCAATAGTGTTGTTAATGGAGAGCCAAAATCCCCTTCGATTTGGAGTGACAGAGCCTCTACTGAAGATAATTCTCCTATTGCATCTTCGTTCAGTTTTGATGGCAAGATTGAAAAGCTTAATGGTATCCATGAACACATGAATGAATCTGCCTATGATAACAATGAAGTTTCATCGTACAACAATGAAACTCATAGGTACTTTTATTTTCTTCTCTCATCATTTTTCTCTTCTTTATGTAATCATGAAGCAATTTATGCTAAAATTTAAATCTTTGCAACGAATAGCAAGAACTTCATTTTTATGTTTTATGCAGTTTGGTGATTTTTTCATTGCACGCATATTAATTTATTTATTGATGATATCCATTTGTCTTCTTTGCATGTTCTAATTTCTCTATTTTTTTTCTTTAATTGGGTTTTTCCTATATACCTTTAACCTTCATTTCAGAATAAATTCTGTAAAATGGTTCATTGTGGATCTTCATGTTCTGCTTGAAATGGACACAATTTCAGGATGATTTTTGCTAATCATGTTTTTTTCCTCTTCTGAAATGCAATTTCATTGCGTGCTTGTCATTTCTGTGGTCAACTTGTGTGAACTGTCAACATGAAAAGGATAGCTGGTTCACCATGTGTCAACATAAAAAGATATTACCATGAAAACATGATGTCTTCTTAGTTCCTAGTTGAGGATGAGGGATAACAAAAGATAATAGGGAGAGATTATTTTCATATTGAAACTTGTTTAATGAATATAACTGATGTAAAAAATATAACATATGTAGTCATGTTCTATAACTTGACTAACTCCTATAAACTTGTTTCCCAAAACATCCTGTTAGACAACTCTAACACCTTCACAACAATGAAGCAAACTATCTTATTATGATTGCGACACAATGATTTCTTCAAATGAAATCCAAAATATAATTAAATTAAATTAAATGAATTATTCCTTGTCTCTAGTGATGTGAAGTCAAGTTTGATTGTTAACAAACTTGGAAATACATAACATCATTCCTCTCTAGTGATGTGAAGTCAAAAACAATATTGAGAAATCTCTAGAAGGTTCTTGGAAAAGAGTCAAAAGACATCGGGATTTAAGTCTTGGCAATAAGTGTTGCATATATCTTGAGTAAGTTAAAAGTGACGTATTAACACGGGGACCTCCTTTGCAATTTTAGATTTATAGATGATGATGCAGTATGCAAGATTTTTGTTTTCATAATTGAGGGAGTGGGACAAGGGAATAGTGCTCATATAGAATGTACAATCGAATTCTATACAAGATGAATCTTATTTGGTTATTCTAATATTTATTGATTGCCACATATTGTTGAACTTTTTGCAGGGGCTATTACAAAGAGAATGACTGCTTTCGAAGAAATGGCAGGTATGGATGTGCTTTGTAGCGACAAGACTGGGACTCTGACACTAAACAAGCTGACAGTTGACAAGAACCTTATTGAGGTTAGAGATAGGAACGTGTTTGTCGATATCACTTCTCAAATTGACATTTATGCAATATCAACTGTTTGTTTAGGTTTTCTCAAGAGACGTAAACCAGGACACTGTGATTTTAATGGCTGCTAGAGCCTCAAGAACGGAAAATCAAGATGCTATTGACACTGCTATAGTTGGGATGCTTGCTGACCCAAAGGAGGTCAGTTGATACTTCTATGATATATGTGAGATTGACAAGTTGGTGATAGATGTATGTAGATTATACTATGCTGGAATGACATGGCTTTATTCTGTTTCATGATTAATGTCTTCTATCATTTCAGATTTGCAAACAGTTCTTTCTTGATCTATCTGTGGGATTTGAGATTCTACTCTAGTACATATTCACCATTTTCTATCCCCTTAACCATATTTATTTAGCAAATAAATTTGATGCTTTTCCTACATGTATGGAGTTTCTCTTCGTGCAGTAACAACTATTGTCTGTCTGGGTCAGGCATACATATATTTGGACGAGGCACACAGCATAGGCGCTGTTGGAAAATCTGGCAGAGGTGTATGTGAGCTGCTAGGGGTAGATCCAGCTGATATTGATATCATATTGGGAACTTTTACCAAGTCATTTGGATCTTGTGGAGGCTATATTGCAGCTTCAGAGGTTTAATTAAGCTTTCGGTTTTGTAGTGTATTATGTTTAATTAAGTTATCACCAAACCGAGAAAAATCTGATTATCATTGTAAAACAGAATTCGATACTTACTGAGCATGTGCTACATGATGTATCAAAACTTGCTCTGTACATATGAGAATTTGTGTATGCAAATTAAACATTAGGAATTGTCTTTCTTTGCTTTATTATACAATATGTTCGATATAACTGAGCATGTGATTTTTTTTATTTCTATGGTAACTATCTGCAGCGTGCATCCGCGCGCTGTAGAAAACCTCTTCCGTAGTGCGCATTCGTGCGCTGCGGAAAAGGCCTTCCGCAGCGTGCATCCACGCACTGTGGAAAAGGCCTTTCGCAGCGCGCGGATGTGCGCTGCGGATAACTTATAACTTTCAACAGTTTTGAACTTTGCAGCATACAATGCGCGCTGCGGATAGCATAAATGTGTGCTGCGAAAAGTCAAATTTGTTGTAGTGAATATTCGACATAAAAAAAACAACAAAGAACCAAATGTTGTTGTAGCTTGGGAAAAAAGGCACAGAGGTTATTCCTCTTTTCCCCTACTATCCCGTCGTGAGTGGGCGGATGATAGAAATGAGGAAGGAGGATGACGAGCAAAAATAGAGGAGGAAGAGACAAAACACTTTAAAAGTTGCTAGACCTTTTTTTTCAAATAAAAATAAAAATAAAAATAAAAATGGTGACATCAAGCGTCACATGAAGAAGAAGAAAGACGTCGTATAAAATGAAGCGGCGCATAAGGTAAGAAGAGTTATCACTCTGATACCATATTAGAGTAAGAGAAGTAGAGAGAGAAAAGAGAGGTAGAGAGAGAGAAGAGAAGAGGTAACAAAATAATTTTCTTAATTGAAAAAATTTGCTCGTGAGATACTTCATTTATAGACTCCTTAGGATGTTTAGTTAACTGAAAAATTAATTAGGAAACTGTTAATTAACATATTCATTAAAAAATTATCAATTAATAAATTAATAAGAAAATGTATAATATAATAATATAAATTTAATAAAAAACTGTTAATTAATATATTCATTAAAAAATTATCAATTAACAAATTATTAAAAAATTATTTAATAATATTTGACTCGATCAAGAATTTATTCTTTTTTATATATATATTTTTTTTGAGCAATACATCTTTCAGGCAAGGAGTCTGCATGTGCAACCGGAGTTTGAGTTAATTTACAGGGATCTGTGACAGAAGTAGCCACGGAATTTCAGCATCATGTTTGTGCCCTGAGCCTGACCCTGACCCTGACCCTGACCCATCGGGATCCATGTGATCTTAATAAAGGGATGGCAGCTCATCAATGACCTGCAAACTTCACAGGGTACGTGAGGAGGCACAGCTGTCCTTGTAAGGGGTTTGCTATCCATTATTTATTAATTTTTGGCTCATGTACACTGTGCTACTATAAATTGCATACTGCAAGCATCTTATTAATCAGGCATGTTTTTTAAACCCAAACTGCTACAGTACGTTATTCAGACCATCGCATTTCCCTCCGACTTGTTTATCTATTTGTTCTACATATGCTTTAGAGTATCTTGGCGAGCGCAAACGAGCATTTACGAGATCATTAATGCAAAAATCATCAATAAAAAATAATTAATTAAGGCCCGATACATGAGCCTCCCCGATACATGAGCCTCCAACTGACTTCAAATATAGAAACATCAATTCAAAATGACAAAAGATGATTTATTCGTTTTCAACGTCTTCACTAATTCATCCTAGGATCAATATGGAGGAGATAAATAATTATAGGGATTACTAGCTCGAATGTTGTGGCTAACTAGGAGTGTAATCGAATCGAACAGAGCCGAACAATAAGAGATTTGAGTTCGGGCTCAGCTTATTATTTTAAGGCTTGAGCTCAGACTTGAGTTCGATTCAAACTTTAGTTCTTAATCTTGATCGAGTTCGGTTCGTAATAAAATTAAATAGCTCAAGTTCGGCTAAAAAAAACTAATCTAAAAATTAAACGAGCTTAATTCGAGCTCATTTAAAATAATTAATTATAATAATTAATAATATATTATTATATTTAATATTTATGTGATATTTAATTATATATGCATATCTAATAAGATAAATGAGTCTCTTAATAAACATTTTCGCGAGCTTCTTAACGAACACGTTCGCGAACCTCTAAACAAACATGTTAACGAGCTCACAAACTAAGTACTGTTAAGCTTGAGCTTGGCTCGATAATGTTTTCGAGCTCGAAATCGAGCTCAAGGTCGACTCGTTAACTTGAACGAACTCAAACGAACTATTTTTCGAACCGAAATCAGAATAGCTCGCAAGCGGCCGTTTGATATTCATTTACATGGCTAACAACTGGGGAGGGCGGACACACTGACATCAATTCAGTTGAATATAACAGCAGTTAATAGGCCAAAGTGTCTGTACGTACCTGTAAGCAGATGAAGAATTTATGTGGGCAATAAATATGGCATCAACAGAGTTGATACAATTACACAATTACATGTCTTCCTTAATTACATAGCTTCTTCATGGCATCTGAACCACAAAGTAGTAAAATTTTTCTTTTTCTTTAGATTCAGAAAGGCAGATGTATGAAACAGCATAAAATCTAAGGTGATTAAAGAGAGAAATGAAGAAATCCACCATATATAGTTGAAAAGAAGATGCATATAACTTAAGTTAGTACAAAGTAAGCGTGGACTGATATATGAAGTGACATCCGGAGAGAATAGAGTAGGAAGAGCCCATGAAACTCAGGATAGATAGCGCCAATAGATGAGGATGAAGCAACATAACACCA
This sequence comes from Boesenbergia rotunda, assembly GCA_024364735.1. Taxonomy (NCBI): domain Eukaryota; kingdom Viridiplantae; phylum Streptophyta; class Magnoliopsida; order Zingiberales; family Zingiberaceae; genus Boesenbergia; species Boesenbergia rotunda. The sequence continues at coordinate 207,763 of JAGFNQ010005495.1, forward strand.
GTTCTCTGTAATTATCCATCGATGGCGCTATCCCTCCTGAGCTTTATTGATGCTTCCTTACTTTTAGATGTCATATACGGAACATGAACCACACAGCAAATGGTGCTGACAAGACTAGAAAAGAGAGTAGAATGTTTACAAAGGTTGAAGAAAGGCTGGAAGAAATGGGAGCGTATTTATAGTTAGCTTGATGGATGGGGTAGTTGGTGTTGGTAAGAAGGTAAAGATAATTAGAGTCACCCTACCACTGCATGAGTGCAAACACGGCAGATGAAACTATTGTTGGCATGGGAAGCTGAGAAATGAGTAATGGTAACTGGTTTGCGTTGAAGGTAAATTTAATTTTACTAACCCATATGAGAAGATAAGTTAAACTCAACTTTAATTACATATCCATTCATTAGGTCATGAAGGTTATAAGGATTATGTTAAATAATGCAAAGTCATTAAAAGTTTTAAAAACCTACTGTAAATTAAATGAAAGATACATCTTATTACTTAAATTTTTTATATTGAATATAAATTTTTGAAATCTTTCTTACAAGAAAATCTCCTTTAACAATATTTTTCTTTTGGTATTTTAATATTTTTAATATTATTTGAGTAATTAGGTGAAACTAACATTTGACAATGTTTGTGTTAATCATCAACGGTTGATCAAAATCATAAGATATAGATTAATTGATTAACTAAAAAATTAAATTATTAAATTAATTTAATTTAACCTATTTATATATGCTTTGCAAATAAATCCTTTTGAATTATCATATCACTAGCGTACTATCAACCCAACTCTCACGAGTAGGGGTGACAATTTCTTCCAAATTTGATAGAGGATTTGATATCCTACCCGAATGGAAGAGGTATAGGGGGATTACGAATATCTGACCCAAATATCCAATATATATATATTCTTTTTTCAAATCTACCAAATATTTTTTTTATGTTAGAAATAAAGTATATATATATATATATATATTCCAAATCTACTAACTATTTTTTTATGTTAGAAATAGGCTATATGTATATAATATGTTAATTTTAACATATTTTTGTTAAATGACGATAGTTGAATAGAAAAAAGAAAAATTATTAATATAGAAAATATTTGATATCCTTTAATGAATATGGTTATGAGAATGGATATTCGATACTTGATGAATATAAAGATAAAGAATATAAAATCAAATTTAAATCTGACTCATTATCATCTCACGGGCAAGTTGCCATCCATATTATTTTGTCTCAGCCTCCATAAAGTTAAAAACTTAATGTTTGTCCAATTAGGCCCAACTTGGTCATAATAGACCAATATTCGTGTCATGATTTCAGAGCAATATATTTAATATTTGAACGTGTCAACTACTTCCTGATTGATCAAACAGTTAACAAAATATAAAGTTCAAATGGATCAACAACAGCAAGACATTTGGCATAAAAAATTCCAGTAAGTGTTAGCATTTGGAAAGTGGAACGGGAAGTAAGCAATTGAAAAGTTGAATAGGGAATTGGCGAGATGAAAGTCCATTATCTGATGAGAAGTTCAACAAGTGTGGGCAGTAGAAGTTCTAAAAGTTAAAGTTGACCGGATATTAGGTAAAAAGTACAAGTCCTATTAGGTTAAGGGCGGTTAGATGCTAGGGAATGAAAGTCCAAATAAATCAAGGCAATGAAAGTCATGATAGATCAAAATTGACTTGTTACAAAGCAAGGGTGAAACCCCAAAGGAGTGACCTCTTCGTAAGTGAAAGTCCTGACGAGTCATGATTGACCTGAGACTGGATAGGCTGGACAAGTCGAACTTGTGATAGGTGGAGGTTGACTAGATACCGGGCCGATAGTTGAAGTGCTAAAGACACGATCTGTAGGCATTAGAATTCTTGATAAGTCATGGTAGACTTGAACTAGATAAACAAGGAAGTCTTTAAAGGATGTAGTTCTTGATTGACCAGATATTTAATAAAAGATAAAGTTCAAATGTGTAAAGATCAATAAGACATTTGGCAAAAAAAAAATCCAACAAGTGTTAGCATTTGGGAAAGTGCAACAGGAAGTTGGCAACTGAGAAGTTGAATAGAGAGTTGTCAAGATGAAAGTTCAACAGGGAGTTATCAGATGAGAAGTTCAACAAGTGTGGGCAATAGAAGTCCTAATAAGTCAAGGTAGACTGAAATTAGGTAAAAAGTACAAGTCCCATTAGGTTAAGTGTGGTTAGGTGCTAGGGAATGAAAGTCCAAATAGTTCAAAGCAAATTGGATATTTGGAAGTGATGGAAGTCTTGATAGGTCAAGGTTGACTTGATACAAAGCAAGGATGAAATCCCAAAGGAGTGACCTCTACGTAAGTAGAAGTTTTGATGAGTCAAGATTGACCTGAGGTCGGACAAGTGACACTCATGATAGGTGGAGGTTGACTAGATACTAGCCAATAGTTGAAATCTTAAAGACACAATCTCTAGGCATTAGAAGTCTTGATAAGTCATGGTGGACTTGAATTAGATAAACAAGGAAGTCTTTGAAGGATCGAAGAAAGCGATAAAGGGGTGCTGAATATCTCACACAACTCTCTTTTAAAAACTTTTCTTTAAAAATATAGAACACAATGAAAATAATAAAATAAAAGAACATGATCATTTTACTTGGTTCACGTCACTCCGGACCGATACTCCATGGACTGAGATCCATTTGCGAATCACATACGAGTAGACAAGCACTATTCTTCTCCTTTTGAACAACTTTTTTGAGGTAGATAAGGCTCTTACAAACAATTGTTGGGGTTGCAAAGTTTCAAACATATTCCCATATTGAAAACACATAGAAAAGATCATAGGCTTATAAGGAAAAGATATCTTCATTGGTATAAGACCTTTTGGGGAGAGCTCAAGAGAAAAACTATGAGGGCTTAGGCCCAAAGTTGACAATATCATATAATTATGGAGATATATAAATTCTTTTTTGTTCTAACAATTGGTATCAGAGCTAGGTTGCTCTTCACCGGACTAATCGTCGAAAGAAGCACGAGCTAGAGCCATGATCCAGATCTAACCTTGTGGGTTAATCCTTGAACAAAGGAAGTGTAAACTCTCATGTCTTGATCAAAAGGACCAAATACCAGACAGAGAAGTCCTAGTTGTGGCTAGGTGGTGAAGTCCTAGTAGGCCGAGTGGACCGAGGGATAAAAAATTCTAGTGGGTTGAGGATCAGACATCAAACGGAAAGACTTTCAGCTTAAGAGGGGCCTGTGGTCCTTTATTTAAGGGGGAGATTATTGGGGTTACAAGGTTGCAAACATAGTTCCACATTGAAAATACATGGAAAAGATCATAAACTTATAAGGAAAAGATATCTTCATTGGTATGAGGCATTTTGGGGAGAGTCCAAGACCAAAATCATGAGGGCTTAGACCCAAAGTGGATAATATCGTATCATTATGGAGATATCTAAATTCCTTTTGATCCTAACAATAATGTTACATTTGTAGGATCAAGAAAAGCATTAGGTGTGGGGATAAATAACACATGTCACTTTTTCACAGTTTTTGAAAAGTACGCAATGGAAATAAAATAAAGACAAGCACAATGCTAATACCTTTGTTTTTTTACTTGGTTCATTGCCTATACTGCTAGATCAAAGCCTACGATCGTTGATCACTTTACATGGCAATCCATCAATAACCTTTTCCTCTGAATACCGATTTGAAGGCAAAGGTTCGATGAGTACACAGAAAATCTGAGTATGTAAAATAATATTTAAACAATACCGACAACTCAAAAGTGTATAAGCTTGGAAGTTGTTATCGGAGCAACATTTCAGTGTTGTATCAGAATTTTGTAGTAGCACAAGGGCCTTTTAAGCGTAGAAGATGATGCCCTGAGTTGCTGGTTGAAGGCTACTTTTATAAGACATTCCGAGTGCTTGGACCAGCCTTGGACACCTCCAGTTGAGTCTATACGATCTGATACCATCAGTGACAACCATCTTTAGGTGTCTGGACTGCTGTTGTGGCACCATCTGGATGAAGCTTTAGCCAACATGTTTTGTATCAAATTTATCCCTTCTTAGATGCTTGAATTCTTTTTGGGCACCTGGAAACTGACATACGCTGCCCAACCAGGGTGTGCCACCTCATCAATATGCACAGTTGAGTTTCGACACTTTCGAGCTCCTGAATTCCATTCGATCGCCTTGACATCGAAGCACATGAAATCTATCCGATCACTTGGATTATAGAGTTAGCATAAATGAGCATAATATAGTATTTGAGCAAGAAATAGTTTGACAGTCTAATGATTGTCTGATTTTGACTTTGGATTTTTTAGTGAAATCCTAGGTCAAATCGACGCATACTGTTCTCTTCCCGAGAATGCATCTTAACCCATTCCTCTCAGGAGAGATTACCTAACTTGCTAAACATCCGATCTTCCTGAATTTTTTGGACTTCTTGATTGGTATCTGATCCTCCAACCCCCAGAACTTCCTTCGATGTCTAGTCCTCCAGACCCATCGACCAGCTAGATGTTTGATCATCCATTCCTATTTACACTTCTTACCTGGTGTACTCAATCTACCAAGTCTTCTGTTTAGTATCTGGTCCAGCTGATTTACCAGGGGTTTCCCTTGCTTAATATTTAGTCATCTTGATCTACTAAGACTTTTACCTATCTAGCTTTACTAGGATTTTTTGGTTGAGCTAGCTGTATATTTAGTCATCCTCTAGGGTTTTGATGTTTAACAATATACTAAGGTTAGTCAAAGTGATCATGGGTTAAGCCAAACATGACATGGTGTTTTGTAGGATAAACCCAAGTTTGATCAAGCTTAACAAAGGGTTAGCCAAACATGACCTGATATTTGACAGAACTATAAGTGGCAATATACTTGGGTTTAGTCAAAGTGATCAAGGGTTAAGCAAAACATGGCTTGATGTTTGGTAGGGCAAACCCAGGTTTGGTTAGGTTGACAAAGGGATAGCCAAACAGGATCTGATGTATGGCAGAGTGAATATAACCCAGGTTTGGTCAGTTTGACCAAGGGATTAAACCAAATCGGACTTGAGGATTGGGATTATACTTACTTGAAAGGTGAAAGGAAGAAGTCTAGTTAGGATTAAGATAACTAGTAAAGATGTGATTATGGTGGAAGAAATCCTAGTGAGTGAAGCTAGGTGGAAGAAATCCTGGTGAGTGAAGCTGGGTCCTAGTGAGTGAAGCTAAGTGGAAGAAATCCTAGTGAGTGATGTTGGGTCCAAGTGAGTGAAGCAAGGTGGACTAAGTCTTGGTGAGCGAAGATGGGCACGAAGTCATGGTCTGGGGGACTGAGCATTAAGTCCTAGTCGGGGATCGAGCAACGGAGTCTTAGTTGAGCGAGGAATACGGATAGAAGTAGAGACGGGTCGAGGTCGGACATCTCGAGATCCGAGAGTCTCAAAGGCCGAGCACGAAGTCCTGGTTGAGGATCGGGCAAAAGACTTAGCTGAAAGGGGATCGCGGACAGAAGTAGAGATGGGTCGAGGTCAAACGTCTTGAGTGTTGGTTTCTCGTTCGGTTGTGATTCCTTTCCATACCCCTGGACTAAAATTTTCTATTAATTAGAAATAATCCGAATGGAAAGAAACTTTCCAAACGACCTTTCCATCATCGAGCTATTCGATTGAGTGACCGTTTGAACAAACTTGTTGCTCAAGAAATCTAACTCCTTTGTCAAATAGCCGCGGAATAGATGATGATATTTGATCGTCGATTTTTGTGTTTATCTTCGGGGTCCATGACATAAACAATAATTAATACAATATGAAACAAGAACAAGATTTATACCTCTTGTTTACCTCTTGATCTTCTATCGTATTCCTATCCTCTTCTTGGATATCGTGTGGGCAACGGTCTTCCATGAAATGAAGCCACCAAAGCCTCCTCCTTGCTTCTTCTTGCTTGCGCCGACCACCAAAAGGAGAAGATCTCCTTGCACCGCCGGCCACTCCTTCCTCTTCTTGTTACTGCCGGCTAAAGGAGAATAAAAGATCTTCTCCTTTGCTTGCCCTAGCCGCACGCCCAAGGAGGAAGAAGAGAAGAAGAAGAAGAAGAGGAAGAGAGAAAGAATTCTCTCCTTGTACCTAACCCTAGTCGGTGGCCACCTCCCTTTTTCTTCTTCCTTGTTGCCACTGGCTATCTCCTCCTTCTCTTCAAACTTGAGCACACCAAGAAGGAGTGGAAAGAAGAGATGGAAGTGAAGAAGATGACCAATCCATTCTCCCTTGCTTCCTTGTTGTCGCCGGCCACCTCCAAGGTGATGGTTGCGGTGCCGCAACCCTAGGAGAGAGAAGGGAGAGAGGGAGGAAGGGAAGAAGCCTTAGGGTTAATTGTCATGCCTTGGTTTCTGTTAGATGTGTATACTGAAAGACTTGCTTCTTTTATATATATGATCATCGTCATTTTGAAAAGAGAATCACAACAACACTAGTTGCTTGTTTATATTAGTACACGCATAAAAGTCCTTTACTTTGCATTGTAGATAACATGATGTGTGGTGACACATGGAAGATCATGTTATCAGTCCCATGCCTAGCATAAGTAGAGGCTCACAACCGAGATGGAATTGGATATACCATCAGGATGGTTGTAGTGTAACTAGGTGTTGTTGGTCTTGACCATAGAATTACACTAGTGTACTTTGTGTGCATTGAGCAGGACCAAAACCAAAGATCATCCAATTTGTACTGACATGATAATTGGATTGGATCTCTGATTTTATTATGGAGTACGATCTCTAAATCCCGATATAATAACGTGCACATATGATTAATTATTATTTCTTTGATTTATCAATGGGTGAGATCTATTCTGTTAGATCAATAGGCCCGGTAAGTTGGGAAATAATATTAATTATATGGTGTGCCGTTGATTATTGACGAAATCCGTGTCCTGGTGTGTCTGGATGATGATGCCCCCTTGATGAGCTCAAAAGGTTCATCATGTTAAACCTGCAGGTGGATTTGATCCAACATGATGATAAGGTTGAGTGGTAATAATCAAGGATCTAGAAATTAATTAATTTAAATTAATTGATGGACATTCAATATCTTAAACATGGGGGGATGGACGACTCATAATAAGTGGAGCCTATATGAAAATATAGGGGTTGGTGAGGAAGTTCAATTAAGATCCTTTAGTGGAATGAATCTTAATTAATGGATTAGTTTTAGATCCATTAGTGGGCCAAGATCCAACTCCTCCTCTTGGTCCCTACCTTAGCCCTATATAAACCCCATGGGATCATGAAACCAAGGCTTAAACCAAAAATTAACAACCTAGGCTTTTCACTCCTCTCCTCTCCTTCTTCTCTCCCCTAGGTTTTGGTCGGTGCACAAGAAGAAGAGGTCTTCTTGACCTCGGTTCTTCTTATCTTCTCCACCAACTTATGGCTGGGACTCACAGAGGCAAGGAAGGGCCTTTCTCTTCCTTTTTTTGGTGCTCAGTGGCGGTGGAGGAGCAGCCGGCGGCCGGTGGGAGGCGGCGCAAGGGAGGTGTGCGGTGGCGCCGCAAGCTTGGAGGTGGGAAAGTTGTTTCGGCCGGTTGGGAAAGGAATTCTCTCCTTCTTCATCATCTTCTCCTTCCTCTCGAGGTCTGCAGCTGGTCCGGCGGCGCTTGAGCAGCTCCAGTGGTCGGCGGCGCTAGGGAAGAGGAAGACAAAGCCGGCGCAAGGGCTAGGGTTTCTTATTTCGGCTAGGGCAAGAAGAAGAGCTTGGTTGGAACGCCTTGGTGATCTCGGTTCCCGATAGCTCGTTGCCCACACGACGTTCGGGATGGGAGGGACATAAGGTAGAAGGCTAAGAGGTAAAAGAGAAGGTATAATTCTTCCTTAGCTCCTATTCTTCCTTTGGTGCCTTATTGATTAACATCGTCATTTCATGTGAATTAGATAATTATTTTGATTTTGTATCATAGCTAATAATTAATTAATTGGACCCCGACAATAAACACAAGAACCGGCGATCCACTCGTCGTCTCTTCTGTGGTCATTCGGTTAGGAGAATTACAAGGTACGATCTTTGTGATTGACCAAGTTGTAATTCGTACGGAACGATACGATGAAGAGATGGTCGTTGGGAGACGGGTCTCTATTCGGATTAATTTTTAATCTGTAGACATGGAGAGGTGTCTCAAGGACGACCAAGTATTCGATTAGGAAACCCGTCAAATCATACCCAACAATTGAAGGATCGATGTAGGCGTGCAGAGGGGGGGGGTGAATGCACTTTCTTTAATCGTTTTGATCTCTACAAAGATGTTAGCGCAGCGGAAATAATATGCAAAAGAAATAACAATGCTAACAAAGTTCTTTTACTTGGTATCCACCCAGATGGGTGACTAATCCAAGGATCCACACTACGAGCACCACTTTTCACTATCGAAAAGTCTCCTTGAGGTGGAGAAACCTTTACAGCAAAAGCTTCCTCTTTACAGATGCAGAAATGTGATGGAGGAAGCAAAGATCACTCTACAATTGGGCAGCACTTCGTTACTGTACGGAACTATACATACACGTGTAACGAGGAGCTCCTTTTATAGGTGAAAAGGGCAGATTCACAGTCTGTCCAGACTCGTACCAGTCGACTGCCCCGAGGGCAGTCAACTGGCCCGACATTAAATGCCGGCCAACGGCTTGTTTTGGGGTATACCAGTCGACTGCCCCAAGGCCAGTTGATTGATCCGAAGCTGCGAACTTTCTGTGGGTTTTGGTAGTCGACTGCCTCTGGGCCAGTCGACTGCCCTGCCTCCCAGCTCAGCTCCAGCCACTCCAAACCTTCTCCTTCGCGTGTGCCTTCAGGTCTGCTCCCTTGGCTCGCCTCTTGAAGTCCTCTTCCTCTAGCTATCGTCCCTCGGATGCGCACGCAAGCCTTCCCTTGGCTTGCCTCCATGCCACCCTTCACGTGTGCCCTTTGAAGTCCACTTCCCGGCTTACCCTTGGAGCTTTCCTCCCTCGGCTCTCGTCCCTCGGATAGGTCCACCAAGTGTGATTCTCCAAGTCCTGCAAACTCAATCACACAAATCAAATACAACATAACACTCTAACTTTAAACCTATTCACTCACACATCAAAACCCTGATCTTCCAATCATTTAAGGGTCAATTGCCTCAACAACAATTGGTATCAGAGCTGAGGTTTTCAATTTTGTGTGTTTAAGGATTGGTTAATTTTTTGCATTTTCATGCATTTTATTTTGCTTGATGATATGTGAAAGTGCGTAGGCTGACTTTGTGTTGTAGGCACTGGATTCCAACTTATCATGGCCAAATAATTGATATGTGTGAATGTTTGTGCAATGTGTTGTAAATTAATTAATCCTCGGGGTTGACGAGGCTAGGTAGTATTTAATTTTTGTAATTAAATACGACACATGTTTAGCCGAGCTCATTATTTTACTTTCGATCTAGTTTTCATGTACACTCCTTAGTGGAGTATAGGATCGATGATGTAAATAATTAGCTAGTCATTTCAGCTCAGAAATCTCTCAAGGTGGCTTGCCATAAGGAAGGGAGGAGCGAACGAGGTGACGACACGACCGGAGGCGCATTGGAGACCAAGACCATGAAAAGTTGGAAAATCTAGGTTTTTCTATTTTCATTATGATGGTTATGTGCATGTCGTGTGTGTGTGCTTGTTAAAATTCCTGAGACTAAATTACTAAGTGGGAGAGGGACCCTAAGGGTCCCATGACCTCCATTACAATCTGACATGTGATGCGAACAAGCCCGCGCGTTGGCTGATGCTGCCCAATACTAGTGTCACGATGACCATTCAAATTTAGATATTTATAAAATTGAAAACCCTTTGGCTAACAAAATTAAAATGTAGTAGAGGGGCCTCAGGTCGTATTTTTCCAAGGACTAGTTGAATGAATGTTTGGTTCAAGCTCGAATTTATGTATCGTCAATTATTTTGGGGTTTTCAAATAATATGGGGGTTTGTTTTGCAATTTCGAAGGAAATAACAATAACAAGATTGACTTAGCTAAGCAAAGATGATTGCAAAAACCACACTTAAACTAAACAACAATTACACATACAACTTGAAATGATAAGATTGGAATTCAAAGCTAAAATTAAGTGCAAGGACATGGTAACTAAAGGAATTTGAGAATTAAAATTAAATGCAAGTAATTGTATCTCACGACAAGTTGGAAAAATTGAAACAAGTAAAACTTAAGCAAAATAGAGCATGAACTGAAGCTAAACAGCCTGATCGGTCGACAGACTGATCAGATGATGCTTGGGTCGGTCAACAGACCGATCAGTGGCTGAAATGTTATCGACTACAGAATGGAACTGCGAAGAACAAAATTCAAAAACACAATTTAACAGAAACTAAACATCAGACTCATCCCTCTGTTCGAATCCTTCTTGTTGTCACTCAAGAAACAACTACGAACCCCGTAGCTCGACAAATCAACAGCGCCTCAGCTCCCGCGATCAATTTCAGCTTAGATTTTGCCGTCGAGTGAACCAATCCTCCGATCTCTTCGTGCTTGCTGTGATGGAGTGCGATGATGATTCAGGAGCAATCATAGCAACTCAAAGGACCCCTCCGACTTGCATCCGATTGATGAGGATGGAGAACAAGCTTGATTCGATCCGAAACTGGCAAGAACTGGCGAAACCCTCCCAAGCTCTTCTCAGCGACAATCTTGAGCTGGAAATCTCAAGGAGACGTGAATTTGATGATCTGGAACCCAAACCAAGTTCGATTCTGATGTGGCCGCGCGATCGATGGAGCAATGAAGAAGAATGATGCAAGAACAAGGAAGAACTCGGAGAACTGGCTGCGACACGCGACGACGTAAAATTTCTGAGGGATTTTTGATTAAGTACTTAGCAATGGATGACTGAGATTGTCTTGGCTTAATCCAATGGTTGGATCTTCTCTGATTGAACCCTAAACTTCCAGATCTCAATCTGAGGGTTAGATCTACCTCTCCTCAGCTGGGATCAATCGGATCTGACCTGGATGGCCCAGATCTACTTGCCTTCCGAATGAACAGCTCACAGTTCTCCAAAGCTTGATTGCCTTGATTTGAGCCTGATTCTGACCCAACCTTGACCCAACTTGACCTAGGTCCATGTTCCTTCAGCCTACAAAAGTCAGATTCAAATTAGATATCAAAACATCTCAAAATTGCAAAAATTTGCAATTAAACCCAAAATAAAATTAATACATGGAACCTAGGGTAACTTCAAGATTAAGCATGTAAAATATGGGTCAAACATGGATTTTAGAGCTTGAAATAATCAACAAAATAGTACTTATCATTGGCTCAGAGTGCCTTCCTCCATAACGGATAGACTTGTTCTGCGGATCACAAGATCAGAAAAGATTATAGGGAATTATTGAAGAGCGTGTGTACTTCCCCAACGGAAGGCACATAATCGTAAATAATTCTCTTAGTGTCGTGTAATGATAAACACTTAGATACAAATATTAGTATCCTCCCCAACGGAGTCACTGCTAATAATTTGTAGGGCCGAAGTGAACCAACTATTAATCTTACTTGTCAAAAAGTTAGGTTGACAAGATAGTAAGATTGATGGGAAAAACCTTTTCTAACGAATGTAGAGTTCGTATACGTCCACACTAACGTGGCATGCGGATTCTCAGTGTTTGAGATGTTGGTTAATTTCAAAAAATTTATTGTTTTGAGGAATCAATTCTTTTTCGAATTCTAAAGTAGTGCATGTTGTGATTCTCAGGATTTTCAAAATGGCTTTTAACCCACTAGCAACTATACTTAAGGAGAACAAACTTACTTGACCCAATTACATTGACTGGAAAAGAAACCTAGACATTGTTCTTACAGCTCAAGAGTACAAATATATGCTCTTTGAGGACTGTCCTGAAAGGCCTAGCGAGAACTCTATTGAAGAGTAGAGGGAGCCCTTTAAGAAGTGGGTCAAGGCAGATGAGATGTCGCGGTACTACATTCTGGCATCTATGTCGAATGTATTGCAATATCTGCATCAGGCCATGCCCACTTCGTATGTAATGATGCTAAACCTTAAGGAGCTCTTCGGGCACCAGGGTCGGGCCGCTAGGCAGGTTGCGATGAAGAACATGATGACGACTATTATGGTTGAAGGGACACCCGTTAGGGATCATGTCTAAAAAATGATGGCTCACCTCAATGAGATTGAGGTACTGGGAGCATAAATCGACGGGGAAACCCAGGTCGATATTATACTCCAGTCTCTGTCTAGGAGTTTTGAACAGTTCCGGCTCAACTATAACATGAACAAGCATGAGTATACGTTGGGGGAACTGCTATGAGAACTCCAGACGGCAGAGGGCCTATTTCGTCAGAGCTCATAGACCTTGGTTACTCAGAAGGTTTCTACTTCTGTGCCGAGAGGCAGGAAGAAGAAGAAACAAGGTGGGTTCAAGAAGGCAGCAGCGATAGCATCGCAGGGACCTCGGACTGGCGTGAAGAAGCCGAAAGGCAAGTGCTTCACGTGCAAGCAAACTGGACACTGGAAGGCGAACTGCCCCCGTCATCAAGACTAAGGTATTTCTTCGTGCTTAGACGTTGAAACATGTTTAGCGGTGCTATCTACCAGTACCTGGTGCGTAGATACAGGAGCCACTGATCATGTCTGCAATACTTTGTAGGGGTTCCAGGAAACCCGACGGCTAGCTGATGGGGAAATCGTGATCTACATGGGCAATGCTACGGAGGTGGCAGCAGTTACAGTGGGAGATTTTTATTGATCGTTTGATAGAAATAAAGTATTGGTTTTGAGAGATTGCTTATATGTTCCCACTTTTAGAAAGAATTTAATTTTAGTTTCTAAGTTAATAAAGGATGGATATTCTATTGCTTTTAATAACAGAGTTGTTATAAAAAGAAATAGAGAGATTATTTGTTTGGGTACTAAGGTTGGCAATCTATATACTCTAGAACGAAAGACTGCCACGATGTAAACAGAGGTTAATAGCTCATCATCTAACCTAAATAAGAGAAAGAAGCCTTCTAAAATGAACCAGACATCTTTGGCACCTTAGGCTTGGTCACATTAACCTTAGTAGGATTCAGAGGTTGATAGCTGATGGGCCCTTGGGTTCATTGGTGGTGGAAGACTCCCCGACCTGTGAGTCTTGCTTGGAAGGTAAGAGGACCAAGAGGCCTTTCAAGGCTAAGGCGTACAGGGCCAAAGATATGTTAGAACTGGTTTATTCTGATTTGTGTGGTCCTATGTCCATCCAGGCTGGAGGTGGCTTTGAATACTTTATCACTTTCATTGACAATTATTCAAGGTATGGATACATTTACCTGATGCGCCACAAGTCTGAATGCTTTGATAAGTTCAAAGAGTTCAAGGCTGATGTGGAGAAACGTCAAGGTAAAGGTATCAAGACACTACGATCAGATCGCGGTGGCAAGTACCTCTTAGGAGAGTTTAGGACCTCCTTATTAGAAGCTAGGATTCAGTCCCAGCTCACTACACTCGGTATGCCCCAACAGAACGGTGTGGCAGAAAGAAGGAATAGGACTCTTATGGGGATGGTTAGGTCAATGATGAGCTACTCTGACTTACCTGATTCGTTCTGGGGATATATTCTGGATACAACCGCGTATATTCCGAACATGGTATCATCTAAGTCAGTCCCTTCTACTCCCATAGAATTGTAGACTTGGCAAAAGCCTAGTTTAGGACATATTCAGATTTGGGGTAGTCCATCGCATGTGCTAAAGGGAGATACTGATAAGTTGGAATATGGTATAGAAGTACGTTTGTTCGTAGGCTATCCAAAAGAAATGAAGGGTGGTCTATTCTATAGTCTTGAGGATCAGAAGGTAATCGTTAACACGAATGCCAGATTTCTTAGAAGAAAACTATGTGATGAACCACAAGCCAAAGAGTAGACTAGTGCTTGAAGAGTTAAGAGGGGGCGTTTCAACCTTAGGACCAACTGTACAAGAGGATACACCACAAGTCATTACACCGCGTGTCATAGAAGATACACAGGTAGTACCTCGTCGCAGTGGGAGGGTTGTGAGACAGCCTGAGAGTTTCATATTTTTGGGAGAGTCTTCAGACTTGGTGCTGGTAAACATGAGCCGAATCCCTGGACCTATGACGAGGCTCTCCAAGATAAGGATGCATATTCTTGGCAATGAGCGATGAAATCTGAGATAGAATCTATGGGTTCTAATCACGTCTGGGAGCTAGTAGAACCATCCAATGGTGTAAAAGCCATTGGATGCATGTGGATCTACAAGAGAAAGAGAGGATAAGACAGGAAGGTTGAAACCTTCAAAGCAAGGCTTATTGCAAAAGGGTACACTTAGAAAGAGAGTATCGATTATGAGGAGACCTTTTCGCCAGTAGCCATGCTTAAGTCTATCTAGATTCTCTTATCTATTTCCGCTCATATGGAGTATGAGGTATGATAGATGGACGTCAAGACAACTTTCCTTAATAGAAGTCTTGAGGAGACCATCTACATGAAGCAACCAGAAGGGTTCATTGCAACGGGTAAAGAGCATCTAGTGTGCAAGCTTAATCGATCCATTTATGGATGGAAGCAAGCTTCGCGATCTTGGAACATCCGCTTTGATGAAGAAATCCAGTCATAGGGATTTATTCAAAGCCCGGATGAGTCATGTGTATACAAGAGATGTGACGAAAACATAGTAATATTTCTTGTACTCTACGTAGATGACATTTTGTTAATTGGCAACAATGTCAAAGTGTTATCAGACGTAAGGGTTTGGTTGTCAAAATAGTTTGATATGAAGGACTTAGGAGAAGCGGGAAACATCCTTGGGATCAAGGTCATAAGGGATCTCCAAAAAAGGATGTTGTGTTTATCCCAATCTTCATATATTGACACTGTCCTGACTTGTTTTAGTATGGAAAACTCCAAGAAAGATTTTCTACCCTTCAGGCATGGAGTTCCTCTATCTAAGGAGATGTGTCCGAAAATATCAAAGGAGACAGAGGAAAAGAAGGTGGTTCCTTATCTCTCTACTGTAGGAAGCCTCATGTATGCTATGTTGTGCACGAGACCAGATATCTATTTTGTCGTGGGCATGGTTAGCAGATATCAGAGTAATCTTGGACAGGGACATTGGACTGCGGTAAAGCATATATTGAAATACCTGAGATGGACTAGGGATTATATGTTGATTTACCGGGCAGACCAATTAGTCCCTGTGCGTTATACGGATTCAGATTTCCAGTCAGATAGGACAAGAGTGTTAGGACCAAAAGGAATTTAGATATCTCCACAATGGCATGATATTGTCCACTTTGAGCCTAAGCCCTCATGATTTTGCTCTTGGGCTCTCCCAAAAGGCCTCATGTTAATGGAGATATCATTATTCCTTATAAGCCTATAATCTTTTCCCATGTGTTTAGATGTGGGACTATGTTTGCAACTTGCAACCCCAACAATCCCCCCCTCAAACAAAGGACCACATGCCCCCACAAGCGGAAACCCTTTCCGTTTTGATGTCTGATCCTCAACCTATTAGGACTTTTTGCCCCTTGGTCCACCCGACCTACTAGGACTTCACTGCCTAGCCGCAACTAGGACTTCTCTGCTTGGTGTTTGATCCTCTTGATCAAGACACAGGAGCCCACACATCCTTTATTTAAGGCTTAACCCACATGGTTCTATTTGGATCATGAAGAGCGACCTGGCTCTGATACCAATTGTTAGGATGAAAAGGAATTTAGGTATCTCCACAATGACATGATATTGTCCACTTTGAGCCTAAGCCCTCATGGTTTTGCTCTTGGGCTCTCCCAAAAGGCCTCTTGCCAATAGAGATATCATTATTCCTTATAAGCCTATGATCTTTTCCCATGTGTTTAGATGTGGGACTATGTTTGCAACTTGCAACCCCAACAAAGAGTAAGTCTACCTCAGGGTTTGTATTTACTTTAGGAGGTGGAGCCATTGTTTGGAGGAGTGTCAAGCAGAAATGCGTGGCGGACTCCACCATGGAAGTTGAGTATGTGGCAGCCTCAGAGGCAGCTAAGGAAGCTGTATGGCTCAGGAACTTTATGACTTGGATGTGATTCCTAGTTTGCCCAAATCAATCACAATCTTTTGTGATAATAGTGGTGCAGTTGCAAACTCGAAGGAACCACGAGCCCATAAGGCAAGTAAACACATAGAGCGCATGTACCACCTAATACGAGAAATCATAAAGCGAGGAGAAGTAGCTGTCACCAAGATTGCATCGGAGGATAACCTAGCGGATCCTTTCACTAAAGCACTTCCATCTAGAGCTTTTGATCAGCATGTGGAGGATATGAGAGTCAGATGTATGAAAGTGAGAGAACAGCAGAGTCTTTGAGTATAAGTGGGAGATTGTTAGATGTGTATACTGAAAGACTTGCTTCTTTTATATATATGATCATCTTCATTTTGAAAAGAGAATCACAACAACACTAGATGCTTGTTTATATTAGTACATGTATAAAGATCCTTTACATTGCATTGTAGATAACAGGGTGTGTGGTGACACACGGAAGATCATGTTACCGATCCCTTGCCTAGTATAAGTAGAGGCTCACAGTCGAGATGGAATTGGACATACCATCGGGATGGTTGTAGTGTCATTAGGTGTGGTTGGTCTTGACCATAGAATTATACTAGTGTACTTTGTGTGCATTGAGCAGGACCAAAACCAGAGATCATCCAATTTGTACTGACTTGATAATTGGATTGGATCTCAGATTTTATTATGGAGTACGATCCCTAAATCCCGATATAATAATGGGCACATACGATTAATTATTATTTCTTTGATTTATCAATGGGCGAGATCTATTCTGTTAAATCGATAGACCCGATAACTTGGGAAATAATATTAATTATATGGTGTGCCATTGATTATTGATGGAATTCGTGTCTTGGTGCGTCGGGATGATGATGCCCCCATGATGAGCTCAAAAGGTTCATCATGTTAAACCCTGCAGGTGGATTTGATCCAACATGATGATAAGATTGAGTGTTAATAATCAAGGATCTTGAAGTTAATTAATTTAAATTATCAGTAATTTAAATTAATTGATGGACATTCTATATCTTAAACATGGGGGGATGGATGACTCATAATAAGTGGAGCCCATATGAAAATATGGGGGTTGGTGAGGAAGTTCAATTAAGATCCTTTAGTGGAATGGATCTTAATTAACAGATTGGTTTTAGATCCATTAGTGGGACAAGATCCAACTCCTCCTCTTGGTCCCTACCTTAGCCCTATGTAAACCCCATGGGATCATGAAACCAAGGCTTAATCTAAAAATTATCAACCTAGGTTTTTCTCTCCTCTCCTCTCCTTCTTCTCTCTCCTAGGTTTTGGCCGACGCACAAGAAGAAGAGGTCTTCTTGACCTCGGTTCTTCTTCTCTTCTCCACCAACTTATGGCTGGGACTCACAGAGACAAGGAAGGACCTTTCTCTTCCTTTTATGGTGCTCAGCGGTGGTGGGGGAGCAGCCAGCGGCCGGTGGGAGGCGGCGTAAGGGAGGTGTGCGGCAGCGCCGCAAGCTTGGAGGTGGGAGAGTTGTTTCGGCCAGTTGGGTAAGGAATTCTCTCCTTTTTCATCATCTTCTCCTTCCTCATATGGTCTGCAGCTGGTCCGGCGACGCTTGAGCCGCACCGGTGGTCGGCGACGCTAGGGATGAGGAAGACAAAGCCGGCGCAAGGGAAACACAAGTTTCTAGGGTTTCTTGTTTCGGCTAGGGCAAGAAGAAGTACTTGGTTGAAACACCTTGGTGATCTCGGTTCTCGCTAGCTCATCACCCACACAATGTCCGGGAAGGGAGGGGCTTAAGGTTGAAGGCTACGAGGTAAAAGGGAAGGTATAATTCTTCCTTAGCTCCTATTCTTCCTTTGGTGCCTTATTGATTAGCTTCGTCATTTCATATGAATTAGTTAATTATTTTAATTTTGTATCATAGCTAATAATTAATTAATTGGACCTCGACCATAAACACAAGAACCGACGATCCACTTGTCGTATCTTTTGCGGTCATTCGCTTAGGAGAATTACAAGGCACGATCTTTGTGATTAGCTAAGTTGTAATTTGTACCGAACGATACGATGACGAGATGGTCATTGGGAGACGGGTCACTATTCGGATTAATTTTATCCATAGACATGGAGAGGTCTCTCAAGGACGACCAGGTATTCGCTTTTGAAACCCACCAAGCCATACCCAACAATTGGTATCAGAGCTGAGGTTTCCGATTTTGTGTGTTTAAGGATTGGTTAATTTTTGCATTTTTGATAACCCGCTCCAATAATGGGTTATCATTGAACTACCACACCAACCCCATAATTAAATATGGGCTCCACCATATTATGTGTACATAATCTCCCCTTATTTAAGATGTTAGATGTGTATACTAAAAGACTTGTTCTTTTTATATATATGATCATCTACATTTTGAAATAGAGAATCACAACAACACAGATGCGTATTTATATTAGTATATGCATCAAAGTCCCATACATTACATTGTAGATAACATGGTGTGTAGTGACACACAGAAGATCATATTATCAGTCCCTTGCATAGTATAAGTACGGGCTCACAACCGAGATGGAGTTGGACAAACCATCGGAATGGTTGTAGTGTAATTAGGTGTGGTTTGTCTTAACCATAGAATTACACTAGTGTGCTTTGCGTACATTGAGCAGGACCAAAACTAGAGGTCATCCAATTTGTACTGACTTAATAATTGGATTGGACCTCGGATTATTATGGAGTACAATCCCTAAATCTTGATATAATAACGGACACGTATAGTTAATATTTATTTCTTTTATTTACCAATGAGCGAGATTTATTCTACTATATCGATAGGCCCGGTAAGTTGGAAAATAATATTAATTATATGGTGTGTCGTTGATTATTGACAAAATTCGTATCCTGGTGAGTCGGGATGATGATGCTCCCTTGATGAGCTCATAAGGTTCATCATGTTAAACCCTGCAAGTGGATTTGATATGACATGATGATAAAGTTGAGCAGTACTAGTCAAGGAACTAGAAGTTGATTAATTAAAATTGTCAGTAATTTAAATTAATCGATGAACATTCGATATCTTAAATATGGGGGATGGATGTGCTCATAATACGTGGAGCCCTTATGAAAATATGGGGGTTGATGAGGTAATTCAATGGAGATCCTTTAGTGGAATGAATCTTCATTAATGGATCGGGTTTGGATCCATTAACAGGTCAAGATCCAACTCCTCCTCATGTTCCCTATAGTAGCCCTATATATATCCCATGTGGCATGAAATCAAGAATCCAATTAATCTAATAGAACACTAGAAAATGTTAAGTTTCTCCTCCTCTCCTCCCTCTCTCTCTCTCTCTCCCTTTCGCAGTGGGCGGTGCCGACTTCTGCGTGGAGAACTTGCAAAGTTGCCTCATGGCAACATGGAGAGAAGCCATGCAAAGTTGCCTCACGACAACGTGGAGAGAAGCCAATGCTCATGGCAACTTGACTTCGCTTCTCCATGCAAAGTTGCTCACGATAACTTTGTTAGTGATATGAGAGAAGTGTCCTAATGCAATCGCCTTATGATTGTAAACATTTATTTTAATAAATGATAATTCACTATTTGAGTATACATGTTTGTATTTGATTGGGATCTTAAACTCATCTACTGAATGCCCGCAATACAACTCACAGCATAAGAGAATTTGTGATGGGATCACAACTAGTGATTATCTCTAAATGTGCAAATGTGAAGTATTGAAAATATCCCTAGTCGATGAATTGATAAATACGGACACTATCAATTCTGTTGAGACTAGCATGGGTTATTCTCTAATCAGCTGATTCTCACTGGCTGGTGACATTGGGATGTTCGGAGATAAACATGGATGCTAGTTAAGGGAACTAGTTCATTGGAGTGACTAGCTGTAAGACTTCATATGGTTATCTATATAGATATGTCAATGATGTTCTTACTGCGGCTTAAGTGCGATGTTCCTTTGACTTGCGGTGTTCAAGTCATCTTGGTCATGGAGACTTATACTTTAACATCTTAAGCAAGCATCTCCAAGGAGGTGTGGACCCAGGATTATTGGGTATAAGCCGAAGTGCCCGAAGATGTTTGAACAGCCTACAAAGGATTCACCACTCCTTGCGAGGAGATGTATACCCAGGCCTATCGTCGGATTGTTACTCAAAACCTCTGGCCAGAGTATATCATGTTTGGAGTGCGAGTCTCTAAAATACATGAGAGTAATTAGAAATCCAAAGGACGAGAAAGACATTACTTGGGCTAGGTGTGACGTAGTCAGCCTAATGGGGACTGACACAAATAGACCGTGTCCTGAACCAAGTGGGTATAATATGGTGAAAGGAATCAGGCACGATTCATTAGAGCTGCTGAAGGGTTTCAGAATTACTTCTGAGGTCAACCGTTGATCTTTCGATTAATTGGAGGTCATGATGTACTACTAGGTGCCACTCATGATCGTTCTATAATTTGTTGATTATAGACGGCCAACATAAATCGAAAGCCTATTTAGTCACACGCACTACGAGTAATCCGAGGGATTTAAAACGAGTTGAAAATTGGATTTTCTGATCAAGAGAAATAAGTCGAATCTGAATTTATCAGAGGCGCAATGGAAGCTAAAAATGGCTAAGTCTTTTGAAGGCTTATTGGGCGAATTAAATGAGTTTAATTCGCGATCGGTTCGGCTTGGTTTGGCCGGCTAAAGAGGGTGCCAAACCCCTTGGGTTGGCCGGCCACAAGAAGGGGAAGAAACCAATTTAATTGGTTTAATAGTAAAATAAATCTAGTGCGATTTGTTTTATAAATTATGGATAAATAAATTTGTGTAAAGAAATTTATATAAATAAATTTATAGAAATTTATTCTTTTTATGGAAATTAAAATGATCCATGGAATGGTTTATTTTAATTTTATAAAATCAATTATGAATTGATTTTTCCATAATAAGAAAGTTTATAAATTTCTTATAAAATTTATTCCATAATAAAAGGAGAGATTAATTAGTTTTATTATAAAGTTAGTTATAATAAAACTTGGTTTAAACGGAATAATTCATAAGAGAATTTATAGGATAAATTTCTTATGATAACTAATTCCGTTAATTCCGTTAAGAGGGAGACTTGGCAAGGTAGATGCTACTATATAAAGGAACCAAAGGCAAGCCCTTAATCCTAATTGAGTAATCAAGAGATTAGAGGCTCTCTCTCTCTCTCTCTTATTCTCTTCTTCCCTTCTCCCAAGCTAGGGCCGGCGCCCATCTTCCACCAAGCTAGGGCCGGCGCAATCTCAACCTCCCTTGAGGTTGCCGTGAGTCAACAAGAAGAAGGAGAAGCCAACCAAGTAGAAGAAGAAGCGGATCACAACTTCTCTCTTCCCGGAATTTTGATTCCGTTACTTTGGTGGTTAGTTTCCTATCTTTTCTCTTGATCTTATAGTTGTATCTTCGGAGAATCTAGTAGTTCTCGTCGGCACAAAACTCGTGACTTTGCGAAGTCATCCCGAAGAGAACTCGGCGTGGACGCGAATAGAGGCGAAGCTTTCAAGGGACGCTACGGTTGGATCTCGTCCCTTACTTCGAGTTACGCGAGGTACTTGGTAAATTAGTTTACTTTTCGGCAAACTTTTAATTTATGATTATGTCCACACACCATAAGGTTCCATGCTAGATACGTGGTTGAAATAATTTAAGAAATTATTTTATGCTAATTCTTCCGCTGTACGTAAAAATTTAAAATTTTACGAACCCGTATCCTTGTCGACATGCACCCGGTCCCAACAAACTTGGCTTCGCCATGCAAAGTTGCCTCATGAGAACGTGGAGAGAAGCCATTGCTCCCGAGAACTTGAAATTTGCATGCAACCACAGGAGTTGTTTTTCTCCAATTGGATAATTAATCATCAATCTTTGGTGGACAGCAAGCCTTGGATTCAACCTTCTCCTTCTGTGGAGAATTCATGCGAGCAAGTCTGTAGAGAAAATATGCTCAAAGCAGATTGGACCTCTCCATGCAAAGCTGCTCAAGCAGTTGCTCACGGTTCAGGTGTCAACAGTGGAGGAAAGGAATAATAGGATTTGTGTTTGGATTATCTTCTTCCTTGGAGTGACCGGCGACATCCCTTTGGTTAGGGATTGGTTGGCACAAGAAGAAGGGATAGACATGGTGATCACTGTTCTTGGTAGATCGTCGCCCATACGACATCCAAGAGGGGAGGCTCATACGGTAGAAGATCGTAAGGTGACGGAAGGTATATGTTCTTCCTTGGCTTCTTTGATTTTCTCGTCGTTTTATGTGATTGATTAATTATTATTATATTAATTATTTCTAATAATTAATCGTATTATGGACCCCGATAATAAACAAAAAAATCGGCGATCCACTCGTCGTCTTATCCGCGGTCGAACAGTTAGGCAAATTACAAGGCTCGATCGTTGAGATTGATCAAGTTGTAATATGAACCAATCGATACGATGACGAGATGGTCGATGGGAGACGGGTCTCCATTCGGATTAATTTTTAATCCATAGACATGGAGAGGTCTCTCAAGGATGACCAAGTATTCGCTTAGGAAACCCGCCAAGCCATATCCGACATAAGATATCGCATGCCCATTAATTAATTAAATTACTGACAATTTAATTAATTAATATCTAACTCAATGAGTAGTACTACTCATCCTTATCATCATGTCAGACTAAGTCCACCTGTAAGATTTACATGATGAACTTTATGAGCTCCTCAAGGAGAGATCATCATCCTAATATATAGGACACGGTTTCCTTCTATAATCAACGACACACCATGTAAATAATATTATTTCCTAATTTACCGTGCCTATTGATTTAACAAATAAATCTCGTCCATTGGTAAATTATGAAAATAAATATTAAGTACATGTGTCCGTTATTATATCGGGATTAAGAGCAGTACATTATAATAACTGAGGTCTGATTCGATTATATAGTCCGTATAAATCGAATCACCTCTAATCGGTCCTGCTCAATACACACAACGTGTACTAGTGTAATTCTATAGTCAAGATAGACTAATACCAAATTACACTACAACCATTCCAATGGTCTATCCAAATCCATCTCGGTTGTAAGCCACTACTTATACTTTACAAGGAACTGATAACATGATCTTCTGTGGGGCACCACATACCATATTATCTACAATGTAAAGTAAAGGACAATAGCATAACAAATATAAAATGCAAACAATGACCATGTGATTCTTATTCAAAAATATATATGTTCATACGAAAGCTAGGCTTTTAGTATACATCCTAACATTGAGATTCGGGTTCTCGGAGGATGAGCGAAAGTATAACCGGAGGTCCTGGTTGGCATAAGATAACTTCTCCAGGGTGGAGTAGGTGAGGACGCATTCCCCGGGAAAGGGACATTAGGCGTCGGTTTGACTTAGGGTTTCGGATGAAATCCAAAGTCAGAACCAATCAATTAAGGCTTAAGAATATTTATTTTGTTGTGTGTTTTGTTGTCTTGCAGGTACCTGGAGTTGGAGGCAAGATAGGAGAGAAAACTCAAAGCAAACATGCCTAGGAAGGGAGGTTATTATCTCTGTGGCGATTTCGGTGTTGCGATAATGTTTTGACTGCGACGTGGCAGGCACCCCAGCCTTATCAGTTGCCCAGAATAGCCTATATAAAGGGGTTCGACCCTTCACTTGAGAACAACAATTTCTACATCTGCTAAGTCATTCTGTGTGAAACAAAAGTGCTCAAGTAGAAGCTCTGCGACCAAGGAGGCTCCAGGTGGAAGTGCGTTGCACTTTGAACATCCAGATTGGTCGGACCTTCATTCTCCATTGGTTTGCTTTTCTGTTTACAAGTTGTACTTTCTTTTAATTATTTGTACATGTAAATCTAAACTGTAAGACGGATTTCTCTGCCTCCGGAAAGTTTGGAAAGGAGACCACTAGTGGACTCACGCTGAGCACTTAAGCCTTGGATGTATTGACCCTGGGGGGTTGGGAACCAAGTAAATCCCGCGAGTCTTTGCTGTGTCTTTCTTTATTATATTTTATATTTCCACTGCGTACTAACTTTGATAGAAAGGCGAACAAATGACGATGTTTTCCAATGAAAATTTGAGTCGATATTCACCCCCTCTATTGACCGACACCGATCCTACTGTATAGGCTTGATGGGCACTCGTGTTGTTGTGATCCAGCCACGACCTTATCCCTGCTTGGTCCAAGGATTATCCTCACTCGGGCACTTACTACTCTCGGGCGCCTATATTGCTGACGTGGAACCTCCACTCAGTGTGCACCAACTCAGCCTAACCCTAGCTGAGTCACAGGAACACGGGCGGTCGTGTCCCTCTTGGGTGCCTGAGTGGCGTTAGTCGCTTCTCGCTTAGCTGCAACATAGGGTTAGTCCAACAAATAATATGCAAAGGAAAATACATGCAAGACAACCAATACTATCCAATCCTGACATTCAGGTTTCAACTAAAACCCTAGATCGGACTGACGCCTACTATTCCCTCTTCTAGGGAATGCACCCTCACCTACTCTACTCTGGAGAAGTTATCTGTTGCCAACCGGTGCCTCCGGTTAGACTTTTGGTCGACCTCCGATGACTCTGGATCTCCTAACATCCGTATCTCGACCCGTCCCTACTTCTATCCATTGTCCTTGCTCGGCTAAGACTTCTGCCCAATCTTCCAGATCACGACATCGGTGCCCAACCCCCGGTCAGGTCTTTGTGTCTAGTCTACCAAACCAGGTCTTCATGCCAATCTGCACTCACCAGGTCTTCGGTGCCCAACCTTCCATCATGTCTTCGCACCCAATTTCACTCACTAGGTCTTCGGTGCCCAGACCTCGACCAGGACTTCGTGCTAAACCCTGCAGATCAAGACTTCATGCCTGGTTACACTAGGACTGTCCTACACACTCAGTGTAACTGATTAGAAACAAAAATACACTTAACTTTAAATCCTTTGCCAATATCAAAATAAAGTTTGATTTGGTACTTCCAGCACCAACATGAAGTACAAAACTAACTTGGTAAAAGTATTATGATGCTTCGATCAGATCGAGATTGGGAATACCTTAGCCAAGAGTTTTATGACCATCTTGCTTAGTGTGGGATCATATCTCAACCCACTTAACCTAGAACACCATAGTGGAATGGTTTATCAGAGAGGAGAAATCATACTTTATTAGATATGACATGATCAATGATGAGTCAAATAGATCTTCCTAGTTCCTTTTAGGGATTTAATCTAGATATAGTCATTTTTACACTTAACTGAGTGTTGGTGCAAAAAGCATCTGACAAGAACAAGCAACCTCTAGTGTTTCAATGTTTGACAATATACAAAGGTCTGGTTAGTCTGATCAAGGGTTAAGCTAAACAGGACTTGATGTTTGGTAGGATAAACCCAGGTTTGATCATCTTGACCAAAGGGTTAGCCAAACAAGACTTGATGTTAGGCAGAGTGATCAAGGGTTAAGCCAAATTGGACTTAATGTTTGGTAGGGTAAACCCAGGTTTGATCAGTTTGACCAAAGAGTTAACCAAACAAGACCTGATATTTGGCAGAGTGATTATCACCTAGGGTTGGTCAGTTTAACCAAGGGTTAAGCCAAATAGGACGTGATGTTTGGCAGAGTGATTAATACCTAGGGTTGGTCAGTTTGACCAAGGGTTAAGCCAAACAGGACTTGATGATTGGCATAATAATTAAACCTAGATCTGGTCAGTTAGATCAAGGACTAAGCCAAATAAGACTTGATGTTTGACAGAAAGAAGTTTAGTTAGGATCAGATGACTAGCAAAGAAGTCCTTGTCAAGGCACCGAAGACCTGGTGACTAAAACTAGGCATGAAGTCCTAGTTCAAGGAATTGGGCACGAAGACTTGGCCGAGGGTTGAGCATGAAGTCCTGGTTCGGGGAATTGGGCACAAAGATTTGGCCAAGGATTAGGCATCGAAGTCCTAGTTCGAGGAATTGGGCACGAAGACCTGGCCAAGGGTTGTGCACCGAAGTCCTGGTTCGAGGAATTGGGCCGCACGAAGTCCTAGTCTAGGATCAGGCATGAAATCCTGGTGAGTGAAGCTTGGTAAAAGTCCTAGTGAGTGAAGCCAGGCAAGATAAAGTCCTAGTAAGTGAGGTTAGGCATTGGGAAATCCTAAGGAGTTGACCTTAGGTAGCAAAGTCTTGGAGAGTTAACTCCAAGCAAAAGCCTAGTAGGTCAAGTAGACTTACAGAATTAAGGGTTAGGATTGTTTGTTTGTCTTGTGTAACTTAGGATAGTATGACCGGAGAACCTTAGTGATAAGGAAAATTCTTTAACCAGACATCCTAAGTTATATTGCCTATCTAATGGCACCAGATAGCTAATAGGGGAGGTACTCTAGTGTAAAGTTGCAATCTACACCAGTAATCTAGTTAAACTACCTATGATCCCATACTATAGAAACTAAGGCATTATTAACCCATAGAACATTAGAGACCATCACATGGAAACCTATACCCTAGGATATTCCTTTCTCATAGACTTTCCTCCCTAAGAATCTAGACTTCCTCTCTTCTCTTCTCTACTCTCTCTCTCTCTCAAATAAGTTTCTATGCGACCTCCACTTCCTTTTGACTCATTTAGCAAGCTCACTTGTGAACTTACTTGTGGTTGCCAACCTCAGTCCCTGTGGATACGATATTATTACTCAACGATGCTCTCATGCACTTGCAAGATATCACATCAAATTTTTGGCGCCATTGTTGTTGGCTTCGTTTGCATCGGGATTCCTCTCCATATCCCCATATTAAAATTTTATTAATTAAAATAAATCCGGATGGAAAGAAACTTCCCAAGCACCGTTTTCATCATCGTACTAATCGATTGAGTGATTGCTTGAACAAATTTGTTGTTCAAGCAATTCAAACTCCTTCATCGATTAGCCACGGAAAAGATGACAAATTAGATCACCGGTTTTTGTGTTTATCTTCGGGGTCCATGTCAAATAAGAAACATACAATAAACTAGAACAAGAATGAAACATAAACAAGATTTATACCTCTTATTTACCTCTTGGTCTTCTACTGTATTCCTATCCTATTCTTGGACGTCGTGTGGGCGACAATCTTCCAAGAAACGAAGCCACCAAGAACCACCTTCTTCTTCTCGTAGCTTGCGCCGACCACCAAAGGAAGAACCTCCTTCCTCCTAGCTTCCACCGACCACCAAAGGAGATGAGTCTCCTAGTTTGCACCGACCCTAGAGAGAGAGGGGAGGATGAAGAAGAAGAAGAAGAGAAAGATTTCTCTTTTTCACCAAAGCCTAGCCGATCACCACCTCCCCTTGCTTTCTTCCTTGCTTGCGCCAGCCAAGAGGAGATGACTTTGCTTCCTTGCGCCAACCCGCCTCCTCTTCTTCTTGCTTGGTGCCGCAACCCCAAAGAAGAAGAAATGACTTCTCCTTTTTTGTGATCATGCCACCACCTTTTCCTCCACTTGAAGCTTGCGTCGCCCCTTTCCCTTGTCTAGGATGCACCGACCGGCCCTAGACCCCAATGGTGTTACCGACCTTAAACTAAAAGGAGAAGAGAGGAGAAAAAAAGGAGAGAAAATAGAAGAAGAAGAAGAAGAAGAAGAAGAAAGCCTCTCCTCTTCCCTTGCTCCAATTTGCGTTGGCCTCCAAGGAACTCCTTGCCACCGCCCAACCCTAGGAGAGAGAAGGAGAGGGAGAGAAAAAACCCAAAGGCTTGGTTTTCTTTCATTAGGTCTTGGTTTCATGGCTTTGTGAGGTATATATAGGCTACAATAGGGACCATGAGGAGGAGTTGGTTTTGGTCTCCCAATGGATCCTAAGCCCAATCCATTAATGATAACCCGCTCCACTAATGGGTTACCATTGAACTACCGCACCAACCCCATAAATAAATATGGGCTCCACCATATTATGTGTACATAATCTCCTCATGTTTAAGATCTCGTATGCCCATTAATTAATTAAATTACTGATAATTTAATTAATTAATATCTAACTCCATGAGTAGTACCACTCAACCTTATCATCATGTCGGACCAAGTCCACCTGCAGGATTTACATGATGAACTTTATGAGATCCTCAAGGGGACATCATCATCCTAACGTATTAGAATATGGTTTCCTTCTATAATCAACGACACACCATGTAAATAATATTATTTCCTAATTTATAAGGCCTATTGATTTAACGAATAAATTCACCCATTGGTAAATCAAAGAAATAGATATTAAGTACATGTGCCCGTTATTATATTGGGATTAAGAGCATGTACATCATAATATCTGAGGTCTGATTCGATTATATAGTCAGTATAAATCAAATCACCTCTAATCGGTCCTACTCAATACACACAAAGAGTACTATTGTAATTCTATAATTAAGATTGACTAATACCAAATTACACTACAACCATTCCGATGGTTTGTCCAAATCCATCTCAGGTGTGAGCCACTACTTATACATCACAAGGAACTGATAATATGATCTTCTGTGTGGCACCACATACCGTGTTATCTACAATGTAAAGTAAAGGATAATAGCATATATATATTAAATATAAAATGTAAACAATGACCATGCAATTCTTATTTCAAAATATAAATGTTCATATAAAAGCTAGACTTTTAGTATACACCCTAACAGTTGCTAGGGACTGAGAGTGCAACATTAGGTGACTAGCATCTAGAGTTAGACTAGACATTTCATTTTCTTAGTGTACAATTTTTTGCATACTGGCATAGTTTACATGCTTAGTTTATTTTTTCATCTCTTTATAGAAAACATAAAATCATAGTTATATTTTCCCCCCACACGTCTATAGAAAACACAAAGATATAGTTGCTTTTCCTTTCATACATACACAAAAAATATAAAAAAAATATTTGTCTATATTTGCGTTCTTATTTCTTGCATCTTTTATAGAATTATCAAAAATACTTTTTCTGTAACACCCCACTAGAATTCCCTTCAATATTATCCCTAATATTGAGTATAATTGCATGAATAATAGCCATATTGAGTATGATTCATGAATGATAGTTAGAGATGTGGGAATTTTAATGTAAGTGTTAATGGGCCTTATATGGGCTCTAAATGGTGGAAATTCCTAATGAGTCTTACATAGCACTTCGTTAGTTATCCTAATGGGCCCCATGAGGATAAAAGAAATAACACATCATGTAATGGGCCTTACTTTAGATGGGCTTGCAAAAGAATAAAAAAAAATGAAATGATGTAGGTGCCAAGGATTTAACCTTGGACCTTAGAGATATTGTAAGCCTTAAGAATGCATATGTAACCAATTCACCTAGCAAGGGAGTGCTATTAGGAGGATAGAGGAAATTGTAGATAGGTGTAAGGGAGATGAAGAGTCACCATGGAAGATGAAGAGTCATCATGGAAGGTAAAGGGGTCACCATGGAAGGTGAAGAGGCATACCTTTTCATTTACTATAAGAAGATGAGGGAAAAAATGCCACAAGGCATCTCCTCATTCTTCTCATTGCCGAAACACCAAGGCCCTCTCTCCATCAAAAAAAAAAATTCTCTTCAAAAAGATCTAGTGAAGGCTTTGTGTTGTGAAGCAAAGGAAGAGCCAAGGAGCAAGAAGTTCTTTCTTTCTCCTTCTAGGTGATATATATATATTGTTTGAGAATCTTTAGCACGGGGGTAAGACTCCCCTCACCTGCAATATAATAGCTCATATATGTTTTTTTTTGTTTATGTTCTTGTATGTTCTTGCGATGTGTTGCTAAAATCGTGAAGTTTTCCCTATAAGCAAGTTTCGGCCAAGCATGGGTTTTAGGGCCTATGTTTGTGTTTAATGCTATCTAATGACTCCAATGTTCATTTGATGACAAGTTATGAGTTATTATGCAAAAAGATGGAGCAAAAAGACCCTTAAAAGTTTCGGCCAAGGCTCCCATGAAGCCATAGACTTTTTGGCCATAAGAAGATGTTTGGGTTCTTTTTGACTAGCTAATGGTTTTTAATTCCTTGTTAATGTTTTGTTTGAGGGTTTTATATATATATATATATTTTAGGCCATGTTTCCTCCTCTATACATGTTCGGTCAAAACCCTAAATAAGGGCTAAAAAAAGGGTTAAAGATGTCATGTTACTTGCTAATGCTTCCTAGTGTTAGAATATTATATGCATGTTGTATGAATCAATTGCTCTTGTTTTTTTTTGTCATTTTCATGTTGATATGAACCTTAGAAGTTTCTGATCAGTACCTTAAATTGGGTTTTAGGATGGGTTAATGTCACTACCTCACTTGATGATGTCTCTTTGTAATAGGATATTCAATGTATGTATGTTGTGTGAGTTGTATGATGTTGTGTTGTGTTTTTATGCCATGATAACCCTATCTAAATGTTTTGACCAGTAGAGTATATATTGAATTATGGTTGAATTAAAGGCATCCATGTTCCATTATGTCATGATAGATGAAAAAAAAAATGGAACAAGTTCCCTAGATGTATTATCCTTAGTTTTAAATTGAACATTATGTGTTTTATGAATCATGAATGATAAGTTGGCATGTTATGAATTTTCATACAATGAAATTATGTTTTCTCCATGTCATGTTCATGCTTGAAAGTTATGATGATATTTACGCTTTGAATGTATGCCCATGACATTTATGACTTTATGAATAAAAGAATATCTAAAGAGCAATTTCTAAGAAAAGAAAAGAAATGACGAACGCGATGCTAAAGAGCAATTGCTATGGAAAGAAAAGGAATCATGTATGCTATTTTACTTTATGTATTGGCTTGTACCGGATCTTGAAAAAGGTCCAATGGATGAGCTCCTAAGTAAGGCCCCGGTTTTGGACTATCGTAGCTGTCCCTAGGCTAGAGGTTGACTAGTACCCTAGTAGGTCGGGATTAACTACCTTGCACTCTACGAAGGGATGCGCACAAATGACGAATGGGTACAAGCCAGGGATCTCAATGATGATGATATGTTAATGTTCAAGTATTATATTATATATATTTTTCAAAGAGCATCCTTAATGTTTATGCACATGTTTATGTTTAATGATATTGCATACTATGTATAATGTTTATGGACATGATTATGTTTTAAAGATTATGCGAATGTTAGGTGCTTTAAGTACTTACTCATGCCATATGTCCTTAATAACGACACACATATTCATGTTTTAAGTGTTTATGCTTATGTGCTTTAGATGCTTTAAGTATTTATTCATGTTATATGTTTAGGTCAAATGATGTAGATTTCTACTTATATGTGATGTACGGATTTTGTGAGTAGGCAAGGAGCTTACTAAGCATTTTTTGCTTATAGTCTACCTTCTTATGTTGCAGATCAAACTAAAGGTTACTAAAGAAGGGGAAGCAGCAGGAGGGCATGTGTGTGTGTGGCAGTGACTTGGTAGAACGATCCTACTGTTGTCTTTACTCTTGCTTATGGACTTATTTCTCATGGACTTAATGTTGCTACTTATAAACTGCATGTGTTAGTTCTTATGTTTACGCTTAATACTTGTTGGAGTTGAAGTTCATTATGATATACATGTTGGTGCAAGTTGCATCAATGATGTTCCTCTTTAAGTGTTTTAATATTTGACAATACACTTAAGTCAGTGATACATTGAACAGACAAAGGGGAGTAAGAGAGAAGTAACCTATGCTGAAGAAAAGTCCTAGTTAATCTAGGCATCGAAACCCTAAGACCTAGCGAAGGGCTGCTAGGCACGTAGCGAAGGGTTGCTAGGTATCGTAAACCTAAGACCTAGCGAAGGGCTGCTAGGCACCTAGTGAAGGACTACTAGTCATAGAAGACCTAGCGAAGGGCTGCTAGGCACCTAGTGAAGGACTACTAGGCATAGAAGACCTAGGGAAGGGCTGCTAGGCACCTGGTGAAGGACTACTAGGCATAGAAGACCTAGCGAAGGGCTGCTAGGCACCTAGCAAAGGACTGCTAGGGAATAATGACCTAGCGAAGGGCTGCTAGGCACCTAGTGAAGGACTACTAGGCATAGAAGACCTAGCGAAGGGCTGCTAGGCACCTAGCGAAGGGCTGCTAGGGAATGAAGACCTGGTGAAGGACTGCTAGGCACCTGGCGAAGGACTGTTAGGGAATGAAGTCTTGGTCCAAGGGACTGAGCAACTTAGCTGAGCGATGACTAAGGACAGGAGTAGAGACAGGTCAGGGTTTGGGCGTCTCGAGGTCCGGAAGTATCGGAAGCTAAGCAAAAGTCCACCCGAAGGGCTGGGTGGCAACCGTCTCCTGAAAGGAGTAGGTGAAGGGCGAGTTCTCGGGGATAGGAACTCATGCCGGGTCGACCTAGGGTTTCGTGCAAATCCGAAGTCCGAACCAAGTCCTTAAGGCTAAAATTATATGTATATATGCTTTGTGTTTATGTATCTTGTAGGTGCCAAGATTGGAAGACAAAGCAAGCAAAAACCAGGTTGCAGCCTTTGAAGCAGGGCGCCCCATCAAGGGGGGCCCCCCCAACAGCCAGGGCGCCCCCAGCCAAAGAAGAAAAGCTGTGTTTCCTGTTTCGTGTCAGAAATGCAGATAAGTGCTAAGAAGGGCGCCCGGGATGTTCGGGGTGCCCTGGTCAAAGAACTTATCACCTGCGGCGAAGTAGGCGCAAAGATAAGGGTTGACCGAGTCTTCCGGAGCGCCCCCAGCGTCCGGGGCGCCCCCAGGAGGCCTTTATAAGGGGCCTCGACCCCTCTGCTTCAGACATGACTTCCAAGAACTTCTAAGAGCGATCCCAAGCCTTCTGACCAACGACAACACGCTAGAGACGAGGCTCTATGACCGGGAGGCTCCAGGAGGAGGTGCGCAACACTTCGAAGGTCCAGATCGGCCGAGCTTCAGACTTTGTCTCGTTGGTTTGCCTTTTAAATTACTGTACTTAAATTTCTATATCTTTTGATTGTAATATTGCACTGTAAGTCGGGTTTCTCCGCCTCCGGAAAGTCCGGAAAGGAGACCAATAGTGGACGGGCGTTCCCGTGCATAGGCCTTGGATGTACTGACCCTGGGGGGTCGGGAACCAAGTAAAAATCCATTGTGTACCTGTGTTCTTTTTGTTTTTATTTTCCGCTGCACTAACGATCTGAGTAGTTTTACGAACGAAGTTCTCGCGAAGATTTTCACGATCGATATTCACCCCCCCTCTATCGACGGCACCGGTCCTACAATTGGTATCAGAGCAGAGCCGCTCTTCACCGGACTAACCGTCGACGGAGCAAAGACGCCAGGTGTTGAGGGGGAGCCCAGGGGTGAATCAGGTATATTTTATTTTAAAATGTCCATTTGTAAATTCCATATTATTTGTTTCACGTGCATGGTGAGAGGGCACTATAAAAATCAGTGCCCTACTCGTAAGATTCGGTCTACATCACCGGTGGCGAAGGAGGCACCAGCGCCAGGAAACCGGAGGGACAAAAGTCACGTACAATGTTTCAAATGCAAGAAATACGGACATTACAAAAATAAGTGTCCGGCGAAGGTACACAAGATTTATGTTCCAAAAATTTTACAAGTTCCTGCACTGCCATGTGATAAAGTAGTTAATTTTTCTGATAAAGTAGATTTACTGCATAGTAAAATTAACTTTTTGTATGTTAAATTACAAAACGTGAATATGACCAAAATATTAGAAATTAATTGTCTAATTCAGAATATCAACTCAGAAATTGATAAAATTAATTCTGATAATTTATCTGATAAAATTAATTCTGATAATTTATCTGATAAAATTAATTCTGATAATCTTTCTGATAAAATTAGTTCTGATAATTTTAATTCAGACAAAATTAATCCTAAGGATAATTCGGAATTCAAATTTGAAAATCCTAAAGATAATTCCGAATTCAAATTTGAAAATCCTAAGGATAAATCCGAATTCAAATTTGAATATCTTAAGGATAATTCAGAAATTAATTCTGAAAATCTCAAGATTAATTCAGAAATTAATTCTGAAAATCTTAAAGATAATCTAGAGATTAATGTTGAAAATATATCTGAGGATAATTTTCTCCTATATAATAATTTAATTATAGATAATATTGAAGATTATTACAAAACCTTAATCAGTGGTCCAAATTACTCCACCTACTGTAAGGATATTGAAAGACCTAATCTTGAGGAGGATATAGAACTATCTAAGATAAAGGTCATAATCAATAAAAATTACAAAAATTCAAATAAATCAAAATTATTAGAAAAACTTTAAAAGAAAGATAAAGATGAAGAAGAAATTTTCGAAATAATGAAAATGATGAATTTAAACCCACAATTATTAATTAATTATTATAACCTTAATTAAATTAACTTAAATATTAATTTCGAATTAAATCCTAATTAAATTCAAATTAATTCAAATTAAATCCTAATTAAATTCAAATTAATTCAAATTAAATCCTAATTAAATTCAAATTAATTCAAATTAAATCCAAATTAAATTAAATTCAAATTAAATCCTAATTAAATCCTAATTAAATCCTAATTAAATCTAAATTAAATCCTAATTAAATCTAAATTAAATTTGAATTAAATCTTAATTTAATCCTAATTAAATTCAAATTAAATCTTAATTTAATCCTAATTAAATTCGAATTAAATCTTAATTAAATTTAAATTAAATTAAAGTAAATTCCAATTAAATTAAATTCCAATTAATTTAAATTTAAATTAAATTAAATTCAAATTAAATTAAATTAAATTAAATTTAAATTAAATTAAATTCAAATTAAATTAAATTAAATTAAATTTAAATTAAATTAAATTCAAATTAAATTACATTAAATTCAAATTAAATTAATTTAAATTCAAATTAAATTAAGTTCAAATTAAATTCAAATTAAATTATAATCAAATTAAATTAAATTCAAATTAAATTAAATTAAATTATATTTAAATTAAATTAAATTCAAATTAAATTACATTAAATTCAAATTAAATTAATTTAAATTCAAATTAAATTAAATTCAAATTAAATTAAATTCAAATTAAATTAAATTAAATTAAATTAAATTAAATTAAATTCAAATTAAATTAAATTTAAATTAAGTTCAATTCAATTAAAATTTTAATTAAGTCAATTAAATCAATTTGATTCAAATAAAGCTAATCAAGTTAATTCAAACTTCAATTAACTCAACTTCAAATCTTAAATAACTTAAACTCAAGCTAAAATAAAATTTTACCCAAACTGTAACAATTAAAATTAATAACATCAAATATGTCAAAGTGGGTTGGCATATTCGCGGGTTCACATGACATGTATCAAATCGAGAATTTGATACATTTTTAGAAACTTAAATAAAATGCTTTGGACTTGTTTGACTCATACATAATTGCCATGTCATGCATCTGCTACTTCTTTTTATATGACATGTCATTCATGTTTAAATTTTATGCATATATTAGAACGGCTATAGGAAAAAGAATAATTGAAACTTGATCAACCTAGTATTGGGTGGCGGTGAGATGATAGTACGTTAGGGAAGCCAATTCTAATAAGGTCAAGTATACTTGGTCTCTTTAGATTGGTGAAACTAGCCGAAGCTACCGATCCAAGATCCAAACTAGTTAGACCAAAATTTATCAATAAGTAATTTTGAAAACGAAATTTCATTAAAAGGCTTTGTCAAGGAAAGGGTTGATGATCCAATAAGGCTATGGCCAAAGAAGACCTAGTGCCTCGCCAAGACCTGGAAGCCAATTTTTGAAATTCAAATTCAAGTTACTTCTTGTCAAATTCAAATCTAACACAAGCTTCAATTAAATCTTAGAATGAAAAATAAATTAAAGAAAAATGATTCAAGTATCTCACAATACACTTATAAGGCAATCATGCTTGTTGTATTGATACATCTAAAATGGGTGAGATGTTAAGGACTAATAAATTGAAAAATGTTTTTCAAAATTGTTTTTCAAAATCATTAGAATATTTTTCTAAAAATATATTTTCAAAATAGTGCTTCAACATAATAATGTTTTTATGGAATTCATGCTTGTCTGATTGAATATGCATATTATACGTTTTTCAAAAATTATATCTTTTCAAAAATTGTTTGACTCACACAATTAGACACAAACCTCTTAGGACAACACTAAAGTTCCTTAAGGCACTTAGATAGAGTCAAACGGGATAGTATACAGGGGGAGTGATTTTCATTTTTTTTTGGCTTTCGAAAACTACACTGTAAAAATTACTATTATTTGAAAATACTTTTCGAAAACTGAGCTTTAAATCGTTATCACTTGTGTTTTTCGAAAAAGGTTTATGTTGTAAAATTTATCTGTCTTGTTTGATTTTGATAAACCCTAAAGACACAGAGGAAGGTCCAACTCATGATCTAAAAGGACTCCTAGGACGTGTCAGTTTTAGGGGGAGTCTGAGTCAATATTCTGACAAGTATTAAATTATTTATTTTAAAAAAATTATTAGATTATTCTTTTGATCTGAATCAAACCTTAAGACTCAGAGGAAGAGTATTTGTGGTCAACAAGCTTCCCAGGACTGAGTCAAGTTTAGGGGGAGGTCAAATTAAAAGAATTATTAAATATTTCAAATGTTTTCATGCGCGGTATTTTCAAATCCTGTTGAAAACATAAGTATTATTTTAAAATGCTATTAATTTTTTTAAAAATTTTTATTTTCAAAAATTCATCTGATTTTGATCAATTTGAAATAATATCTTGGGTTTGAAAAATCCTCCAGGATACTTAGGAAAATGTCCTTGTAGTCAACAATGTTTCCTATGATTGTGTCAGACTGGAAGATAAACCGAATCAAGTATTATAACTTTAAAATTTTTATATTTTTTTTTTCAAAATTAACTTACATTCTGTAACTTATGAAATTTTGTAATAATATTTACTTGGGTTGGAAAATTTCCACGACACTTAGGAAAATGTCCTTGTAGTCAACAAGGGTTCCCAGGATAGTGTCAGACTGGAAAATTAACCAAGTGAAGTCAAATATTATGTGTTCAAAAGTACTTATGTCTTTCAAAGCCAAATATTCTTTCAAAAGTACTATCATTTTTTTAAAATTCTATTAATATTTACTTGACCTTGAAAAATTTCTAGGACACTTAGGAAAATGTCCTTGTAGTCAATAAGGTTTCCCAGGATTGTGTCAGACTGGAAAAGAAACTTAGTCAAGTAAAATATTAGGTTTCAAAAATTACTTATATTTCTCAAAGTCTCATCTCTTTCAAAAACAGCTAGTACTTGCAAAATAGGCATAATACTTATACCTTCCAAAATAATATTTTTTTCAAAAGTTATGCATTTTCCAAAAAGTACTTTATATTTTTCAAAAAATTACAAATTCTGTCAAAAGTACTTACATGCTGTACTTGTATTTTTCAAAGCGAATAACATCTTTTTCAAAATTATGCAGTTTTTTTTTTCAAAAATGCAATATATCATTCAAAATACAATGCTTTCAAAATTTTTGCACCAAGTATTTTTCAAAAAGAACCAAAATTTCTCATTGTTGGTACAAGTATTTTTCTGTATTTTTTTTTGATGTATGACAAAGGGGGAGAGGTATGCTCTTAAGTTAGAAGTTAGAAATTTTTGCTTATTTTTTCTAGAATTTTTTCTAGAGGATCAAAAATATGTTCAAAACTAAAGTCAATTTTTCTCCAAGGATAGTAAGTTAGCCCCTTTAAACCAATCTAACTTAAGTTATTGTCAAACATCAAAAAGGGGGAGATTGTTGGTGCAAGTTGCATCAATGATGTTCCTCTTTAAGTGTTTTAATGTTTGACAATACACTTAAGTCAGTGATACATTGAACAGACAAAGGGGAGTAAGAGAGAAGTAACCTAAGCTGAAGAAAAGTCCTAGTTAATCTAGGCATCGAAACCCTAAGACTTAGCGAAGGGCTGCTAGGCACCTAGCGAAGGGTTGCTAGGCACCTAGTGAAGGACTACTAGGCATAGAAGACCTAGCGAAGGGCTGCTAGGCACCTGGTGAAGGACTACTAGGCATAGAAGACCTAGCGAAGGGCTGCTAGGCACCTAGCAAAGGACTGCTAGGGAATAAAGACCTAGCAAAGGGCTGCTAGGCACCTAGTGAAGGACTACTAGGCATAGAAGACCTAGCGAAGGGCTGCTAGGCACCTAGCGAAGGGCTGCTAGGGAATGAAGACTTGGCGAAGGACTGCTAGGCACCTGGCGAAGGACTGTTAGGGAATGAAGTCTTGGTCCAAGGGACTAAGCAACTTAGCTGAGCGATGACTAAGGACAGGAGTAGAGACAGGTCAGGTTTGGGCGTCTCGAGGTCCGGAAGTATCGGAAGCTAAGCAAAAGTCCACCCGAAGGGCTGGGTGGCAACCGTCTCCTGAAAGGAGTAGGTGAAGGGCGAGTTCTCGGGGATAGGAACTCGTGCCGGTTCGACCTAGGGTTTCATGCAAATCCGAAGTTCGAACCAAGTCCTTAAGGCTAAAATTATATGTATATATGCTTTGTGTTTATGTATCTTGCAGGTGCCAAGATTGGAAGACAAAGCAAGCAAAAACCAGGTTGCAGCCTTTGAAGCAGGGCGCCCCCATCAAGGGGGGCGCCCTCATCAGCCAGGGCGCCCCCAACAGCCAGGGCGCCCCCAGCCAAAGAAGAAAAGCTGTGTTTCCTATTTCGTGTCAGAAA
The DNA here is from genome assembly GCA_024364735.1 of Boesenbergia rotunda. NCBI lineage: Eukaryota > Viridiplantae > Streptophyta > Magnoliopsida > Zingiberales > Zingiberaceae > Boesenbergia > Boesenbergia rotunda. The sequence continues at coordinate 246,490 of JAGFNQ010005495.1, forward strand.
CGCAGATAAGTGCTAAGAAGGGTGCCTGGGATGTTCGGGGTGCCCTGGTCAAAGAACTTATCACCTGCGGCGAAGTAGGCATAAAGATAAGGGTTAACCGAGTCTTCCGGGACGCCCCCAGCGTCCGGGGCGCCCCCAGGAGGCCTTTATAAGGGGCCTCGACCCCTCTGCTTCAGACACGACTTCCAAGAACTTCTAAGAGTGATCCCAAGCCTTCTGACCAACGACAACACGCTAGAGACGAGGCTCTACGACCGGGAGGCTCCAGGAGGAGGTGCGCAGCACTTCGGAGGTCCAGATCGGCCGAGCTTCAGACTTTGTCTCGTTGGTTTGCCTTTTAAATTACTGTACTTAATTTTCTATATCTTTTGATTGTAATATTGCACTGTAAGTCGGGTTTCTCCGCCTCCAGAAAGTCCGGAAAGGAGACCAATAGTGGACGGGTGTTCCCGTGCATAGGCCTTGGATGTACTGACCCTGGGGGGTCGGGAACCAAGTAAAAATCCGTTGTGTACCTGTGTTCTTTTTGTTTTATTTTCCGCTGCACTAACGATCTGAGTAGTTTTACGAACGAAGTTCTTGCGAAGATTTTCATGATCGATATTCACCCCCCCTCTATCGACGACACCGGTCCTACAGCTGCTAGTCGACTGCTTCCCTTGCCAATCGACTGCCTAGCTTACAAACTTACTCTCAACCTCTCCGGAGTCCATCCTTCGCATATGCTTTGAAGTCCACTTTCTCGGCTTACCCCTTGAAGTTCTCTTCCTTCGGCTCTCGTCCCTCGGATGCACACACAAGCCCGTGGCTTGTCTCCATGTCATCCTTCGTGTATGCCTTTGAAGTCTACTCCTCAGCTCGCCCTTTGAAATCCTCTTCCTTGGCTCTCGTCCCTCGGATGCTTCACTCCATTATTTCTTATGCGTGGTTCACTAAGTCCTGCAAGACTCAAGCACATATCAAACCAATATGAAAACCTAACTTAATCATATTAACACACACATCAAAACACATAACCTACCCGATCAAACTTGGGTCGATTACACCAATATCTAGGACTCTCTCCATTTCATCAAGCCTTGCCTTATAGACTTGATTTTTCAATTTTAGGGTTCTAACCCTAGAGTCAACATGTCCATCTTGAACATTCTTAGATCTACCCACATTCCTAGATATATGTCTCCCCTTCTTAGGATTAATGTCTTGATAATTTACTACCTTCCTCCCCTTAGACATGGTAGTTTGGGTTCTATTGGATTTAGCCTTGGATAATGATTTCCTAGGGTTATCTATTTTATTAATTCTATTCCTATCATTATATTTAAATCCATGATTATGCTTGGGTAAATAATATACATTATTTCTAACAAGTATATATGAATTGGAAATTGGATTAAACTTTAAATTTAGGATTACCTTCCCTTTTACCTTTGAAGCTTCCCCTTGACTTAAGCTCCTCTTCTTTTCCAATTTCTTCAAATGCCCTAGCTTCTTGAGCTCTTCTTTTTTTGGGCATTTTGTGTGGTAGTGGTCATGCTCATCATATGTGAAACAAATTATATACTTCTTATCCTTGACTCCATCCCTACAACCCATATTAGTTTTCAAATGAACTTTACCGGGTTTGGGGTTTACCTCATTTACCTTATTGAATGAAGGACACCTACTTTGTAGTATCACATTTCGCCACACTCAAACCATTTGATGTGTGATTTCCCACTCTTCTCGGTAGTTGAGGTTGAGGGTTGAGCTTCCAAGTTCTCCTCCACCTTGGATTGCTTTTCTTCTTCCTCACTTGAGGATGTATACGATTCCACTTCCTCCTCCTCTTCGGATGTTGAACTCGATTCAACTTCTAATTGGTCCTTCTAATCCAAGACCAATCAAGACCAAGTCTTGGTACATTTCTATTATTTCTTTTGTGTGCAAGGATTATTTTTAATGGCCAATCAAGAATGGAATAGCATTCGTCCACCGCTCTTCTCTGGTGAAAATTTCAACTCCTGGAGAAGTCAAATGGAATCCCACCTGAAGGCTAATATGGATTTATGGTCGATAATCCAAACGGGGTTCAGATTCCCCATGGAAGATGGAACATCGATCACTTGGGACAAATTGGATGAACCAACTCCGAGGAAGATCGAGACTGATGCTAAGGTAACAGTGATCATACAATGCGGTTTAACCAACGAACAACTCAATCTAGTCGGTTCATTTGGATGTGCTAAAGAGATGTGGGAGAAGCTACTCAGCCTACACGAAAAGAGCTCCGATATTGAGGTCTTTGAAGTAGAGATGTTCGAATCATCGGACGAATCAAATGAAGAAGAAGATTACCAAAGTTATCTTGCAGTATCGGTCCAAGCACAGACAGCCGAGTCAGACTCGACACCCGACGTTGAAATCGAACCTGAGTAAGACGACGAGTTGACTGAGACAAAAATGGTAACCAATTTCAAATCTTCTTTTAAATTAAGGTTAAATAATCAAGTTGATACTGCAATGGTCGAGGAAGGTGTAGTTTTTATTGCAGGGAAAACTCCAAGAGAACCACCAAAGAAGAAGGTTCAACCTATACCTGAGTCCGACTCAGACTCAGAATTTGACGACGAAGAAGGGGATCATCGGAAGCAGGTCCGGATGGCTCACGACCACTACAAGATGCCGAAAGAACAATCAAACAAAAGAAAGATGGCTAGAATCATGGGGGAGATTCCCAACCGGGAATTAAAAGGTAAATTTACAGTATTTGAAAATCCATTATTTACCATGAATAATATGATTGAATCTTATAAATTAGTTAAGGTTAATACATTAGAAAACCTAATTCGCAACCATGCTGTTTTTGAAAATCCTGAATATTATTTTAATTATGATGTAACTTAGATCATTTTTTTTGATTTAATTGTATGTTGCTTTTATTTTAGTTATTTATTTTTGCTTAGAATTAGGACTGGTTAGATAAGGACTAAAACGGTTTAACTAAAATTTGAACAACATAGTATTGGGTGGAGGTGAGATGATAGTACGTTAGGGAAGCCATCTTGGCGAAACTAGCCGAAGCTACCGATCCAAGACCCAAACTAGTTAGACCAGAATTTATCAAAAAGTAATTTTGAAGATGAAATTTCACTAAAAGGCTTTGTCTAGGAAAGGGTTGATGATCCAATAAGGCTACGACCAAAGAAGACCTAGTACCTCGCCAAGACCTGGAAGCCAATTTTTGAAATTCAAATTCAAGTTACTTCTTGTCAAATTCAAATCTAATACAAATTTCAATTGATCTTAGACTCAACTACTTTTTCCAAAATAAAGTTAAAATTCAGTAAAATGGTTTTCAAAGTTAATTCAATTTTTCAAAATTAATCATGACTCTTCAAAGTAAAATCCTTACTTCTATTTAAATTTGTCTCACAAAACCCATAAGGTTAACATGCTTGATCACGTAGAACTGGGTGAGACATCTAGGACCTAAAAGCATAATTCACTATCCTTTTAAATAAATAAAAAGGTTTGCAAAAGTTATTCAAAATTTTTCAAATTAATTCAGTTTACAGTACCCAACTTTTTCATTATCACAGTTTTTTTGTCAAATATCACAATAAATAGAGTCTAGGGCTTATTCTGATTTAGTCAAAATAGTCAACCCTAGTCCATATAGTCAAACTTGGTCAACACTGAAGTCCCTTAAGGAACTTAGATAAAAGACAGACTGTGTTAGATACAGGGGGAGTTCTTCTTAATTTTTTTCGAAAAATTCAAATTTTTCAAAAACCTTATGCTTTAAAACTTATTACTATCTCGTTGAAAAATTATCATCATGATTTTCGAAAACTGTGCTATCATTTCAAGTTATTTTTTTTCAAAAATTTATCTTGAAAGTTATCATACTCATAAGATTGTTCAAAATTATTCTTTTGATTTTAATGATGTAGCGACCCGCCTTCTCTACTTCAGACGGATCGTTACTTTATCTACTTCTTGACTCTAATGCACGACTAAGAATGCGGAAATCCTTTTTTTTTCTTCTCAATTTAAATCTATTTATGATATACTAACTCTAATAGTCATGCATGATACAATGGCATACTTCTTTACATCTATAGGACTTTCCTGCAATGGTACCAGTCGACTGCGATCTGACCAGTCGACTGGTATCGACCTCAGAAAGTTTCTGGGCGCGGCACCAGTCGACTGGCCTCTTGGCAGTCGACTGGTGTATCGGACAGAAGCTACTGTTCGATAGGGCAGTCGACTGGTTCTGAACCAGTCGACTGGCACGCCTGAAAACTGAAAATTCAGATTCGAAACTTAGTTTCCAAAAGCCCACTAAACATATAGTTTCAAGCCATAACAAGACACAACACCATTTCTATACTCTATACTAGTTTCCTAAACATTTTAGCCAATCAAAACAACTTCATAAACTCGAAATTAGAACTTTTGTGGAAGTAAATAAGCTATTCAAGTTTATATGAACTTTAACCTTAGAGTTTGTACCAATCTTGACTCCTATCCATTGAAACTCATCACACAAAGTTCTATAACATCACTAAGGCATTATGAAATGAGAAAGCAACTTTTCTAAGCATAATTGAGCAATAAAACTTGATTCAAAGGAAAACTAACTCTATCTTGGCACATGCATCAATATCTCCAACAAAGTATCAACATTCAAAACTACTCACACTCCTACTCATCCAAAGCAATCATAAGGATATGTATGCTAAATGAAATGACATAGAATCATTACTTGTGGTTCTAAGGCATGCAAAATGTCAAAACACCAATACTTGGATAAATTCTATATAGTCTAACTTAAACTAAGAATTTATTCATCTTGTCCCAAGGGTCTCTCCAAGCTCAGCCACCACACACACTTCACTCAGCACCGCCTCGTCGCCTTCCTTCAGAATTGCTTGCCTTTACCTTTATCTGCAGTAAGAGGAAATGCAACTAGTAAGCAAAAAGCTTAGTAAGTACTATCTAGCTCACAAAATCTCGAAATGTGCAAACATGCTTCTTGAACAATATGAAATCACATGAGATACTTATATGCTTGAAAGAAAACTAAACTAAACATGTATAACTCAAAACATGCATACTCAAGCATTAATAAATCTCAACTTGCTTTTCTTGGCTCAACTTGAAACTTTAGCTATTCTTTAACTTTTTGAAAACTCTTTAAACTTTAGAAACTTTGCTAAAGCATATACTTGAAAATAATAATCACTTGGATCCACTGAAGACGTAAGTACCATCTCATATGCGCGTTCCCTAAAAGGTTGGGGTAGCGAGCCACCAATCCTAATAGAGCAGACCTTGGTCTACCAGGGCCAAGACCTTGGAATTGGACACCTGGATTTCTTTAATGACGCCCTTGGACGCCGGGTACTGGCCTTAGAAAATAAAATAGCTTTTCTTTCTTTTCTTTCTTATCTGTAAATGCCTTGGCATTTTCTCGAGCACCTTGCGTGCTAAAATCCCTAAGTCTTGACTTTTGGGGATTTCTTAAGGTCTTGGCCTTTTCTTTTCTTATCTTTATCTTCTCTTTTCTTTTCTCATAGCTTTTCTTGGACCCTAACCTCATATAGGGTACTCAATAAAATATATATAAGCATATAATGAACTAAGATCACATGCAAAAATCTTAACAAGAAGGAAATATCTCTTTTAAAAACTTTTAAGGGAAATTCTTGCGGAAAAACCGCCTCTTACTGCAGGTGAGCAGTCCTTCGCTAGGACTTGGTGACTAGCAGCCCTTCGCTAGTTGCCTAGCAGTCCTTCGCTAGGGCTTTGTATCTTGGCATTCCTTCGCCAGGTGCCTAGCAGTCCTTCGCTAGGGCTTTTTCTGTACACTCAGTGAACAACGTTAGATCACAAATAGTACTTAACTTTGAATCCTTTGCCAATATCAAAACAAGGTTCGATATGGTGCTTTCTACACCAACAGTCTCCCCTTTTATTATGGAATAAATTTTACAAGAAATTTATCTTATAAATTTCTTATGAATTATTCCGTTATGTCAAGTTTTTATTATAACTTAATTTATAATAAAAACAATCATGTCTCCCCTTTTATTATTGAATAAATTTTACAAGAAATTTATCTTATAAATTTTTCTTATCATGGAAAAATCAATTCATAATTGATTTTATAAAATAAAATAAACCAATCCATAGTTCATTTTAATTTCCATAAAAAGAATAAATTTCTATAAATTTTTTTATCATGGTAAATCAATCCATTATTGATTTATAAAATAAAATAAACCAATCCAAGGTTTATTTTAATTTCCATGAAAATAAATCTCTTTATATAAATTTCTTTATATAAATTTCTTTATATAAATTTCTTTATCCATAATTTTATAAAATAAACCACGCGCGATTTATTTTATAATTTGAACCAAACAATTTGGTTCTCCCTCTTATTATGGCCAGCCAAACCAAAGAGGGTGGGGACCCTCTTTGGCCGGCCAAACCAATGCCGTAACCGTACGAATTAAACTCATTTAATTCGTCCAATAAGTCTTCAAAAGACTTAGCCATTTTATGCTTCCGATGCGTCTCTGAAAAATTCAGATTTGACTTATCTCTCTTGATCGGAAAATCCAATTTTCAACTCATTTTAAATCCCTCGGATTACTCGTAGTGCGTGTGACTAAATAGGCTTTCGATTTATGTTGGTCGTCTATAATTAACCAATTATAGAACGATCATGAGTGGCACCTAATAGTACATCATGATCCCCAATTAATCGAAAGATCAACGGTTGACCTCAGAATTAATTCTGAAACCCTTCAGCAACTCTAATGAATCGTGCCTCATTCCCTTTACCATCTTATACCCACTTGGTTCAGGATACGGTCTATGTGTGTCAGTCCCCACTAGGCTGACTACGTCACACCTAGCCCAAGTAATGTCTTTCTCATCCAACGGATTCTAATTACTCTCATGTCTTTCAGATACTCATACTCTGAACATGTCATGCTCTGGCCAGAGGCTTTGAGTAACAATCCGACGATAGGCCTTGGGTATACATCCCCTCGCAAGGAGTGGTGAATCCTTTGTAGGCTGTTCAAACATCTTCGGGCACTTCGGCTTATACCCAATCATCCTGGGTCCACACCTCCTTGGAGATGCTTGCTTAAGATGTCAAAGTATAAGTCTTCATGACCAAGATGACTTGAACACCGCAAGTCAAAGGAACATCGCACTTAAGCTGCAGTAAGAACTTCATTGACATATCTATATGTAGATTACCATATGAAGTTTTACAGCTAGTCACTCCAATGAACTAGTTCCCTTAACTAGCATTCATGTTTATCTCCGGATATCCCAATGTCACCAGCCAGTGAGAATCAGCTGATTAGAGAATAACCCATGCTAGTCTCAACAGAATTGATAGTGTTCGTATTTATCAATTCATTGACTAGGGACAATTTCAATACTTCACAATTGCACATGTAGAGATAATCACTAGTTGTGAATTCATCACAAATTCTCTCATGCTGTGAATTGTATTGCGGACATTCAGTAAATGAGTTTAAGATCTCAATCAAATACACAAACATGTATACTCAAATAGTGAATATTCATTTATTAAAGTAAATGATTACAATTATAAGGCGATTGCCTTAGGACACTTCTCTCATATTACTAACCTCCAGCTAAATTCGAATATTATACCCCAACATTCGAATTCTAGCCGACACTAGTCAATTGTACAAAAGATCAGTCGACTGATCCTTCTGTGCTCTCTACTAGTCGACTAATCCTATATCAGTCGACTGGTAAAATCCTAAACCTAAGGTTTCCCTTCCCGAGTATAATTCACTCACACTCGGACCCTTAGGACTCACTTGACTCTTCGTTGCAACTTTGACTATTGCCTTCATGCCTTCTTCACTTTGACTCTCATCTCTCGGATGCATATAAGTCCGCGGCTCGTCTCCATGCCATCATTCGCGTATGCCTCTAAGTGCACTTCCCTCGGCACATCATTGTTGTTTTGTCCACAGTCCTTCGGATGGATCATCTTTTACTGGACCAAAAGCCATCAAGCTGAGTCATATGTGTATCCTGCAAACCTGTACACTCATATACACATATCAAATACAACAATAAGTCTAACTTAAATATTTGGCTAAAAATCAAAACCTAGGAACCTAGAATGCTCCAACACCTTTGTGTAGCTCGATCAGCTTGTCCCAAAGGTCTTTGGTGCTTTTGAATGGTCTAACCACGATTTAGCTCTTCAGTAGTCAAGACGCATTGTAGGGTTTGAGTCGCCTTAGCATCATTCTTGATTTTCCTCATCATTGGTTCATCCCATTTGTTGTAACCGAGTGGTACACCATCTTCAGTAGGGTGCGTGAATCTCATTTGGATTATGATCCACATTTTCACCTGGCATTTATGTGAAATTCCATCTGTCCCTTCCGGTAGCTGAAGTCCTTGCTGGAGAAAAGAGACGGTCGGACGGTATAGTAGCCTTCTTGATGGGCCATTTAGAATAATCCTCGCACACACAACAAAAAAGCCAGAAAATGTATTAAGACTTTGTCTTAGATTAGAAATATAGGGGAAGAATAACGAGAGAAGAAAAAAATTAAATTCACTTTAGTAGTATTACACCAACTTCGAGAAATAAAAAATTAAAAAATAATTATAGATTTGCTAGAAAAGGTGATTGCACCAATTTTGACTAATGACAAAAGAAATGAAAATGCAAGACATAAGAATATTTTTTACTCAATAATAATAATCTTTTTTGCTCAAAAAAGCAATGCTCTTATGGTAGTTTCACTAATTCAGAGCGACCCCGCTCTCATACCAATTGTAGAATTGAAAAGTACACTGGGGGGATGAATAGCACGAGTCACTTTTTGAAAATCACGAGAATATGACAATAGAATAATAGAACCGAAGAACAATGCTAACACACTTTATTTTTACTTAGTTCACATCCTATGTTTCTAGTCTAAGGCCAACACTCATTGAGTGCTTTCATTGGGTAATCCAATATCAAACCAAATATTACAAGAGAATATATAATTTAAAGTACAAGTAAAAACAAAGAGCGTGCCACCTCGACTCCGTGCGTGGCTTGGTTCGGACTATTCCAAGCGCTCGGAGTGGGTCCAGGCACCCGAACCTCTTCTGGGACGCCTGGAAACCTCTTTCCAGCCAACTTCCAACTTCAAGTTTGTACACCATAGAGTTAGAAAAAATAGACATAACATGGAATGTAAATGATTTTGACATTTTTGGGACTATTTGGTCCTAACTTTAGATTTTTCGCTAAAATCCTAGGTCGAACCGATACCGACTGTTCCCTCAATAGGAAATGTAAGTACCCCTGGTTGATTTTGATGTGATCAACCGATTTAAGTTAGGACCTGGTATGTTTAATCCCTCTGCTAAGTGTGCAAGAGCTTAGGTACGGAGGAAGTCGAGCGTAAGACGTAGAGGACGAGAAGGATTGTGCGGAGAAGTGAGCCGACGGGTTCGGTACAATCCGAGGGACGCAGAAGCTGCGGAAGAGTACGCCGGTGGAGCGAGAAGGACGTGCGTGGTGTCCGAGGGATGAGAAGCCGGGAGGAAGGACGCTCGAGGGGCGAAAGGCCAGAGTCGGGTTCGGGTGAGCCTAACTCCGGTTGGCCGAAAATCACCCAGAAGATGAACCAAAAGACTGGTCAGTTTGACCAAGTCAAACCAGGCACCTGAAACAAAAAAAATTTTATTTGTTGCTGTGAAGATTCGAACCAGAAAAGAATTTTATTTATTGCTGTGAAGATTCGAACCAGCAACCTCGCCTACATATATCACCAGCCTTACCGACTAGGATAAAGAAGAGATGTGATTAAAATTGTTGCGAACAGATAATAAAGTTATTTATCTGTTGCGAGCAGAAGACAAAGTTATCGCTTAAAGGATAACTTTATCCTTTAATCAGATCCAATAGATGCATGCAGTTTAATCCCATCCAAGATCAACCATTCAGATTACATCCATGGATCAACGGTCAAGAGAAAATTCCTCAACAATTAACAATCCAGATTTATTCTCTTAGGCTATAAATAGGCTTAGAGTTTCAACCTTTTCAATCATTCAATTAATTCATTCTTGTAAAATCTCTAAAAGTCTAGTGTGCTATTTTTGTAAGGCTTCTCCGCCACAAGGAGATTTTTATTGAGCGTCAACTGCCTTGGAAGCAACGTTCTCAGTTGCGACCAAGTTTCATGTTTTAAAGACGAGTGCCTCCACTTTCATAATTTTTTTTTACCATCTATTCACCCCTCTAGCCGGTCCAACCCGATCCAACAAGTGGTATCAGAGCCAAGGTCGCCGCAGAAGGACTAAACGCCGATTGCAGCAATTTCAAGAAAAATGGTTGGAGCCGTAATATACCCGCCGAAATTTGAGGGGGAGTTCGCGATGTGGAAGCGCCGAATGCTGGTATTTTTTAAAACAGATATTGAACTACTATTAATTATGAAAAATGGTTTTTCAGTTCCAAAAGACAACAACGACAAGGATAAAGAAATAGAGTCGTGGACTAAGAAGGAGCAAGCGGACTTTGTAGCAAACGGCAAAGCGGAATTTCATCTGCTAGCCGTTCTTCCCGCACAAGAAGTCAACCGCATCGGAAATTACAACTCGGTAAAAGAGCTCTGGGAGAAATCCCTGGAATTGCATGAAGGTACCTCAGAGGCAAAACTAGCGCGACGAGACCTTCTTCGAAGCCAACTGACAAACCTCAGAAAGGAGGATGAAGAATCAGTTGCACATTTACACGCCAAGGTAAAGGAACTAATCACAGACCTTGAAAACCTCGGAGAAAAGGTAACAAGTCGGGACGCTCAAAGGTATGTCTTAAATGCGTTTCCGAGAACCTCGGAATGGACCTCGGTAATCGACGCTTATTTCATTTCGAAAGATTTAGTAGTAAGTACATTAGAGCAATTATTTTCTACTTTGGAACTTCACGAATCTCGTTTTGTAGAAAAGAATAAGAAAGCAGGCATCGTCACACTAAACACAAGGAAGATTCAATTCGACGAGGAATCCTCGACTGACAACGAAACAACAAAAATGTTAAGTTCTTTTAAAAGTTTTTTTTAAAGCTAATAAATTTTCAAGAACGCAGAAAAGAAGACGATCCCTAAAGAAGCGAATAATCAGATGCTACAACTGTAAAGAGGAGGGACACCTGAAGGACCAGTGTCCTAAACTCAAAAACCAGCCAAAGAAGAAAAAAGCACTTAAGGCCACCTGGGATGAGTCCTCGTTAGAAGAGTCGGGAGGTCAAGAATACGCGGGACTTGCGCTGATGGCAAATCATCAAGAAGGGAGCACTGATGAAGGGGGAGAGACATCAGAAGAAACCGACGACGAAGAAAGAACCTCGCTTTTCGAAAGCGACCCGGTAAGTGAGGTTTGCTTTCTTCCTCATGATCAGTTATATGCTGGAGTTAAAGCTTTGCTCAAATCTAATTGTAGATTAGAAAAAGACGTAGCGGACGAGAAGAATTGTGCGGGGAAGTGAGCCGACGGGCTCGGTACAATCCGAGGGGCGCGGAAGCTGCGGAAGAGTACGCCGGTGGAGCGAGAAGGACGTGCGCGGTGTCCGAGGGACTAGAAGCCGGGAGGAAGGATGCTCGAGGGGAGAAAGGCCGGAGTCGGGTTCAGGTGAGCCTAACTCCGGTTGGCCGGAAAACACCCAGAAGATGAACTAAAAGACTGGTCAGTTTGACCAAGTCAAACCAGGCACCTGAAACAAAAAGAATTTTATTTGTTGCTGCGAAGATTCGAACCAGCAAAGAATTTTATTTGTTGCTGTGAAGATTTGAGCCAGCAACCTCGCCTACATATATCACCAGCCTTACCGACTAGGATAAAGAAGAGATGTGATTAAAATTGTTGCGAGCAGATGATAAAGTTATTTATCTGTTGCGAGCAGAAAACAAAGTTATCTCTTAAAGGATAACTTTATCCTTTAATCAGATCCAATGAATGTAGTTTAATCCCATCCAAGATCAACCATTCAGATTACATCCATGGATCAACGGTCAAGAGAAAATTCCTCAACAATTAACAATCCAGATTTATTCTCTTAGGCTATACATAGGCTTAGAGTTTCAACCTTTTCAATCATTCAATTAATTCATTCTTGTAAAATCTCTAAAAGTCTAGTGTGCTATTTTTGTAAGGCTTCTCCGCCACAAGGAGATTTTTATTGAGCGTCCACTGCCTTGGAAGCAACGTTCTCAGTTGCGACCAAGTTTCTTTTTTTAAAGACGAGTGCCTCCACTTTCATAAATTTTTTTTACCGTCTATTCACCCCCTCTAGCCGGTCCAACCCGATCCAACTGGAAATACGTCCTCTCATACTCCTTTTAGGAGAGTTTATATTTTGCTAAACATCCGATCCTCCATATCTATTTGGACTTTTGCTCATCATCTGATATTGACTTCCAGGACTTCCTGCTAGACGTCTGATCCTCGATCCGCCTAGACTTCTGCTTGGTATCTGTGGCCCCCAGGACTTTTGCCCGACATCCTCAATTTGCAAAGACTTCTGCTCAGTCTCCTTAACTAGAACTTCATTGCTCAATGCACACGACCAGGACTTCTTGCCCAATCATCTGACCATGACTTCTTTGCCCAATCATCTAACTAGGACTTTTTGCCTAATATCAACAAGGACGTCCTTGCATACTCAGTTCGACTCATTAAATCACAACAACCCTTAATTTTGAAACTTTTTCAATATCAAAATATAGATTTGATTAGCTAGTGTTTTCGGCACCAAATGAATATAACCATATAAAAGAGGGTTTCATGGAGATTTGAAGGCGTTGGTTTCTAAGACGTTAGAGGCGAAGTGCTGCTGCATTTTTAACCATCAAGAGACATTCCAACGTGATAAGCAAGCATCCAAAGCAAAGTTCTTAATTGTAAAGTAGTTTTGTTTCATTTCCATTTGTGTTTTGTATTGTTTGTATTTGTTCTTATAAGAACTTGTTGTAAGAGGTTTCTCCTCATTTGAAAGGTATCTGAAAAGGAGAAGTTCAAAGTGCAGGATGATCACTAGAGGTAGATATTGGATTAGTCACCTAAGAGGAGGATACCAAGTAAAATTCTGGAGTTGTGCATGTAGAGTCAAGTCCGAATCAAGGTTTCCACTATGCATCAAACGATAAGCACGAGATTAAGATGAGAAGATTTCAGAGTTATTCACCCCCTCTGGCTTGCACGGTTCCTAACAATTTGTTGACTTTCTCCATCAATCGACTCCTTATTATACATCAGTTAATCTTGATATAGTCATTAGTTGACTGCTTTCTTACTATTAGTTGATTGTATTGGTGCAATCATGCACTGTACACATCATTTTGATGTTGATAACGTTTAAGTTAAAGTGAATCTTTGGAGTCTTATGTGTGTTGTCAAGTGTGCATGAAATGTCTACATGGTAAGAGTTTTTTAGTTCAAGCAGTTTTGGTGACAAGATACAAGGCATGAAATTCAAGAAAAATGGAGATTCTTAACCATAGAAAGTCCTCGCAAGTCTAGTGACCAAATTCAAGACGGTGAAATCTAAAGAAGTTGGAGGCCAGATTCTTTACAAAAAGGAACCTTGAGCAAATTAGGATATCGAAGGTAAAGAAAATGAAAATCCAAAGATGAAAAAGTTCTAGACACAGAAATCTAGGGAATAAGGTTCCTCTGTCAAGAGGTAACTGAGAGTTTCGAGTAGTGAAGTTTAGTGAATTCAACTATTAGAATGGCTGAGAAGAGTACAACAATAACTAATATATTTGTATTAATCAACTAATGCACAAGAGAAGTGAGAGGGTTTAACATTTGGGCTTTAGGATTTGCAAAACCTTGATTCAAGCTCAAGTATTGGCAACATTTGACCGTCATGATATAATAGTCAATTGTTAAGCCAACTCATGAAGTGGACGAAATTTTGCACACCAGTCAATTGATAGTGTTTCACAGTCGACTCATGTGGTCAAACCTTGAAATCAGAGAGGGTTTAGTATCATTCGAATGCAATGGAAGATCAATTAATTACTATAACCAAACCCCATTGGGGTTTAGAGTTTTAGCAATAGTTGATTGATACAGGATATCTGTCGACTGATGAACAAACCTCAACAGTTAGGGGTTTTGCATAGAAATTTTGGCAATTGAGCTTTGTAGTCGATTCATTGAAGGGTTGAAGAGAACATAAAGTTTTCAAATCCACTTCCCAACTCGACTATTGGACATCAGTCGATTGATCGACCTATTATGGAGAATAGAATGTTTTTAAATTGACTGCCCAACTCAACTAATAAACATCGGCAATTTACCAAAGGGCGTACCTAAGTATTGGTATTTACCAAAAGGCGTACCATGGTTTCAATGTTACCAAAGGGCGCACATATTTTAGTAAACTTCCTCTTATACCCCTACCATCAAGTACTGCATGCATTTCTCTTTCTCTTTCTCTTTGTCAGTAACGATTTTCGAGATGGACCATAAAGAGATGTTCCTTTATATTTTGATTTTTATATTATGGATTTTTTCTCAAAACAAAAAAATATTGAAATTAATTAAAATATTTTTATTAAATTAAAACTAAAAGAATATATCAGACCCATGTTGGGCCTGAAATGGTTCCATTTCAGGCCCAACGTGGGGATGAAATGTTTCCATTTCAGGCCCAACGTGCCCAATATTAAGAGTTTTTTTTTCGATTCTTTGTTATTACATTTTAACACCTCGGAGAAGTCCAAATAAACAATGGATAACAAATTTGAACTCCTTGTAACCTCAGAAATCTACAGGAACTGAAATTTTTACAATCGAAGCTCTCTAGGTCAATCAGTGGCCTTTTAGGGTCATTGGGGCTGAAATAGATACATTTCAGCCCCACGTTGGGCCTGAAATGGAATCATTTCAGGCCCAACGTGGGGCTGAAATGTTTCCATTTCAGCCCCAACGTGCCCAATATTAAGAGTCTTTTTTCGATTCTTTGTTATTACATTTTAACACCTCGGAGAAGTCCAAATAAATAATGGATAGCAAATTTGAACTCCTTGTAACCTCAGAAATCCACAGAAACTGAAATTTTTTACAATTGAAGCTCTCTAGGTCAATCAGTGACCTTTTAGGGTCATTAGGGCTGAGATGGAAACATTTCAGCCCCACGTTGGGCCTGAAATGATTCCATTTCAGGCCCGATGCGGGCCTGAAATGGAATCATTTCAGGCCCAACGTGGGGCTGAAATGTTTCCATTTCAGCCCTAATGACCCTAAAAGGCCACTGATTGACCTAGAGAGCTCCAATTGTAAAAAATTTCAGTTTCTGCGGATTTCTGAGGTTACAAGGAGTTCAAATTTGCTATCCATTATTTATTTGGACTTCTCCGAGGTGTTAAAATGTAATAATGAAGAACCGCGAAGAAATCACACATTAGGCCTTTTAGGGTCATTGGGCCTGAAATGGTTGGACACCTATTGCATTAGTGATATCTAATATAAAGATGTTTGGACACCTAAAACATCATCTCCTACCTCTGACCTCTGTATTCATATAGAATTTTCAGAAATCCAGATATCAGAGGTCCATCAGTGGGTTTTGGTCAAAACTCACTGATATTTCTAAACTACTTCTATTTGATTGGTGATATCTAATATATAGATGGTTGGACACCTAAAACATCATCTCCTACCTCTAACCTCGCTATTCATATGGTGTTTTCAGAAATCCAGATATGGGAGGTCCATCAGTGGGTTTTGAGCAAAACCCACTGATGGAACTAAACTAAACCTATAGCTTTGAAAAAAATAAAAATTTGAGGTTATGGACACCTAAAATACTTTCTCCAACCTCATCCTTAACATTTTAGCTGGGGGTTTCAGAAATCTAGATATGGGAGGTCCATCAGTGGGTTTTGAGCAAAACCCACTGATGGAACTAAACTAGACCTATAGCTTTGGAAAAAAATAAAAATTTTAGGTTATGGACACATAAAATACTTTCTCCAACCTCATCCCTAACTTTTTAGCTGGGGGTTTCAGAAATCCAGATATGGGAGGTCCATCAGTGGGTTTTGAGCAAAACCCACTGATGGAACTAAACTAGACCTATAGCTTTGGAAAAAAAATAAAAATTTAAGGTTATGGACACCTAAAATACTTTCTCCAACCTCATCCCTAACTTTTTAGCTGGGGGTTTCAGAAATCCAGATATGGGAGGTCCATCAGTGGGTTTTGAGCAAAACCCACTGATGGAACTAAAGTAGACCTATAGCTTTGGAAAAAATAAAAATTTTAGGTTATGGACACCTAAAATACTTTCACCAACCTCATCCCTAACTTTTTAGCTGGGGGTTTCAGAAATCCAGATATGGGAGGTCCATCAGTGGGTTTTGAGCAAAACCCACTGATGGAACTAAACTAGACCTATAGCTTTGAAAAAAATAAAAATTTGAGGTTATTGACACCAAAAATACTTTCTCCATCCTCTTTGATATTACATTTTAACACCTCGGAGAAGTCCAAATAAACAATGGATAGCAAATTTGAACTCCTTGTAACCTCAGAAATCCACAGGAACTGAAATTTTTACAATCGGAGCTCTCTAGGTCAATCAGTGGCCTTTTAGGGTCATTGAGGCTGAAATGGAAACATTTCAGCCCCACGTTGGGCCTGAAATGATTCCATTTCAGCCCCAATGACCCTAAAAGGTCACTGATTGACCTAGAGAGCTCCGATTGTAAAAATTTCAGTTTCTTTGGATTTCTGAGGTTACAAGGAGTTCAAATTTGCTATCCATTGTTTATTTGGACTTCTCCAAGGTGTTAAAATGTAATAATGAAGAACTGTGAAGAAATCACACATTAGGCCTTTTAGGGTCATTGGGCCTGAAATGGTTGGACAGCTATTGCATTGGGCCTGAAATGGAATCATTTCAGGCCCAACGTGGGGCTGAAATGTTTCCATTTCAGCCCCAATGACCCTAAAAGGTCACTGATTGACCTAGAGAGCTCCGATTTTAAAAATTTCAGTTTCTGTGGATTTCTGAGGTTACAAGGAGTTCAAATTTGCTATCCATTATTTACTTGGACTTCTCCGAGGTGTTAAAATGTAATAATGAAGAACCGCGAAGAAATCACACATTAGGCCTTTTAGGGCCATTGGGCCTGAAATGGTTGGACACCTATTGCATTGGTGATATCTAATATATAGATGTTTGGACACCTAAAACATCATCTCCTACCTCTGACCTCTCTATTCATATAGAATTTTCAGAAATCCAATATGGGAGGTCCATTAGTGGGTTTTGGTCAAAACTTACTGATATTTCTAAACTACTTCTATTTGATTGGTGTTATCTAATATATAGATGGTTGGACACCTAAAACATCATCTCCTACCTCAAACCTCTCTATTCATATGGAGTTTTCAGAAATCCAGATATGGGAGGTCCATCAGTGGGTTTTGAGCAAAACCCACTGATGGAACTAAACTAAACCTATAACTTTGAAAAAAATAAAAATTTGAGGTTATGGACACCTAAAATACTTTCTCCAACCTCATCCCTAACTTTTTAGCTGGGGGTTTCAGAAATCCAGATATGGGAGGTCCATCAGTGGGTTTTGAGTAAAACCCACTGATGGAACTAAACTAGACCTATAGCTTTGGAAAAAATAAAAATTTTAGGTTATGGACACCTAAAATACATTCTCCAACCTCATCCCTAACTTTTTAGTTGGGGGGTTCAGAAATCCAGATATGGGAGGTCCATCAGTGGGTTTTGAGCAAAACCCACTGATGGAACTAAACTAGACCTATAGCTTTGGAAAAACTTAAAAATTTTATGTTATGGACACCTAAAATACTTTCTCCAACCTCATCCCTAACTTTTTAGCTGGGGGTTTCAGAAATCCAGATATGGGAGGTCCATCAGTGGGTTTTTAGCAAAACCCACTGATGGAACTAAAGTAGACCTATAGCTTTGGAAAAAATAAAAATTTTAGGTTATGGACACCTAAAATACTTTCTCCAACCTCATCCCTAACTTTTTAGCTGGGGGTTTCAGAAATCCAGATATGGGAGGTCCATCAGTGGGTTTTGAGCAAAACCCACTGATGGAACTAAACTAGACCTATAGCTTTGAAAAAAATAAAAATTTGAGGTTATTGACACCTACAATACTTTCTCCATCCTCTTTGATATTACATTTTAACACCTCGGAGAAGTCCAAATAAACAATGGATAGCAAATTTGAACTCCTTCTAACCTCAGAAATCCACAGGAACTAAAATTTTTACAATCGGAGCTCTCTAGGTCAATCAGTGGCCTTTTAGGGTCATTGAGGCTGAAAAGGAAACATTTCAGGCCCAACGTTGGGCTGAAATGTTTCCATTTCAGCCCCAATGACCCTAAAAGGTCACTGATTGACCTAGAGAGCTCCGATTGTAAAAATTTCAGTTTCAGTGGTTTTCTGAGGTTACAAGGAGTTCAAATTTACTATGCATTGTTTATTTGGACTTCTCCGAGGTGTTAAAATATAATAATGAAGAACCGCGAAAAAATAACACATTAGGCCTTTTAGGGTCATTGGGCCTGAAATGGTTGGACACCTATTGCATTGGTGATATCTAATATATAGATGTTTGGACACCTAAAACATCATCTACTACCTCTGCCCTCTCTATTCATATAGAATTTTCAGAAATCCAGATATGGGAGGTCCATCAGTGGGTTCAAAACTCACTGATATTTCTAAACTACTTCTATTTGATTGGTGATATCTAATATATAGATGGTTGGACACCTAAAACATCATCTCCTACCTCTAACCTCTCTATTCATATGGAGTTTTCAGAAATCCAGATATGGGAGGTCCATCAATGGGTTTTGAGCAAAACCCACTGATGGAACTAAACTAAACCTATAGCTTTGAAAAAAATAAAAATTTGAGGTTATGGACACCTAAAATACTTTCTCCAACCTCATCCCTAACTTTTTAGCTGGGGGTTTCAGAAATCCAGATATGGGAGGTCCATCAGTGGGTTTTGAGCAAAACCCACTGATGGAACTAAACTAGACCTATAGCTTTGGAAAAAATAAAAATTTTAGGTTATGGACACCTAAAATACTTTCTCCAACCTCATCCCTAACTTTTTAGCTGAGGGTTTCAGAAATCCAGATATGGGAGGTCCATCAGTGGGTTTTGAGCAAAACCCACTGATGGAACTAAACTAGACCTGTAACGCACGCCTTTTTTTTTTTCCTAAAGCGGCGTTACGTTAACATACTTAGGGCATGTAGACATCATAATGCAGCGGAAACCTTTAACTTACTCCTACATGCACTTACTACCATTTCTAGCACTATAACATGAGAACTTAGCGTAGTAACTTTATAGTTAGCATCATATCATACTTAGCATCATGTCATTCGTAGCATCATGTCATACTTAGCATCATGTCATAGAGTCATACTTAAACACATAACAGTAAAGATAAAGTTCTATCATGAGACGAGCAACCATATTGCTCCTTGGCCAAGTCACTATCACACACATTCTTTGATGCCCTCCTGCTGCTTCCTTACTGTCCCCTTGCATGATCTATGGTATAAGGAAATAAGACTATAAGCACACAGGCTTAGTAAGACTCTTTCCTACTCACTAAAACCATTCATCATTCATTCATGAGCACATAAGCCATTACATACTTAGTGCTTTATATACTTAGTGCTTTACTTAGATCATAAGTCTTTTCATCACTTAGCATACATTTGTCATGGCATAAACATAATATAATCATCTTCATAGCATAGCATAAACATAACCATAAACCTTCATGGCATGGCACAATACTTGGCGTAGACATAAACATAACAAACATAACTTCATAAACATTCATAGCACGAACATAAATAAAATCATGGCGTCCTATCTCAGTATAACATAGTTAGAACATGGGATCATAAATTGGTATGGACATCATAAAAAAAATCATGGCATTCTAACTTAGCATAAACATAATTAAATCATGGCATTCTAAACTAGCATGAACATAAATCCAATCATGGCATACTATCTTAGCATAAACATAATTAAATCATGGCATCCTAACCTAGCATGAACAAAAATCAAATCATGACATTCTAACTTGGCATAAACATAATTAAATCATGGCACCCTAAACTATCATGCACATAAATAAAATCATGGCATTTTAAACTAGCATGAACATAAATAAATCATGGCATCCTAAATTAACATGAACATAGATAAATCATGGCATTCTAAATTAGCATAAACACAATCAAATCATGGCATCATATAGTAACATGAGCATAAACAAAATCATTTGCATAAACATATCTTGCATAAACTTGCTTTGCATAAACTTACTTTGCATAATATTCTTATCATAATTATAATGCATAACATGGATGAATGCATGAGACAATTGCATATATATATAAGAATGCTTAACCTTTTAAAATATACTTTTAATGCTTAAACATATTCATCATATCATTGGGCCCTGGCTTGTACCACATACATACATCATAAGTGCGCTTCCCTAAGTAAATACGAGGTAGCTAGCCTCGACCTACTAGGGTAAGGACAGCATAGTCGGTAGTCCCCGAACCGAAGCATTCTTAAGGTGCCCATCCCTGTTACCCAGCTCCGGTAGGGCCAGAACCGTGGATAGCTTCGGTAGTCCAAAACCGGGGCGTTCTTAAAGTGCCCATCCCTTGGACCCATACTTCGGTCCGGTATAAGCCCATACATAAAGTAAAATACTTTACATGCTTCATCATTCATCATTCATTCATAGCATACTTAACATAGCATAACTTGTTACGGCTCGGCCCGTCTACCGGCCCATTTACCGGTCCTCTCGACCATCGTACCGTCAACCATCGACCGTGCCGTTTAGCATATTTATGCCTTAAAGACATAAGCATCATCTTTCATTCATCATACTTGTCGTTCATCATCATTCATTCATCATACTTGTCATTCATCATACTTAACATCATAGCTGTGCCTTAAAGGCATGTACTTTAACTTCATTCATAAGACATGGCATACATGCATATTATCCATAAAAAATGGCATATCATTCATATCATAAACCTAACATATCATAGCATCATTTTTATCGTGATCATAACCCTATCATTCTTATCATGGCATCATTCATATCCTGAACATAAACTTATCATACTTATCATGGCATCATTCATATCATGAACATACATAATCACTTAGCATGGTTCTTAGCATAGCATGGGCATATAACGTAACATGGTTCCCTACATCACCCTTATATCATGGCAACACATAAACATATACATGAAGTTAAAGGCTCAACCCTAACCCTTGGGTCCTTGAGGTTGGCCGAAACATATGGGGTCTCTAGGGTAATCCAAAAATTCCCAGAAATTATACATAACCTCCACACATCATAAGGGAACATAAATTAACATTATCAAGTTTTTTCGCTAAATTATAGACCTTTAAAACATGGAGGCCGAAACCCTTAAACTTAGGGTTCTTAGTTTTGTTTCTTTCATGTTGGCCGAAACCCTAGGGTGTCCTAGGGTACTTCAAAAATTCCCAAAAATTATACTTAACCTCTAAACATCATAAGGGAAGATTAAATAACATTATCAAGAATTTTTGTATAATTATAGACCTGTAAATCATGGTGGCCGAAACCCTTAAACTTATGGTTCTTAGTTTTGTTTCTTTCATGTTGGCCGAAACCCTAGGGTGTCCTAGGGTACTCCAAAAATTCCCAAAAATTATACATAACCTCTACACATCATAAGGGAACATTAAATAACATTATCATGATTTTTATCATAATTATAGACCTGTAAATCATGGTGGCCGAAACCCTTAAACTTAAGGTTCTTAGTTTTGGTTTCTTTCATGTTGCCCGAAACCCTAGGGTGTTCTAGGGAGCTCCAAAAATTCCCAAAAATTGTACTTAACCTCTATACATCATAAGGGAACATTAAATAACATTATCATGATTTTTAGCATAATTATAGACCTGTAAAACATGGTGGCCGAAACCCTTAAGCATGAGGGTCTTGGTTTTCTTTCCTTTCAACATCAAATTCGAAAACTAACCAATATATCATGCTAAAAATCATAGAAATCATAGGGAACTATTATAACACAGGTGAGGGAGTCTTATCTTGGGGTTTCATGATTTTTAGACCTTAGATGGGATGAAGAAGGAAGACTTGTTGTCTCTTGATCACCCCTAGCCTTGGAACCTTAGGAAACCTTTAGATCTTGGTGGTAGGACCTTCTTGTGGAGTTTTCCCAAGGGAAAATCTCCCTTGTAGATTTCGTCTAGGATGAGAAAGAAGGAGGAAGAGAATGCAATTGATGGAGAGAAGAGAATAACTCCCAAAACCCCCCTCTTTATAACCCATTAAGGTGGTGAATGAAGAGTCTCTCCATGAATCTTCATCTTCTTCTTAATCTCAACTTATATCCACTTCATTTTCTCATAGAAATCCCTTGCTAGGTGAGTTGGTTAAGGCTTACATGGTTGTACAAGAGGTCCAAGGTTCAATCCTTGGCTCATGCACTTTTATTTTTATTTTATTTTCATTTCATTTATTTTATTATTTTTATTTCTTAAATTCCGAAAATCCCCCTAAAATCCCCCATAATTATGCCAATATTCCTAAATCAAATTCTTTTATATTTATATTAATTTTACCTAATTTATATTAATTTTACCTAATTAATACCCATTTTTGGAGCCCATTTAAAGCTCATTAGTACCTAGTTTTTCTCCATTTCTCCATTAAAATAGGAAAATTAGGCCAAGACTTACCCATAATCATGTTAATATGCCTAATTAAATCCTATTTATATTTATACTAATTATTCCCTAAAATCCACCTATAATCATGGTACTAAAAGCCCACATAAGGCCCATTAGTACTTAGTTTTCTCAATTTAAATGAGAAAACATGGATTTTCTAGACCAAAGTTCGCATTAATATTCCTCGGTTCCTCGAAAATTATCTAGTCATGCTCAATATTTTAAATAAATATTAAGAGAATTTTCCGGGTCGTTACAATTCCCCATACCTCGTGAAAGTTCGTCCTCGAACTTAGAACAGCTCCGGGTACTTGCGCCTCATCTCGTCCTCGCGTTCCCAGGTAGCTTCCTCGAACCGCTGGCTTTGCCATAAGACCTTGACTAAGGGCACCTCCTTACTCCTCAGCTTCTTGACCTCCCTATCCAAAATCTGAATGGGTCTGCTCTCATAACTTAGGTCCTCTTGTACTTGCACTATCTGCGGCTCGATCACTCGGTCCATATTTGGGATACACTTTTTAAGCAGGGACACATGGAATACGTTATGGATAGCTGACATCTCTGAAGGTAGCTCCAGCTCGTATGCCACCTTACCAACTCTTTTCAGAATCAGGTACGACCCCACATAACGCGGACTTAGCTTTCCTTTCCCCCCGAATCTTGTCACCCCTTTCATAGGAGCCACTTTCAGAAAACACCCAATCTCCAACATTAAACTCCAGTGGTCTGCGCCGAACATCGGCATAACTCTTCTGCCGGCTCTGAGCAGTTTCTATCCGTTGTCGGATATTCTGTATAGCTCGGGTGGTGCTGTCTATGACATCCGTTGTAAGCCCCATTTCCTTCTTTGGAATTGCAAGTGGCTGCAGAACTCCTCCGGGTTGCTGGTGTTCTGCCTTTACTTGCTGGCAAGTCATGCAAGTACTAACATGCTGAGCCACATCCCTCTTCATACCTGACCACCAAAACTTCTCTTTCAGATCCTGATACATCTTGGTGGATCCTGGATGCATCGAATAAGGGGTTCCGTGAGCTTCTGCCAGTATCTCCTTTCGAAGCTCCGGATCCTTAGGGATACATAGACGATCCCTGAGGTAAAGTACTCCCCCTTTGGCGATATGAAAACCATCGCCCTTTCCTTCTAGGATCTCCTGTTTTATTTTCTAAAGACTCAGATCACCATCTTGTCTTTCCACTATGTTCTCAAACCGCATGGTGATATTGTCATGGTGGAAAACCGCCCGGAGATGACTTCGACCCCAAAAGTCATCATTTCTCTTTCGAGTGGTCGGGATAATTTAGATATGGACATCAAGGTGGCACTTGACTTCCGGCTGAGTGCATCGGCCACTTTGTTTGCCTTCCCGGATGGTAGAAGATCTCGCAGTCATAGTCCTTCACCAACTCAAGCCATCGGCGTTGTCTCATATTCAGGTCTTTCCGAGTGAAGAAATATCGCAGACTCCGGGGGTCTGTATAAATTCGACACTGCGCTCCGTACAGATAATGCCTCCATATCTTAAGAGCGAAGACCACCGCGGCCAGTTCCAGATCATGAGTGGGGTAGTTCTGCTCATGTTCCTTGAGTTGCCTAGAGGCATAAGCAATGACCTTACCCCTCTGCCTAAGTACAGCTCCAAGTCTTAGCTTGGAAGCATCGCTGTATATATCGAAGTTCTGATTATCTCCTTGACATATCATTGGCTAATGTCATTATTAACTCCATGATATAATTATATGCATATATCATAGTTATATACTTATTTTAATTATGGGTAAACCTAATAATAGTATGCTTCCGAATACTAGTTCTCAGTCCGAGTTACGAATTATATTAGTTGTATGATTATTATAGAATAGGTGAGATCCTACTTATTATATTACCATAAAATAACTTAAGGTAGTCTTATATATTATATATAAGATATCAGTGACCCATAACCTATAATAAGTGTTAACATAATTAGAACCCTACCTAAGTTATACCATATGACCTATACTATTAATTATATCAGTATTAATATCATGGAACTAATGCTATACACTAACATAGGTGAGAGTGTTATAATCTCCTGTGGGTAGGCTATCAGATAATTTTCTACATGTGACTATATTATAGATTATACATAATATCATAAATTATAGTTTCTTTTCTACGCCTATATTATTCTAAATATTTAATTCCTAAACTAAGATAAAGTATCCTTCGTCGTTACATATCGTAACGTACTTTTCATCATAAATATAGTTCATACTCGCATATCTTAAAATCATAAAACATCTTACTACTATCAATATGTAAACGGTTACTTACTTGGAAGCTGCAGGAAGAGGGCTTGATGTGTGTGTAGTGAGATGGTTACTGCTCTGATACCAACCTGTAACGCCCGCCTTTTTTTTTTCCTAAAGCGGCGTTACGTTAACATACTTAGGGCATGTAGACATCATAATGCAGCGGAAACCTTTAACTTACTCCTACATGCACTTACTATCATTTCTAGCACTATAACATGAGAACTTAGCGTAGTAACTTTATACTTAGCATCATATCATACTTAGCATCATGTCATTCGTAGCATCATGTCATACTTAGCATCATGTCATAGAGTCATACTTAAACACATAACAGTAAATATAAAGTTCTATCATGAGACGAGCAACCATATTGCTCCTTGGCCAAGTCACTATCACACACATTCTTTGATGCCCTCCTGCTGCTTCCTTACTGTCCCCTTGCGTGATCTGCGGTATAAGGAAATAAGACTATAAGCACACAGGCTTAGTAAGACTCTTTCCTACTCACTAAAACCATTCATCATTCATTCATGAGCACATAAGCCATTACATACTTGGTGCTTTACATACTTAGTGCTTTACTTAGAACATAAGCCTTTTCATCACTTAGCATTCATTCGTCATGGCGTAAACATAACATAATCATCTTCATAGCATAGCATAAACATAACCATAAACCTTCCTGGCATGGCACAATACTTGGCGTAGACATAAACATAACAAACATAACTTCATAAACATTCTTAGCACGAACATAAATAAAATCATGGCGTCCTATCTCAGTATAACATAGTTAGAACATGGCATCATAAATTGGTATGGGCATCATAAAAAAAATCATGGCATTCTAACTTAGCATAAACATAATTAATTCATGGCATTCTAAACTAGCATGAACATAAATCCTATCATGGCATACTATCTTAGCATAAACATAATTAAATCATGGCATCCTAACCTAGCATGAACATAAATCAAATCATGGCATTCTAACTTGGCATAAATATAATTAAATCATGGCACCCTAAACTATCATGCACATAAATAAAATCATGGCATTTTAAACTAGCATGAACATAAATAAATCATGGCATCCTAAACTAACATGAACATAGATAAATCATGGCATTCTAAATTAGCATAAACACAATCAAATCATGGCATCATATAGTAACATGAGCATAAACAAAATCATTTGCATAAACATATCTTGCATAAACTTGCTTTGCATAAACTTACTTTGCATAATATTCTTATCATAATTATAATGCATAAGGATGAATGCATGAGACAATTGCATATATATAAGGATGCTTAACCTTTTAAAACATACTTTTAATGCTTAAACATATTCATCATATCATTGGGCCCTGGCTTGTACCACATACATACATCATAAGCGCGCATCCCTAAGTAAATACGTGGTAGCTAGCCTCGACCTACTAGGGTAAGGGCAGCATAGTCGGTAGTGCCCGAACCGAGGTGTTCTTAAGGTGCCCATCCCTGTTACCCAGCTCCGGTAGGGCCAGAACCGTGGACAGCTTCGGTAGTCCAAAACCGGGGCGTTCTTAAGGTGCCCATCCCTTGGACCCATACTTCGGTCCGGTACAAGCCCATACATAAAGTAAAATACTTTTCATGCTTCATCATTCATCATTCATTCATAGCATACTTAACATAGCATAACTTGTTACGGCTCGGCCCGTCTACCGGCCCATTTACCGGTCCTCTCGACCGTCATACCGTCAACCATCGACCGTGCCATTTAGCATATTTATGCCTTAAAGACATAAGCATCATCTTTCATTCATCATACTTGTCGTTCATCATCATTCATTCATCATACTTGTCATTCATCATATTTAACATCATAGCTGTGCCATAAAGGCATGTACTTTAACTTCATTCATAAGACATGGCATACATGCATATTATTCATAAAACATGGCATATCATTCATATCATAAACCTAACATATCATAGCATCATTTTTATCGTGATCATAACCCTATCATTCTTATCATGGCATCATTCATATCCTGAACATAAACTTATCATACTTATCATGGCATCATTCATATCATGAACATACATAATCACTTAGCATGGTTCATAGCATAGCATGGACATATAACTTAACATGGTTCCCTACATCACCCTTATATCATGGCAACACATAAACATATACTTGAAGTTAAAGGCTCAACCCTAACCCTTGGGTCCTTGAGGTTGGCCGAAACATATGGGGTCTCTAGGGTAATCCAAAAATTCCCAGAAATTATACATAACCTCCACACATCATAAGGGAACATAAATTAACATTATCAAGATTTTTCGCTTAATTATAGACCTTTAAATCATGGTGGCCGAAACCCTTAAACTTAGGGTTCTTAGTTTTGTTTCTTTCATGTTGGCCGAAACCCTAGGGTGTCCTAGGGTACTTCAAAAATTCCCAAAAATTATACTTAACCTCTACACATCATAAGGGAACATTAAATAACATTATCAAGATTTTTGTCATAATTATAGACCTGTAAAACATGGTGGCCGAAACCCTTAAGCATGAGGGTCTTGGTTTTCTTTCCTTTCAACATCAAATTCGAAAACTAACCAATATATCAAGCTAAAAATCATGGAAATTATAGGGAACTATTATACCATAGGTGAGGGAGTCTTACCTTGGGGTTTCTTGATTTGTAGACCTTAGATGGGAAGAAGAAGGAAGACTTGTTGTCTCTTGATCACCCCTAGCCTTGGAACCTTAGGAAACCTTTAGATCTTGGTGGTAGGACCTTCTTGTGGAGTTTTCCCAAGGGAAAATCTCCCTTGTAGATTTCGTCTAGGATGAGAAAGAAGGAGGAAGAGAATGCAATTGATGGAGAGAAGAGAATAACTCCTAAAACCCCCCTCTTTATAACCCATTAAGGTGGTGAATGAAGAGTCTCTCCATGACTCTTCATCTTCTTCTTAATCTCAAGTTATATCCACTTCATTTCCTCATAGAAATCCCTTGCTAGGTGAGTTGGTTAAGTCTTAGATGGTTGTACAAGAGGTCCAAGGTTCAATCCTTGTCTCATGCACCTTTATTTTTATTTTATTTTCATTTCATTTATTTTATTATTTTTATTTCTTAAATTTCGAAAATCCCTCTAAAATCCCCCATAATTATGTCAATATTCCTAAATAAAATTCTTTTATATTTATATTAATTTTACCTAATTTATATTAATTTTACCTAATTAATACCCATTTTTGGAGCCCATTTAAAACTCATTAGTACCTAGTTTTTCTCCATTTCTCCATTAAAATATGAAAATTACGCCAAGACTTACCCATATCATGTTAATATGCCTAATTAAATCCTATGTATATTTATACTAATTATTCCCTAAAATCCACCTATAATCATGGTACTAAAAATCCCACATAAGGCCCATTAGTACTTAGTTTTCTCAATTTAAATGAGAAAACATGGATTTTCTAGACCAAAGTTCGCATTAATATTCCTCGGTTCCTCGGAAAATTATCTAGTCATGCTCAATATTTTAAATAAATATTAAGAGAATTTTCCGGGTCGTTACAAGACCTATAGCTTTGAAAAAAATAAAAATTTGAGGTTATGGACACCTAAAATACTTTCTCCATCCTCTTTGTTATTACATTTTAACACCTCGGAGAAGTTCAAATAATTAATGGATAGCAAATTTGAACTCCTTGTAACCTTAGAAATCCACAGGAACTGAAAATTTTACAATCGGAGCTCTCTAGGTCAATCAGTGGCCTTTTAGGGTCATTGAGGCTGAAATGGAAATATTTCAGCCCCACGTTGGGCCTGAAATGATTCCATTTCAGGCCCAATGCGGGCCTGAAATGGAATCATTTCAGGCCCAACGTGGGGCTGAAATGGAAATATTTCAGCCCCAATGACCCTAAAAGGTCACTGATTGACCTAGAGAGCTCCGATTGTAAAAATTTCAGTTTCTGTGGATTTCTGAGGTCACAAGGAGTTCAAATTTGCTATCCTTTGTTTATTTGGACTTCTCCGAGGTGTTAAAATGAAATAATGAAGAACCGCGAAGAAATCACACATTATGCCTTTTTGGGTCATTGGGCCTGAAATGGTTGGACACCTATTGCATTGGTGATATCTAATATATAGATGTTTGGACTCCTAAAACATCATCTCCTACCTCTGACCTCTCTATTCATATAGAATTTTCAGAAATCCAGATATGGGAGGTCCATTAGTGGGTTTTGGTCAAAACTCATTGATATTTCTAAACTACTTCTATTTGATTGGTGATATCTAATATATAGATGGTTGGACACCTAAAACATCATCTCCTACCTCTAACCTCTCTATTCATATGGAGTTTTCAGAAATCCAGATATGGAGGTCCATCAGTGGGTTTTGAGCAAAACCCACTGATGGAACTAAACTAAACCTATAGCTTTGAAAAAAAATAAAAATTTGAGGTTATGGACACCTAAAATACTTTCTCCAACCTCATCCCTAACTTTTTAGCTGGGGGTTTCAGAAATCCAGATATGGGAGGTCCATCAGTGGGTCTTGAGCAAATAACTTTTTATTTGGACCTCTAACCTCTCTATTCATATGGAGTTATCAGAAATCCAGATATGGGAGGTCCATCAGTGGGTTTTGAGCAAAACCCACTGATGGAACTAAACTAAACCTATAGCTTTGAAAAAAAATAAAAATTTGAGGTTATGGACACCTAAAATACTTTCTCCAACCTCATCCGTAACTTTTTAGCTGGGGGTTTCAGAAATCCAGATATGGGAGGTCCATCAGTGGGTTTTGAGCAAAACCCACTGATGGAACTAAACTAGACCTATAGCTTTGGAAAAAAAATAAAAATTTTAGGTTATGGACACATAAAATACTTTCTCCAACCTCATCCCTAACTTTTTAGCTGGGGGTTTCAGAAATCCAGATATGGGAGGTCCATCAGTGGGTTTTGAGCAAAACCCACTGATGGAACTAAACTAGACCTATAGCTTCGGAAAAAAATAAAAATTTAAGGTTATGGACACCTAAAATACTTTCTCCAACCTCATCCCTAACTTTTTAGCTGGGGGTTTCAGAAATCCAGATATGGGAGGTCCATCAGTGGGTTTTGAGCAAAACCCACTGATGGAACTAAAGTAGACCTATAGCTTTGGAAAAAATAAAAATTTTAGGTTATGGACACCTAAAATACTTTCTCCAACCTCATCCCTAACTTTTTAGCTGGGGGTTTCAGAAATCCAGATATGGGAGGTCCATCAGTGGGTTTTGAGCAAAACCCACTATTGGAACTAAACTAGACCTATAGCTTTGAAAAAAATAAAAATTTGAGGTTATTGACACCAAAAATACTTTCTCCATCCTCTTTGATATTACATTTTAACACCTCGGAAAAAGTCCAAATAAACAATGGATAGCAAATTTGAACTCCTTGTAACCTCAGAAATCCACAGGAACTGAAATTTTTACAATTGGAGCTCTCTAGGTCAATCAGTGGCCTTTTAGGGTAATTGAGGATGAAATGGAAACATTTCAGCCCCACGTTGGGCCTGAAATGATTCCATTTCAGCCCCAATGACCCTAAAAGGTCACTGATTGACCTAGAGAGCTCCGATGTAAAAATTTCAGTTTCTGTGGATTTATGAGGTTACAAGGAGTTCAAATTTGCTATCCATTGTTTATTTGGACTTCTTCGAGGTGTTAAAATGTAATAATGAAGAACCGCGAAGAAATCACACATTAGGCCTTTTAGGGTGATTGGGACTGAAATGGTTGGACACCTATTGCATTGGGCCTGAAATGGAATCATTTCAGGCCCAACGTGGGGCTGAAATGTTTCCATTTCAGCCCCAACGACCCTAAAAGGTCACTGATTGACCTAGAGAGCTCCGATTGTAAAAATTGCAGTTTCTGTGGATTTCTGAGATTACAAGGAATTCAAATTTGCTATCCATTGTTTATTTGGACTTCTCCGAGGTGTTAAAATGTAATAATGAAGAACCGCGAAGAAATCACACATTAGGCCTTTTAGGGCCATTGGGTCTGAAATGGTTGGACACCTATTGCATTGGTGATATCTAATATATAGATGTTTGGACACCTAAAACATCATCTCCTACCTCTGACCTCTCTATTCATATAGAATTTTCAGAAATCCAATATGGGAGGTCCATTAGTGGGTTTTGGTCAAAACTTACTGATATTTCTAAACTACTTCTATTTGATTGGTGTTATCTAATATATAGATGGTTGGACACCTAAAACATCATCTCCTACCTCAAACCTCTCTATTCATATGGAGTTTTCAGAAATCCAGATATGGGAGGTCCATCAGTGGGTTTTGAGCAAAACCCACTGATGGAACTAAACTAAACCTATAACTTTGAAAAAAATAAAAATTTGAGGTTATGGACACCTAAAATACTTTCTCCAACCTCATCCCTAACTTTTTAGCTGGGGGTTTCAGAAATCCAGATATGGGAGGTCCATCAGTGGGTTTTGAGCAAAACCCACTGATGGAACTAAACTAGACCTATAGCTTTGGAAAAAATAAAAATTTTAGGTTATGGACACCTAAAATACATTCTCCAACCTCATCCCTAACTTTTTAGTTGGGGGGTTCAGAAATCCAGATATGGGAGGTCCATCAGTGGGTTTTGAGCAAAACCCACTGATGGAACTAAACTAGACCTATAGCTTTGGAAAAACTTAAAAATTTTATGTTATGGACACCTAAAATACTTTCTCCAACCTCATCCCTAACTTTTTAGCTGGGGGTTTCAGAAATCCAGATATGGGAGGTCCATCAGTGGTTTTTGAGCAAAACCCACTGATGGAACTAAATTAGACCTATAGCTTTGGAAAAAATAAAAATTTTAGGTTATGGACACCTAAAATACTTTCTCCAACCTTTTCCCTAACTTTTTAGCTGGGGGTTTCAGAAATCCAGATATGGGAGGTCCATCACTGGGTTTTGAGCAAAACCCACTGATGGAAATAAACTAGACCTATAGCTTTGGAAAAAAATAAAAATTTTAGGTTATGGACACCTAAAATACTTTCTCCAACCTCATCCCTAACTTTTTAGCTGGGGGTTTCAGAAATCCAGATATGGGAGGTCCATCAGTGGGTTTTGAGCAAAACCCACTGATGGAACTAAACTAGACCTATAGCTTTAGAAAAAATAAAAATTTGAGGTTATGGACACCTAAAATACTTTCTCCAACCTCAACAATAACTTTTTAGCTGGGGGTTTCAGAAATCCAGATATGGGAGGTCCATCAGTGGGTTTTAAGCAAAACCCACTGATGGAACTAAACTAGACCTATAGCTTTGAAAAAAATAAAAATTTGAGGTTATGGACACCTAAAATACTTTCTCCAACCTCATCCCTAACTTTTTAGCCGGGGGTTTCAGAAATCCAGATATGGGAGGTCCATCAGTGGGTTTTGAGCAAAACCCACTGATGGAACTAAACTAGACTTATAGCTTTGGAAAAAATAAAAATTTGAGGTTATTGACACCTAAAATACTTTCTCTGGGCTACTGTTTCGTTGTCGGCCATTTTGATGGTGTAGATCTTGATTAGTAGCAGATCCCTTTTGCTGATCCTGGTGTCTGAAGTCCCTTTGTGCAGCTCGATCAGTTTTGTCCATAGCTCTTTTGCACTGTTGAAGGGGCTCACTCGGTTCAGCTCTTCCTTTGTCAGCCCGCATTGTAGGGTTTGCGTTGCTTTTGCGTCGGCTTCTATCTTGCGCTTTAGAGTGTTGTCCCACTCCGAGTAGTTTTGTGGAAGTCCTTCCGCATTTCGGGGGATCTCCAGACCGGACTGGATAATGATCCACATGTCCACCTGAGTTTTCAGGTGGACCTCCATGCGACTTTTCCAATAGGAAAAGTCTTCTCCACTGAAGAGTGGAGGTCTAGCGGTGCTGAATCCCTCTTGCATAGACATTTGTTCTGTAACAGAAAACTTTACAAAAAAATTATCCCAAGACTTGGTCTTGGATTAGCAGTGCGGGATTAAGATATTAAAATATCGAGGGGTGTTGCACCACCTCGATTAACAAGAAAATCGAACGACAAAGAAAAGAATATTAAAAAGAATTCGAAAATCCGAAAAGAAATGTTCAAACTGGTGGTTGCACCACGTTTGAATAACCCCGCTCTGATACCACTTGTTGGATCGAGGAGCCCGATAGAGGGGGGGGGTGAATATCGAAAAACTTTCGGATTTTATTAAAGAGTACGTACGCAGTGGAATTAAACAAAAACAAAAACCAACACAAAGGACACAGTGGTTTTTACTTGGTTCAGAGCCTGTGTCGACTCCTACTCCAAGGCCCACGATCGTTGATCGTTTACTTTGGGCAATTCTATATGAGCGCAAATTCAGTTTACAAAAAGAGATTACAAGTTTAGCAACATAAACTGTAAATAAGAAAATGAAACTCTTCTTTTACCGACGTCCGGTTGTAGGTTGACTTTCCGGAGCAGCGGGACGTCGTCGGCTCGAGTTGGGCAGTTTCCGGAGCAGGGCGTGAGCACAGAAGAGTATGGAAGCGTTGGTTTGAAGTTGATACTGAAGGCTTGGGCGTTGGGTGCTATTTATAGCACCCAGGGGCGCCCTGGACGTCGGGGGCGCCCTGCCACGTGTCAAGCGATCCGCAGATCGCTCAGTCAAACTTTATCCCGCTCGAACAGGGATAATGTTTGACCGTGAGGGCGCCTTGGTCGTAGAGGGCGCCTTCGCTGACTTCTTCAGCGCAGAGATCTCGCTGTGGATGAAGCTGAGGCTTCGCAGTGATGAGCTGGAGGCGCCTTGGCTGCTGAAGGCGCCTTCGCTGACGAGGGCGCCTTCCCTGCTGAAGGCGCCTTGCCCATTAAGCAGCCTAAGCTGTCTTTTGCTTCGCTTGGTTTTAGTTCACCTTGAGGGTGCCCTGGACACTCAGGGCGCCTTACTCAGCTGCTACCTCACTCCTTTGAGGCTCTCTGAGTTGCAGACACACATTCCTTCGGTCCTGTATTCAGGGTTAGTCCAAAACACAATAACATAATTAATTATTATTTTATACAGCCTTAGCTGTCTTGGTTCTGACTTTGGTCTCCAAAATGGAGCCCTAGATCGAACCGACGCCTAATGTTCCCTCGACGGGGAACGCGTCCTCACCTACTCCTCTCAGGAGAGTTTACCTGATGCCAACCTCTCCTTTGGTTGGACTTTTGCCTGACGGTCCTTTGTCAGGTCTTGTGAACTGGCAGTCCTTCGCCAGTTGCCTAGCAGTCCTTCGCTAGGGCTTTTGGTGCTGGCAGTCCTTCGGCAGTGCCTAGCAGTCCTTCGCTAGGGCTTGATGCTGGCAGTCCTTCGCCAGTGCCTAGCAGTCCTTCGCTAGGGCTTGATGCTGGCAGTCCTTCGCCAGTGCCTAGCAGTCCTTCGCTAGGGCTTTTTCTGCACACTTGATTAACTTGTTAGAAAACAAGAAAGACTTAACTTTTGACCTATGTTGCCATTATCAAAACACAGGTTTGACTTAGGTGCATTTCTGCACCAACAGCTTCAACCTTGTTCTAGACGGATTGCTTTTTATTTATTCCGCACTTAACTTTCTATATTGTTGCTTGTAACTATCAACTGTAAGACGGGTTTTCTCTGCCTCCGAAAATTCTAGAAAGGAGACCAATAGTGGACTCACGCCGAGTACATAGGCCTTGGACGTACTGACCCAGGGGGGTCGGGAACCAAGTAAATAAATCCCGCGTGTCTGCTGTAGTGTTATTTCTTTTACTGTTTTACTTTTCCGCTGCGCTAACGATTTGAGTCTAGTACGAACGAAGGTCTTACGAAGTTCCGTGAAGATTTTTCAACGGTCGACATTCACCCCCCCCTCTATTGACGGCACTGGTCCTACAATAAAGCTACGACCAAAGAAGACCTTTGTGCCTCGCCAAGACCTGGAAGCCTATTATCGAAACTCAAATTCACTTTACTATTTGATAAATTTGAATCTAACACAAGTTTTGATTAAATCTTAGATTTAACAATAAATTAAGAAAAATTATTCAAGCATCTCACAGTACACCCATAAGGCAACCATGCTTGATTGTACTGAGACATCTAGAATGGGTGAGATGTTTAGGACTAATAAATTGAAAAATCTTTTTCAAAAATTGTTTTCCAAAATTCTTAGAATATTTTTCTAAAAATATTTTTTCAAAATAGTGATTTAACATAATAATATTTTTATGGATTTCATGCTTGTCTGATTAATTATATATGATAGATTTTCAAAATTATATCTTTTTGAAAAATTATTTGACACACACAATTAGACACAAGCCTCTTAGGTCATTACTAAAGTTCCTTAAGGTACTTAGATAGAGTCAAACGGTATCGGATACAGGGGGAGTGTTTTATTCCTTTTAGATCTTTCAAAAATTGTGCTTTAAAATCACTATCATTTCAAAATGTGTTTCAAAAATTGTGCTTTAAAATCACTATCATTTCAAAATATGTTTCGAAAACTGTGCTTTAAACATCACTATCACTTCAAAATATTTTTCAAAAACTGTGCTTCAATTACTATCACTTATGTTTTAAAAAAGGCTTATACTTTAAAAATTATCTTCATTCCAAATTGTGATTTCTAAAATTATCTTCTTGAAAATTACCACACTCAAAATGTCATTCATTTTTTGATTTTGATAAACCCTAAAGATACAGAGGAGGTCTACTTCATGATCTATAAGAACTCCTAGGATGTGTCAAATTTTGGGGAGTCTAAATAAAAAAAAATATTTCTAGCAATTATGTTTTTTGAAATTATTAGATAAGTCTTTTGGTCTGAACCAAACCCTAAAGACTCAGAGGAAGAGTACTCGTAGTCAACAAGCTTCCAAGGTCTGGGTCAAGTTTAGGGTGAGGTCAAGCTAAAAGAATTATTGAACATTTCAAAATAATATGTTTTCATGCACTGTATTTTTAAATCCGTTTGAAAACATAAGGAATTTTTTAAAAATACTTTATGAAAATATGATACTATCAAAAACATGTTTTTTCTTATAGAATTCCTTTTGAAAATAATATTTACTTGAGTTTGGAGAATTTCCAGGACACTTAGGGAAATGTCCTTGTAGTTAACAAGGTTTCCTAGGATTGTGTCAGACTGGAGAGGAAATAAAGTCAAATAAAATATTATATTTTCAAATATTGATTAAAAAAATTCATAATATTTTTCAAAAGTACTTATGTTTTCCAAAAAATTGCATAATCATTTTCAAAAGTACTTGCATTTTTTTAAAGCGCATAATATTTTTCAAAAGTACTTATGTTTTTCAAAAAATTACATAATATTTTTCAAAAGTACTTGTATTTTTTTCAAAGCTCATAATATTTTTCAAAAGTACTTGCATTTTTCAAAGCTCATAATATTTTTCAAAAGTACTTGCATTTTTCAAAGCTCATAATATTTTTCAAAAGTACTTGAATTTTTCAAAGCTCATAATATTTTTCAAAAGATAGAATTTTCAAAGTACAAACTTTTCAAAGAAAAAATCTTTCAAAGTATAAGTTTTTGTAGAATATTTTTCAAATAATTTTTTTAAAGTGCAAAAATCTCTAAGTGAAATATTTTTGAAAAGTTCATATTTTTGTAAAGAAAAAAAATCTTTTATGTATGTAATTTTTTTAAAAATCTTTCTCAATTGAAAATTTTTCTATGGTGATATTTTTTTAAGTGAAAATCTTCTGAGATCAAAACTTTTGCTGAAAGTTCAAAATATTTTTTTGATTTATACAATACTTTTCAAAGTGTAATTTTTTGGTGCAATTTAAGTAAAATTAATTTTCTCTTGCTACAATTGTATTTTTAATTTGCTAATTACTATGCTTTCAAAGATTGTTGCAAGTGTTTTGAAAGGAATTTTTTGTCGGGTTTTTGATGTATGACAAAGGGGGAGAGAGCGCGCTTAAGTTAAGAGTTAGAACCCAAAGGATCAAAATTAATTAAAAATACTTTTTTTTTTAATTATGAGCCTTTTTTTATTATGATCCTTGAGAGTGAGCTTAAGATTGGAAATTTTTTCTTTTTCTCCCAAAG
Source organism: Boesenbergia rotunda (assembly GCA_024364735.1). NCBI lineage: Eukaryota > Viridiplantae > Streptophyta > Magnoliopsida > Zingiberales > Zingiberaceae > Boesenbergia > Boesenbergia rotunda. Next base: position 283,797 of record JAGFNQ010005495.1, read on the forward strand.
GATAGAGAGCTAATTTAAGCCCTTTCATCCAATCTAACTTAAGATATTGTCAAACATCAAAAAGGGTGAGATTGTTGGTGCAAGATGCATCAGTGATGTCCTTCTCTAAGTGTTTCAATGTTTGACAATATCCTTAAGTCAGTGATACATTGAACAAGGGAAGGGTGAGTCAAGAAAAGAGTACCAAAGTGAACCAAATTCCTAGTTAACCTAGGCACTAAGTCCTGGTTTGTGGAATTAGGCACTAAGTCCTGGTGAGTGAAGCTAGGCACTAAGTCTTGGTGAGTGAAGCTGGGCAACAGTCGTGATGAGTGAAGTTAGGCATGAAGACCTGGTTGGAGGAATTGGGCACTAAATCCTGGCCGAGGGTTGGGCACCGAAGTCCTGGACCTAGGGTTGGGGCATGAAGTCTTGGTCCGAGGGATTGAGCAACATAGCTGAGCGATGACTAAGGACAGAGACGGGTCAAGGTTCGGACGTCTTGAGATACGAGAGTCTCGAAGGCTAAGCAAAAGTCCAACTGGATGGGTCGGGTGGCAACCATCTCCTGAAAGGAGTAGGTGAAAGGCGCGTTCCCGGGGGTGGGAACATAGGCGTTGGTTCAACCTAGGGTTTCATGAAAACCCGAAGTCAGAACAAAGTCCTTAAGATTAAGATTATCTGCATGCTCATCTTGTCTTTGATTGTATTGCAGGTACCTAAAAGTTGGAAACAAGGCAGGCAAGTGAACACAATGCGGCTGGAAAATGGGCTCCTGGGTGCCCCCATTGACCAGGGCGCCCTAATGGAACTAGGCGCCTCATTGAAGGAGGTGCCTCAATGATGCAGTGCGCCTTGTATGTCTAAGGCGCCCTGGTCGAAAGCTTTATCAGCTGCTGCGAGTTCGACGCGAGGATGGAGTTTGACCAAACCAAATGAGGCGCCCCATTGATCACAGACGCCCCAATGAAGCCTATAAAAGGGGCTTCGAGCCCTCTGTAACGCCCCAAAATTCCCATTTTTAGTTCTTAAAGTCCTTAGAATTATTTAAAAATGGTTTAGAAATATTCTAGATATTTTTAGGAATTTTTAGAATATTTTTATGGAATTTTCCGAGTCCGTTTGGTATTTTAAAAAAAAGGAGAAAGAAAAAAAAAAGAAAAACCACTTAAGGGCAGCCGGTGATTCGAACCCGTGACCACCACGGAACCAGAAACGAGCGCGACCAGCTGGGCTAGGGTATCAAGCACAACAAGGGATGGAGAGAAGTATATTTAAGGGGTAGTTAGGTCGATCCGCCCCATAAGTATAAATAGATTGTTAAAGAGAGAAGTTTTATTTTCTCTCAAACCCTCTCCCTCTCCCAAGTTGCGCCGACCCCTCTCCCTCTCCTCTCTTGTGCGCACGCCACACCAAGCCCTAGAGGGCCGGCCAAAGCTCTCCTCCAAGAGATATTCCTATATTCGGGATCCCCGCGACGAGAGGAACGCGTAGGCACGAAGAATTCTCCGAGATCTCAAGTTTCTCCCGAGCTCTAGACGTCAATCTTGGTTGTAAGTCCAAGATATCAATGTAAGTACTGCTCACCTGCAGTAAGAGGCGGTTTTTCCGCAAGAATTTCTCTTAAAAGTTTTTAAAAGAGATATTTTCTTTTTATTTGAGTTTTGCATGTGATCTTAGTTCATTATATGCTTATATATGTTTGATTAAGTACCCTATGTGAGTTTAGGGTCCAAGAAAAGCTATGAGAAAAGAAAAGAGAAGATAAAGATAAGAAAAGAAAAGGCCAAGGCCTTAAGAAATCCCCAAAAGTCAAGACTTAGGGATTTTAGCACGCAAGGTGCTCGAGAAAATGCCAAGGCATTTACAGATAAGAAAGAAAAGAAAGAAAAGCTATTTTATTTTCTAAGGCCAGTACCCGGCGTCCAAGGGCGTCGTTAAAGAAATCCAGGTGTCCAATTCCAAGGTCTTGGCCCTGGTAGACCAAGGCCTGCTCTATTAGGATTGGTGGCTCGCTACCCCAACCTTTTAGGGAACGCGCATATGAGATGGTACTTACGTCTTCAGTGGATCCAAGTGATTATTATTTTCAAGTATATGCTTTAGCAAAGTTTTCTAATGTTTAAAGAGTTTTCAAACAGTTAAAGAATAGCTAAAGCTTCAAGTTGAGCCAAGAAAAGTAAATTGAGATTTATTAATGCTTGAGTATGCATGTTTTGAGTTATACATGTCCTTAGTTTTCTTTCAAGCATATAAGTATTTCATATGATTTTCATATTGATCAAGAAGCATGTTTGTACATTTCGAGATTTTGTGAGCTAGATAGTACTTACTAAGCTTTTTGCTTACTAGTTGCATTTCCTCTTACTGCAGATAAAGGTAAAGGCAAGCAATTCTGAAGGAAGGCGACGAGGCGGTGCTGAGTAAAGTGTGTGTGGTGGCTGATTTTGGAGAGATCCTTGAGACGAGACAATTTAGTTATTTGAATTACAATGTTTAAGTTTATTCAAATTCCAAGTTATTGCTTTATGGAGTTTTAGCGAACGTTTAAGCTTTGGATAGTCTTACATGCTCAATTTCGTAGAATAAAGATTCCATGCCATTTCATTTAGCATACATATCCTTATGATTGCATTGGATGAATAGAAGTGTGAGTAGTTTGAAATATTGATACTTTGTTGGAGACATTGATGCATGTGCCAAGATAGTACTAGTCCCCCTTTGAATCAAGTTATTATTGCTTAAACATGCTTAGAAAAGTTGCTTTCTCATTTCATAATGCCTTAGTGATGTCATAGAACTTTGTGTGATGAGTTTCAATGGTTAGAAGTTAAGTTTGGTACAAACTTTAGCCTAAAGTTTATATAGACTTTCATAACTTGCTAAATCCCGCAAAAGTCCTAATTTCAAGTTTATGGATTCGTTTTGATTGGCTAAATTGTTTAGAAAACTAGTATAGAGTATAGAAATGGTGTCATGATTTTGTATGGCTCGAAAGTATAGGTTTGGTGGAGTTTTGAAACAAGTTTCGAAACCTGAATTTCAGATTTCAGGCTTATCAGTCGACTGATACAGTATCAGTCGACTGATACCCGTAAGCTGAGTTGGGCGAGGCAAGTTTCAATAAGTAATTTCTTACGAGTTTTTGAGAAAGAAAGTGTGACATGGTATCATGCATGACTATTTAAGTTAGAATATCATTCTTAGATAGATTAAAAAGAAAAAAGAAGATTTCCGCATTTTTAGTCGTGCATTAGAGTCGGGAAGTAGAGACAAGTAACGATCCGTCTGAGGCAGCGGGTCGCTACACCCTCAACTCATGACACAACATTCCAAGATCATTCTGAGTCTTTCAAGTGACAAAAAAGCACTAACGATGAAGCTCTGTGACCAAAGAAGCTCCGGGAGGAAGTGCGCAACACTTCGGAGTTCCAGATCGGCCGAGTCTTCGACTCTTGTATTTGGTTTGATTTACTTTACGCACGTAATTTCTTTATATTTGTGATTGTAAATCTTGCACTATAAGACGAGTTTCTCCGCCTCCGGAAAGTCCGAAATGGAGACCATTAGTGGACGGGTGTTCCTGTGCTTAGGCCTTGGATGTATTGACCCTGGGGGGTTGGGAACCAAGTAAATCCTGTGTGCAATCTGTTGTTTGTTTTGTTCGTTCTTTCTATCTTTTCCGCTGCTACTAACTCTGTATCTAGAACGAACCGAAAAGTTTACGAAGTTCCTGAATAATTTTTATGGTCGATATTCCCCCCCCCCTCTATCGACGACACCGGTCCCCGCGCTATTTTGTTTGATACACATTTGCAAGTTTCAACGACACCTGACCTAAAGCTTTAGCTGAAGAGGATGACTTCAGTATGCTGAGAGCTGAGAAGGGGTTAGTGGGTGACGACACCTGTATGTGTGCAGAAGACAGGCTTAAGAAGAAAAAGTTGGTGAAGCAGAGCAGAAAAACGGAGAACGGTGATTAGAAAATCTGTGAAGGGTTTTGCTATTGAGTTGTTGGTGTTCTCTGCATTTTTCTTCTTGCTTGATCTTTCTGCTTACTACTGGTGCTTACTACTGTTGTTTAAGCTTCCTTCTCTAGTCTCTTGTGCTTCACTTGATATACTTCTGAGACATTTGTGGAGAGGTTACTCCACCAAGAAGGAGGAAGCTTTTAGCCGGATTCATTCCGGGGCCTGATCTACCGAAGATCAAGTGATCGCCCACCTCATGGGCACGCCAAGGAGTATGGGCAAGTTATCCCTGAACCTTGTAAACACTGTGTTAGTCTCTGTTTTAGTTTATTTTTACTTTGTTTGTTTTCCGCTGCTAATCTGATTGCAGGAAGAAGTGAGTTTTGGTGGGTGTCTATTCACACCCCCCTCTCTAGCCATCCCAAGATCCTAACAAGTGGTATCAGAGCAAGGTTCTCTTTCAACTGGATTAACATCCTAAGATCAAGAAGATGGCTTTGAGAGGAGAAGGTTTCAACACTAACTGTCTACCTGTTTTTGATGGAGCAGATTTCCAGTATTGGAGAAGCAGGATGGAGTATAACTTAAAAACTGACATTGGCATGTTGTTCTCAGTCAAGGAGAGATTCACTCCTCCAAAGGATGCTGAGGGCAAGGAGCTTGAGTCATCAAGATGGTCAACAGAACAAATAAGAAAAGGAGAGGCAGATGCCAAGGCAGTGGTCACTCTGCAGTGTGGGAGATCCCTCTTCGCTATCCGGGATAAAACTAATGTCACTTGTTATGAATGTAGCAAGAAGGGGCACTATAGAAGTGAGTGCCCAAAACTCAAGAAGAAGGAGGAGAAGGCAAAGAAGAAGAAGGCATTAAAGGTCACATGGGATGAGTCCTCATCTAGCTCATCTGAGGAGAAGGAAGAGAAGAGCACCCGCCACGTGGCTCTTATGGCATTAGAAGATTCAAACATAGAGGGCGGTGACGAATCAAGTGACCATTCAACCGCGGCTTCATCATCTTCGGATGATGAAGAGGTAATCTCTCCCGAACTTGATAAGTGCTACAGAACTATTGTTTGCTTGACTACTTTGCTAAAAAAAATCTAAGGACATGGTAAAATCCTTAAAGTTAGAAGTAGAACAATTGAGAATCTCTAAGGATGATGAAATAGATGATTTGCATGTTGAGGTCCTTGAGGATGAGAACAAGGCATTAAAGAGTGAAGTTGAAAAACTCAAGAATCTTCTTGGGAAATTTTCAACTAGCTCTAAGACCTTAGATATGGTTCTCAATGCCCAAAGAGCGGTCTACAACAAGGTCGGTTTAGGTTACCAACCTAAGAAACCTAGTTTTGTGTCATTGATGTCTAGAACCCAATTTAAATAATCAAATGTTTCTAGGGTTCAAGGACTTAGGAAGAAAATGACCAAGGCATGGGTGCCAAAGACTTGCATTGTAGGTGCATTAGGTCCCAAGGTTTGGGTACCTAAATCATCTATCTTTCGTATTGTGTAGACATTGGTTGAGGGGAGCATCTATCAACATGATTTGTTGATAGTGGGTGCTCCAAACACATGACCGGGGATAAATCATTATTCACTACCCTACAAAGCAAAAGTAGAGGTAATGTTTCATTTGGTAACAATGGTAGTCTCAAGGTTGTAGGAATATGTGACATTCAAATATCCGAATGTCTTAGAATCAAGAATGTCCTTCTAGTCAAGGGGATGACCTTCAATCTCCTGAGTGTCAGTCAATTGTGTGATGCGGGATACACAATTGAATTTCACCCAAGTCAGTGTCTAGTTAGACACAATGACACACAAGACACAGTACTAGTAGGCACAAGAGTAGACAACATTTATCAAGTCTCTTTTAAAAGTGTTACTAATGCCTCTGTTAAGTGTTCCATGTCAAAAGAAGAAGAATCATGGCTTTGACACCGGAGGTTGGCTCACATGAACATGAAGAACATCCAGAAACTGGCTAACAAGGGACTTATACGAGGCTTACCGAGCATTAAGTACGAAAAAGAAAAATTATGTGATGCATGTCAAATGGGTAAGCAAACAAAAGCATCTCATAAAGGTAAAAGCGCCGTAAGTACTTCTACTGCTTTAGATTTATTGCATATGGACTTGTTTGATTGCAGTACCATAGTTTCATTGAATGATAGTAGATATTGTTTTGTGATTGTTGATGATTATACTAGATATACATGGACCTATTTCCTAAAACATAAGGACCAAACCTTAGACATTTTTATTTCTTTTTGTAGATGAACTGAAAATGAAAAATCTACAACAATCAAAACCATTAGGAGTGATCATGGAGGTGAATTTCAAAACCATAGGTTTTTAGAATTTTGTCAAGAAAAAGGATATAGACATGAGTTCTCTATTCCTAGAACACCACAGCAAAATGGTGTTGTAGAGAGGAAGAACTGAGTCCTACAAGAGGCTGCACGAAGTATGCTTAATGAGTACTCCTTACCGAGCTACTTATGGGATGAAGCTGTAAACACAGCTTGCTATGTGCAAAATCGAGTCCTTATCCATAGGTTTTTAGGAAAGACTCTACATGAACTTTGGTTTGGAAGACCGCCTACAGTTATACATCTCCGGGTATTTGGGTGTAAGGTGTTCATTCTAAACACCAAGGATCATCTTGGAAAGTTCACAGCAAAAGCTGATGAAGGGATACTTGTCAGGTATTCCCTTGTTAGCAAAGCTTACTGAGTCTACAACAAGAAGTCTAAGTTAGTTGAAGAATCTTCTGATGTTGCATTTGAGGAGACCCCAAAAGTAATTGATCATTCAAGAGATGTAGAAGGAGTTCAATTCGAACTTAGGAGTTAGGATTGGATGAATGCCCATGTATTGGAGGTGTTGCGGATGAGTCTGACAATGGTGAGCCTAGACTACATGGAGCTCAGCCTAACCCTGAGTCTGAGCCTGTGATTAGTGAAACCATCCAAGAAGCACCTCCAACACCAAGGCAAACTAGGTTAGCCTCTAGTCAACACCAAGATCAAATTGTTGGAGATATCCATCGTGGGGTTAGAACTAGATCATTCTTTAGGAATGAGACTAATGAGGTCGCCTTGATTTCTAAAATTGAACCTAAAGTAGTTGACGAGGCATTACATAATCCCGATTGGATTATTGCTATGCAAGATGAGTTAAGTCAATTTGAGAGAAGCCGAGTTTGAGACTTAGTTCCTAGACCTAAGAAGACCACTATTATTGGAACTAAATGGGTTTTCAAGAACAAATTGAACCATAAGGGAGAAATCGTAAGAAACAAGGCACGCTTAGTAGCCAAGGGCTATAGTCAAGTTGAAGGCCTTGATTATGATGAGACATATGCTCCCGTGACACGATTCGAGTCCATTTGATTGATGCTTGTATTTGTAGCACATAGAGGTTTCAAACTCTATCAAATGGATGTGAAATCGGCCTTCTTAAATGGTTTCATTAAAGAAGAGGTCTATGTTAATGAACAACCACCGGGGTTTGAAAATTCTGAATTTCCAAACCACGTGTTTAAGCTAAAGAATTCTCTTTATGGGCTAAAACAAGCACCTCGTGCTTGGTATGAGCGGTTGTCAACATTTTTGATTGAAAAAGACCTCGTGAGAGGTCAAATAGACCCTACACTATTCCTACGTAGAGATGGTGAAAATATTTTTGTAGCCCAAGTATATGTCGATAACATAATTTGTGGCTCCAACAACAAGGGCTATTTGAATGAGTTCATTGAGCACATGGAGAGTGAGTTTGAGATGAGTCTAGTGGGAGAATTGACTTTCTTCCATGGATTTAAAATCAAACAAACAAGAGAAGGAATTCATGTGCATCAATCCAAATACACTTAAGAGATGCTCAAGAAATTCAATATGAGTGACTCAAAGGAGGTAACCACTCCCATAGCGACTAACACATGATTAGATAATGATGAGAGTGGGAAGCCAGTTGATTTGACCCAATATAGAAACATGATTGATAGTTTGCTATACCTCACAGTGAGTCGCCCGGACATTCTTTTTGCTGTGGGTATGTGCACTAGGTACCAAGTATGTGCCAAGGAATCTCATTTAATTACTGTTAAGAGGATTTTGAGATAGCTTAAGGGCACTATTGGAGTTAGTCTATGGTACCTCTGTACAGAGTCTTTTGATTTGATAGGCTATACCGATTTCGACTATGCTGGGTGCAAGTTGGATCAGAAAAGCACAAGTGGGGGTTGCCAATTCTTAGGATCATCTTTGGTGAGTTGGTCAAGTCGGAAGCAACATTGTGTTGCTCTCTCCACGATCAACGCAGAGTATATTGCCATGAGGGAGAGTGTATCACAATTGTTGTGGATGATACACACTTTAGAGGACTATGGATTATCTTACAAGGGTGTGCAAGTGTTGTGTGACAACATAAGCACCGTAAACCTTACAAAAAATCCAGTCCACCATTCAAGGACCAAACATATTGAAGTGCGTCATCACTTCATTAGAGATCATGTTGCTAGAGGAGATATTGTACTCTCACATGGTGAGCCAAAATCTAATCTAGCGAACATTATCACCAAACCACTCTCCGAAAGTGAATTTAGCTTTTTAAGGAGGGAGTCGGGGATGTGCCGTGCACAATAGGATCATGGTAAAAACCCTTCATAGTCATTCCTAATTGCTGGGCAACTTGGGGGCATCTCACACAAACTATAAGATCTAACAAAATGTTTTTGTATTGCTAGAAATGGGGCAAGATGTTAGGATCAACCAAATTATTCAAAATGTATAATGCATCTATTGAATAATGAGGTTGAAGAGATAATGATCATTAATTTGACCAAGTATGGGGAAAACCAATGCATAATACATATGTATTTGGTTCCAAGAACATACTTGGACATTCCAATCAAGTAAAATTGGTTGGAGCATTATTTTTGATACAAACTTGATGCAAACTTGTTTTGGGATTTTAAATCCATAAGGAAATGACCTTCCACTTGATTCATGGTGTGGAGGAATAAATTTTGGTTAAGGGAACACCTTTGGGATCAAAGAAATTAAATTCTTAGTATATTAGAATGGTTGTTGGAAAGAAAAATAATAATAAAAGGGGTGTTTGAAACGATTTCAAGAGTTTCTGGAACGTATCAGAGTTTCAGAAACTTATCTGAAATCTGATCTGTCTACCGACCGATCCAACACATTTCTGTATGGCATAGAATCGCGTGTGATCGGTCCATAGATCGATCAGGGATCACCCTGATCGGTCATGGTGACCGATTAGGAATCGGTTTGATCGGTCCACAGACCGATCAGAACTATTTCTATATCGAACAGAAATGAATCTGATCGGTCCGCAGACCGATCAGGATACTCCCTAATCGGTCAAGGAGACCGATCAGGACTGATATACCTTTGATCCAATGCAGTTTGATGTCTCACGTGCTCCCGATGATCATGACTGATGTACCTTTGATGTCGGCTTTGACTTATGAATGTTGTTCATATTTTCTTCTGACTATGTGTCTGATGACACTATGCTATACTTGTTTCGATTTTTATTTCAATCATCTGCATATACGTATTTTACCATGATATATTTCTGTTATATGCCTTTCATATGCCATTCAAATATTACTTTTCGTTTCTTTTAGTTTTGGGGAGAGACCCTTGTTTTAAGGAGGAGATTTTGAACTTAATAACCAATCTACACCCATTTCGGTGTTTGACAAAGGGGGAGAGGATGGTTAGTTAAGTTTACGATTTGTTTTCTTTACCTGTTAACGAATTTAACTATTGTAGGGGGAGGATTCTGATTCCCTTGCAATAATAAACTTGACTCTTATTTTCACCTAATACCTAAACTTAAATCGTGCTGTCAAACAACAAAAAGGGGGAGATTATTGATGCAGTATAACCTGATTATTGTTTTGATGTTGGTAATGATTTAAGTTTGGTTGAGTGAGAATTGAGATCAGATAGTTAAGTTTGGATCAAGTGAACTTTGGTCAGAGAGGGATCAGTAGCTCATTCTCTAGACCGGGATGAGTCTGAGAGGGCTCGGTAGCTCGTTCTCCGGACCAGACTGAGTCAGATGATAGATCGAAGGCGTTTACTAGAGGGGGTGAATAGCAATTTTTGATGAATTCTCTACACAGAAGTTAGTGTAATACAAACAATAATATGCAAAGGACAAGAAAGAGCAATGCTAACACTGGAATTTACTTGGTATCTGTAACGCCCGACCTTATATCTACCCTAAAGGCGGGGTTACGGGTCCATACATTCATATCATTTACCAAGTTAAGCATGTATATCAAGTAGAAACGTAGCATGAGTTATCTAGCCTTAGACACATGCATAAGAAGCATTTATAAGCAACAGGAAATAGGAACTCTATAGCATTCCACTTAGCATGCATACAACAAGAATTAGACATCTAATGATAGGGTCTTCCTCTATATAAAGTTCACATGTATCAGTTAAATTCTAAACTCAACCAAGCATAGAGTTATCTAACATGACATAGGTTCCATATCTCTAACTTGACCAACAGTAGAGTAGTTATAGTCATCACACAATCAGAGTATAGTAATACAACTTATAATCCTTTAGTGGAAGCAATTTAGATTCTAGACAAAAATGGTAGATAAGAATCCTTCTTTCTTTCCCGAACCATCACCACACACATCTTTTAGCTTTCCCTCTGCCTCTTCCTTTAGTTCAAGTATTTCTTACCGCTATCTGCAGCATAAGAAAACAACATGAAACTAGTAAGCAAAACATGCTTAGTAAGAATCCGGGCTTACTCGCAAAAATTCCATATCGATACAGCATATCATGCACACAGTAATCAAGATAGAATTATAAGCATCATAAGCATCACATCAAATATTTCTAAGTGCTTTACAGAACAAGATCATCACATAATGAGAAAATGTTTTTCAAAAGGTTCCATAAAGGTAAGTACTTAAAAATATAGTATCATCCATGGCCCAGTTGTAGTACCACATCAAGCGCGTTCCCTAATGAGTTGGGGTAGCGAGCCACCAATCCATTTATGGCAGGACCCTTCCGTCCTACCAATGCCATGACCTTCAGTTAACATGTACATTGGATTTTGTTTAACGACCCCCTTCCGAGTCGGGTACACAACTTTCAAAGTAAAGTATCTTAACATGCAATTACACATATATGTATATGCTTAAAGGTACTCCTAATAACATCTTAATGGGACACACCACTCATCAAGGGTGCTCATGATCCCCTAGGGACACACCACATATTTAGGGGTGCTCTTGATCCCAATTTCAGTAGAGTATCTTTTTTTTCAAGCATATTATCAAACACATCATGTTCATGTCATAAGGGTGCCCCATGGGCTATAAGGCATGCTTTTATACCTAACAAGATAGGTCACATAAATTATACACACACCATATAAGTGGTAGCATGCTTCATGGTTTCATTAAGTACTTCCCAACCCTAGAACCATGGTTGGCCGAAAGTCAAGGGTAGGGAATTCTTTTGGTTTTTCAATCAAGCATTCATTCATGCATTTCTACAAACACCTCAAGTGCACTTCATGTTAACAATTAAAACATGGTTTATACCTCAAAGTGGGGTTAGCTTCCACTAACCCTAAATTACAAGGGGTGGCCGAAACTTATATGATGGCTAGGCTAGGTTTTTGACATCCAACCTTCACACAAACCTTCACACAAACACTTTATACAATATCATACCAAATACTAAGCATGCATATTTTCTAGGATAATTCAACTCTCCTTAACCCTACTTCCATGCTTTGGGCCGAAACCCTTACAAGCCCTAAACCTTACTTGTGGCCATCACAAAATGAAGGGTCACCACCTATGTGTATACCCTAAGTCCTAAGGGTTCCTTTCATGTATCAAAAAGTAGCCCATCACTTCCATTTGGAAGTGGCCGAAACCCTTTACAAGGACAAACCCTAGGTTTTGTTCTTGACACCATGAAGAAAAATCCACCTACATGTATACCCTAAGTCTCAAGGTCTTCCCATGCATCAAGGAAAGAACCAAAGCCTCCCTTGAAGGTGTTGGCCGAAACTTACAAGAAGGAAAACACCCATTTTCAAAATCAATAAAAGCATGGCAATCACACAATAACGATTACACTGCAGGCGAGAGGACACTTACATCCTTGCGCTGGAATTTCACCTTCTCTTTAAACCGTAGGGTACCCTAGACTTGGAGGGCAAGTGAAAATCCTTCTTTTCAAATTTTCTCTAGGGCTCCTTGGACTTAGTAGAGGCCAAGATCTTGGAGGGTCTTCTTCCTTCCAAATTCCCTAGGGTTAGAACCCTAGGGTGTGTTGTTTTTTTTCGAAAATGCAAGGGAGAGGGGAAGGGATTTCGGTGGGAGTGAGTGAGGAAGAAGAAGAGGAAGTGTAACTTCCTTTCCCCCTCTCTTATTTATACTCTTCTCATGAAGAGACATGTCTCTTCCCTTCCCTAGCTTTAACAAGCATGTTTCTTATTCTCTCAACAAGAAACATTGCTTGGTTCATTGGTTATGACATGGTGAGTGCAACTAGGAGGTTCAAGGTTCAATCCTCGCTTCCTCCTTTCCACCTCTTCTTTTTATCACAATTTACACTAATCCATATCAAAGCCCATTAAGCCAAGCCCATCATGAAATTTCATAATATTAATAATATTTCATGAATTCATAATATTTCATAATATTCCATAAATATTATTTCATAATATTTTTAATATTTCATATTCATGAATATGATATTTCATGCATTCATGACATTTCATAGAATGTGATTGCATGAAATTTACATCATTTCATTATAACCATTTTTTTGTTCATACATCGTCATGATATTACATTGAAAATTTGGGGTGTTACAATCCTCCTCCCCTTATAGAAAGTTCGTCCCGAACTTAAAACAGTTCCGGGTACTTTGATCGCATCGTATCTTCTTGTTCCCAGGTGGCTTCTTCGAACTGCTTGTTCCGCCATAGAACCTTCACTAAGGGTACTTCCTTGTTCCTTAGCCTTTTGACTTCCCGATCGAGGATCTGGATCGGGCGGCGTTCGGAACTAAGGCTCTCCTGTTCTTGCACTGGTGGGGGTTCTATCATTTGACTCGCATCAGGGGTACACTTCTTGAGCATCGACACATGGAAGGCGTTGTGGATAGCTGCCATTTCTGGCGGTAGCTCCAGCTCGTAGGCCACCTTGCCTACTCGTCTCAAAATCTGATAGGGTCCCACGTATCGCGGACTCAGCTTCCCCTTCTTTCCGAATCTCATCACCCCTTTCATAGGGGCTACCTTCAGGAATACCGAATCCCCAACCTCGAACTCGAGTGGTCGACGTCGTTTATCCGCGTAGCTCTTCTGCCGACTCTGAGCAGTCTCTATCCTCTGGCAGATATTCTTTATAGCCTGAGTGGTCTCATCAATAATATCGGTCTGGAGTCCCATCTCCCTCTTTTCACCACTCTCATGCCAACATATAGGAGATCTGCATTTTCTGCCGTATAGTGCCTCGTACGGTGCCATCCCGATAGTAGCCTGATGACTGTTATTATAAGCAAACTCTGCCAGGCTCAGGTATCGACACCAGCTTCCCTTGAAGTCCAAGGTGCAAGCTCGTAACATATCTTCTAGTATCTGGTTTACTCTTTCAGTCTGCCCGTCAGTCTGGGGGTGAAAGGTAGTGCTGAATTTCAGTTTCGTACCGAGAGTCTTCTGTACGTGTCCCCAAGAATCTGAGGTGAATTGACCATCCTTATCAGAGATGATGGTCTTGGGAACCCCGTGCAATCGGATAATTTCCTTGACATACGGTTGAGCCAACTGCTCTACTGAATAGGTCATCTTGATAGCCAGAAAATGGGCAGACTTGGTGAGTCTGTCCACTATAACCCATATACCATCATATCCATTCGTCGTTCTAGGTAGCCCAGAGATGAAATCCATGGATATGTCCTCCCATTTCCACTCGGGAATAGGTAGAGGCTGCAGAACTCCCCCAGGTCTCTGGTGTTCTGCTTTGACCCTCTGGCAGGTCAAACACATGCTGATATAATGGGCTACATCTTTCTTCATGCCGGACCACCAAAATTTGCCCGTCAGATCTTGATACATCTTGGTAGACCCAGGATGCATCGCATAAGGTGTGCCGTGAGCTTCCTCGAGTATCCTCGTCCGTAAGTCGGAGTCGTCGGGAACGCATAATCGATCCCGGAGATATAAGACTCCGCTATCGGAAATTCGGAATCCCTCGTCCTTGCCTTCAAGAACCTCCTGCCTGATTCTCCGAAGACTCGGATCAAGATTCTGCTTCTCCAGAATACCATCAAATAATGTCGGCGTAATCTGTAGGGTAGAAAGCCGTCCCGATATAATCTCGATTCCGAAATCCATAATCTCTTCCCCTAAGGGTCGTGACAAAGCTGGTAAAAACATTAACGCAGCACATGATTTTCTACTGAGAGCATCGGCTACCTTGTTGGCTTTTCCCGGATGGTACAGGATCTCACAATCATAGTCCTTGACCAATTCAAGCCATCTGCGTTGTCTCATATTCAGATCTTTCTGGGTGAAGAAATACCGCAGACTCTGGTGATCTGTATAAACCTTACACTGAGTTCCATATAGGTAGTGCCTCCATATTCTCAGTGCAAAGACTACTGCTGCTAACTCTAAGTCATGGGTAGGGTAGTTTCTTTCATGCTCCTTTAGTTGCCTAGAGGCATAGGCAATTACCTTCCCGTTTTGCATAAGCACAGCTCCTAGTCCAAGTTTGGATGCATCGCTGTACATATCGAAACCCATATCGTTCTCGGGAAGAGTCAATATTGGAGCGCTAGTCAGCCTCCTTTTCAGTTCAGTAAAGCTCTTTTCACATTCCTCGGTCCATACAAATTTTTTGTCCTTCTTCGTAAGAGCTGTCATAGGAGCTGCAATCCGAGAGAAGTTCTCTACGAATTTTCTGTAGTAGCCTGCTAACCCGAGGAAACTTCGAATTTCACTGGCATTCTTGGGTCTAGTCCAGTTACTCACAGCTTCAATTTTAGTCGGGTCCACCATTACTCCTTCCTTGGAGATAACATGTCCCAAGAATGATACTTGGTCATAATCATAGGTAACCCAACTCATATTATGTTTCCTGAAATTTTCGTCCTTATGTATCGCATCATCAATATTGGATAAATGAGATTTTTTTTTTATACCAACCAAATTTTATTTTATTCATTCTTATAAGTCTACATACACCCCTTTATTATACCAACCAAAATTTATTTTATTCATTCTTATAAGTCTACATGCAAACTAGTCCTCTCAGTGAGCAAGATGGGCTGCCGTGATGCCCAACATAAAGAATAACATAGTGACGCCTACTATTTCCTCGCTCATCACCCTCTGGCCCGCCTCAGGATCCTCAACTGTCCCCATCGGGTCCTCATCTTCATTCTCGAGAATCTCCTCGTCCGCTTCAAGGTCTTCCTCGAACATCTCCAGCAGCTCTGGATTCTCCTCGAAGAGTTCGGGGTCCTCCCCGAAGGGCTCGGGGTCCTCCTCAAACGGCTCGGGGTCCTCCTCGAAGGGCTCGGGATCCTCCTCGAAGGGCTCGGGATCCTCCTCGACGGGCTCAGGACCCTCCTCGAAGGGCTCAGGATCCTCCTCAACCGGCTCGGGATCCTCCTCAAAGGGCTCGGGGTCCTCTTCGGACGGCTCAGGGTTCTCCTCGGACGGCTCGGAGTCCTCCTCGGACGGTTCGGGGTCCTCCTCCGAGTCTCCCAGATTTGCTGGGAACTCATGGCGGAGGAGCTGCCTGCACAACTCCATATAGGAAATACGGCATCTGTGCTGTCCCCAGATCTGATGCGCCACCTCTCTTGCCCGGTTGGGCAAAGAACGAAGTAAATCTCCGATCCTATGATCGTCTGTGGCTGGAAACCCTTCCCGCTCCAGTTTCCAGAAGAGCCGATCCAAGAATCCTATGGTGCCTTGAATTCCCCGAGTCGGCCAATACCCAACTGCCTCTATCTGCTCCAGCAGGTCGCGACATCTCTCAGGGTAGTCCTCATGCAACATCTGGAATTGAAAAGAAAATGACATGGTTAGTACTAAACCATTCCTTTTTCAATTTGCAAATATATACAGAGGAAAACACACACCTAATCGGTGTTGTTTACCCTAGTGATTACCATATGTAACCACCCTCTGACCCCAAATTCTAGATTATTAATGAATACCTATATGTTCACATATCTTACAACTTCTAGTCATTGACTATCATACAGGTGATAAGTAAGCTACATAAGAATTTATGCTACTTTTTCTTGTTATGCAAGCATTAATCATGTCTATACATGTCATTACTGTACATGCAATAAAATAAAGCGAGGTTAGGATCTCTTACTTGGAAGCGGCAGGATGAAGCTTGATGTGTGTGTGGTGGAGGGGAAACTTGGCTCTAATACCAACTTGTAACGCCCGACCTTATATCTACCCTAAAGGCGGGGTTACGGGTCCATACATTCATATCATTTACCAAGTTAAGCATGTATATCAAGTAGAAACGTAGCATGAGTTATCTAGCCTTAGACACATGCATAAGAAGCATTTATAAGCAACAGGAAATAGGAACTCTATAGCATTCCACTTAGCATGCATACAACAAGAATTAGACATCTAATGATAGGGTCTTCCTCTATATAAAGTTCACATGTATCAGTTAAATTCTAAACTCAACCAAGCATAGAGTTATCTAACATGACATAGGTTCCATATCTCTAACTTGACCAACAGTAGAGTAGTTATAGTCATCACACAATCAGAGTATAGTAATACAACTTATAATCCTTTAGTGGAAGCAATTTAGATTCTAGACAAAAATGGTAGATAAGAATCCTTCTTTCTTTCCCGAACCATCACCACACACATCTTTTAGCTTTCCCTCTGCCTCTTCCTTTAGTTCAAGTATTTCTTACCGCTATCTGCAGCATAAGAAAACAACATGAAACTAGTAAGCAAAACATGCTTAGTAAGAATCCGGGCTTACTCGCAAAAATTCCATATCGATACAGCATATCATGCACACAGTAATCAAGATAGAATTATAAGCATCATAAGCATCACATCAAATATTTCTAAGTGCTTTACAGAACAAGATCATCACATAATGAGAAAATGTTTTCCAAAAGGTTTCATAAAGGTAAGTACTTAAAAATATAGTATCATCCAGGGCCCAGTTGTAGTACCACATCAAGCGCGTTCCCTAATGAGTTGGGGTAGCGAGCCACCAATCCATTTAGGGCAGGACCCTTCCGTCCTACCAATGCCATGACCTTCAGTTAACATGTACATTGGATTTTGTTTAACGACCCCCTTCCGAGTCGGGTACACAAATTTCAAAGTAAAGTATCTTAACATGCAATTACACATATATGTATATGCTTAAAGGTACTCCTAATAACATCTTAAAGGGACACACCACTCATCAAGGGTGCTCATGATCCCCTAGGGACACACCACACATTTAGGGGTGCACTTGATCCCAATTTCAGTAGACTATCTTTTTTTTCAAACATATTATCAAACACATCATGTTCATGTCATAAGGGTGCCCCATGGGCTATAAGGCATGCTTTTATACCTAACAAGATAGGTCACATAAATTATACACACACCATATAAGTGGTAGCATGCTTCATGGTTTCATTAAGTACTTCCCAACCCTAGAACCATGGTTGGCCGAAAATCAAGGGTAGGGAATTCTTTTGGTTTTTCAATCAAGCATTCATTCATGCATTTCTACAAACACCTCAAGTGCACTTCATGTTAACAATTAAAACATGGTTTATACCTCAAAGTGGGGTTAGCTTCCACTAACCCTAAATTACAAGGGGTGGCCGAAACTTATATGATGGCTAGGCTAGGTTTTTGACATCCAACCTTCACACAAACCTTCACACAAACATTCACACAAACACTTTATACAATATCATACCAAATACTAAGCATGCATATTTTCTAGGATAATTCAACTCTCCTTAACCCTACTTCCATGCTTTGGGCCGAAACCCTTACAAGCCCTAAACCTTACTTGTGGCCATCACAAAATGAAGGGTCACCACCTATGTGTGTACCCTAAGTCCTAAGGGTTCCTTTCATGTATCAAAAAGTAGCCCATCACTTCCATTTGGAAGTGGCCGAAACCCTTTACAAGGACAAACCCTAGGTTTTGTTCTTGACACCATGAAGAAAAATCCACCTACATGTATACCCTAAGTCTCAAGGTCTTCCCATGCATCAAGGAAAGAACCAAAGCCTCCCTTGAAGGTGTTGGCCGAAACTTACAAGAAGGAAAACACCCATTTTCAAAATCAATAAAAGTATGGCAATCACACAATAACGATTACACTGCAGGCGAGAGGACACTTACATCCTTGCGCTGGAATTTCACCTTCTCTTTAAACCGTAGGGTACCCTAGACTTGGATGGCAAGTGAAAATCCTTCTTTTCAAATTTTCTCTAGGGCTCCTTGGACTTAGTAGAGGCCAAGATCTTGGAGGGTCTTCTTCCTTCCAAATTCCCTAGGGTTAGAACCCTAGGGTGTGTTGTTTTTTTTTTCGAAAATGCAAGGGAGAGGGGAAGGGATTTCGGTGGGAGTGAGTGAGGAAGAAGAAGAGGAAGTGTAACTTCCTTTCCCCCTCTCTTATTTATACTCTTCTCATGAAGAGACATGTCTCTTCCCTTCCCTAGCTTTAACAAGCATGTTTCTTATTCTCTCAACAAGAAACATTGCTTGGTTCATTGGTTATGACATGGTGAGTGCAACTAGGAGGTTCAAGGTTCAATCCTCGCTTCCTCCTTTCCACCTCTTCTTTTTATCACAATTTGCACTAATCCATATCAAAGCCCATTAAGCCAAGCCCATCATGAAATTTCATAATATTAATAATATTTCATGAATTCATAATATTTCATAATATTCCATAAATATTATTTCATAATATTTTTAATATTTCATATTCATGAATATGATATTTCATGCATTCATGACATTTCATAGAATGTGATTGCATGAAATTTACATCATTTCATTATAACCATTTTTTTGTTCATACATCGTCATGATATTACATTGAAAATTTGGGGTGTTACAATCCTCCTCCCCTTATAGAAAGTTCGTCCCGAACTTAAAACAGTTCGGGGTACTTTGATCTCATCGTATCTTCCTGTTCCCAGGTGGCTTCTTCGAACTGCTTGTTCCGCCACAGAACCTTCACTAAGGGTACTTCCTTGTTCCTTAGCCTTTTGACTTCCCGATCGAGGATCTGGATCGGGCGGCGTTCGGAACTAAGGCTCTCCTGTTCTTGCACTGGTGGGGGTTTTATCATTTGACTCGCATCAGGGGTACACTTCTTGAGCATCGACACATGGAAGACGTTGTGGATAGCTACCATTTCTGGCGGTAGCTCCAGCTCGTAGGCCACCTTGCCTACTCGTCTCAAAATCTGATAGGGTCCCACGTATCGCGGACTCAGCTTCCCCTTCTTTCCGGATCTCATCACCCCTTTCATAGGTACACTAGGCACGAAATCCTGGTCGAGGACTGGGCACGAAGCCCTGGCAAGGAGCTGGGCACCGAAGACCTACTCGGAAGGTGGGCACGAAGTCATGGTCGAGGACTGGGCACGAAGCCCTGGCAAGGAGCTAGGCATCGAAGACCTGCTCGAAAGGTGGGCACGAAGACCTGGTCTGGTGCCTCAGGCAAAAGTCCAACCGGAGGAGCCGGTTGGCAAAAGGTAAACTCTCCTGAGAGGAGTAGGTGAGGACGCGTTCCCCGTCGAGGGAACAGTAGGCGTCGGCTTGACCTAGGGCTCCATTTTGGAGACCCAAAGTCCGAGCCAAGATAGCTAAGGCTGTATGAACCTAATAATTTATTGCTTTGTGTTGTTTTGGACTATCCCTGGATGCAGGACAAAAGGAACGAGTTTCTGCAGCTCAGAACGCCCCAAAGGAGAGGGGCAGCAGCTGAGCAGGGCACCCCGGAGGTCCCGAGCGCCCCCAAGGTCAAGGCAAAACAAATTAAGCAAGAGAAGGCTTCGGAAGCTCACTAGCGGGGGGGGGGGGGGGGGGGGCGCCCCCATGCTCCCGGGCGCCCCGGTGCTCCCGGGCGCTCCGGATGCCTTGGGCGCTCCGGATACCCCCATGTTGGGACCGGGTGCATGTTGACAAGGATACGGGTTCGTAAATTTTAAAATATTTACGTGTAGCGGAAGAATTATCATAAATAATTTCTCAAATTATTTTAACCTCGTATCTAGCATGCGACCTTATGATGTGTTGACATGATCATAAATTAAAATTTTGCGAAAAGTAAACTAATTTACTTAGTACCTCGCGTAACTCGAAGTAAGGGACGAGATCCAACCATAGCGTCCCTTGGAAGCTCCACCTCTATTCACGTCCACGCCGAGTTCTCTTCGGGATGACTTCGCAAAGCCACGAGTTTTATGCCGACAAGAACTACTAGATTCTCCAAAGACACAACTAGAATATCAAGAGAGAGATTTGGAAACTAACCACCAAGTAACGGAATCAAGATTCCGTGAAGGGAGGAAGGAGACGCGACCCGCTTCGTCTTGGTGGTGGCTCATGGCTAGGGAAGGTGGCGCCGGCCCTAGAGGGAGAAAGTGGCGCCGGCCCTAGAGAGAGAAGGTGGGCGCTGGCCCTAGAGAGAGAGGGTGGGCGCCGACCCTAGAGAGAGAGAGAGAGCTTCTTAATCTCTTGATTAATTGGAATTCAAGGCTTGCCTTTGGTTCCTTTATATAGTAGCCTCTCCATTGCCAAGTCTCCCTTTTAACGGAATTAACGGAATAAATTTTCATAAGAAATTTATCTTATAAATTTTCTTATGAATTATTCCGTTATGCCAAGTTTTATTATAACTAACTTAATAATAAAACTAATACATCTCTCCTTTTAATTATGGAATAAAATTTGTATAAAATTTTCTTATCATGGAAAAATCAATTCATAATTGATTTTATAAATTAAAATTAAACCAACTCATGGTTCATTTTAATTTCCAAAAAAAGAATAAATTTTTACAATTTTCTTTATATAAATTAATTTATTTATCCATAATTTTATAAAACAAATCACGCTTGATTTATTTTATAATTTAAACCAAATAAATTGCTTTCCCTCCATGTGGTGGCCGGCCAAACCAAAGAGGGTGGGTACCCTCTTTGGCAGGCCACACCAAGCCATTCCCTTCGCGAATTAAACTCATTTAATTCGCCCAATAAGCCTTCAAAAGACTTAGCCATTTTAAGCTTCCGTTGCACATCTGAATAATTCAGATTCGACTTATTTCTCTTGATTGGAAAATCCAATTTTCAACTCGTTTTAAATCCCTCGGATTACTCGTAGTGCGTGTGACTAAATAGGCTTTCGATTTATATTGGTCGTCTATAATTAACCAATTATAGAACGATCATGAGTGGCACCTAGTAGTACATCATGACCCCCAATTAATCGAAAGATCAACGGTTGACCTCAGAAATATTTCTGAAACCCTTCAGCAGCTCTAATGAATCGTGCCTCATTCCCTTCACCATCTTATACCGACTTGGTTCAGGACATGGTCTGTTTGTGTCAGCCCCCACTAGGCTGACTACGTCACACCTAGCCCAAGTAACGTTCTCTCGTCCTTTGGATTTCTAATTACTCACATGTTTTTAAGAGACTCATACTCTAAACATGTTATGCTCTGGCCAGAGGCTTTGTGTAACAATCCGACGATAGGCCTTGGGTATACATCTCCTCGCAAGGAGTGGTGAATCCTTTGTAGGTTGTTCAAACATCTTCGGGCACTTCGGCTTATACCCAACCATCCTGGGTCCACACCTCCTTGGAGATGCTTGCTTAAGATGTTAAAGTATATGTCTCCATGACCAAGATGACTTGAACACCGCAAGTCAAAGGAACATCACACTTAAGCTGCAATAAGAACTTCACTGACATGTCTATATGTAGACTACCATGTGAAGTTTTACAACCAGTCACTCCAATGAACTAGTTCCCTTAACTAGCATTCATGTTTATCTCCAGACATCCCAATGTCACCAGCCAGTGAGAATCAGCTGATTAGAGAATAACCCATTCTAGTCTCAACAGATTTGACAGTGTCCGTATTTATCAATTCATCGACTAAGGATATTTTCAATACTTCACAATTGCACATGTAGAGATAATCACTAGTTGTGATTCCATCACAAATTCTCTCATGCTGTGAATTGTATTGCGGACATTCAGTAAATGAGTTTAAGATCCCAATCAAATACACAAACATGTATACTCAAATAGTGAATTTTCATTTATTAAAGTAAATGATTACAATAATAAGGCGATTGCCTTAGGACACTTCTCTCATATTACTAACAAACTCCCACTTGGCCTAATGCCAATCGCTACGGTATCCAATACCACAGGCTCTAACATGACCCTCAAACTTACTTTGCGGCAAGGCCTTAGTTAAAGGATCCGCTAAATTCTTTTCAGTGGGAATTTTCTCAATTTGTATATCATTCCTACTTATAATCTCTCTGATCAGATGATAGCGGCGAAGCACGTGTTTGGATCGCTGATGAGACCTTGGTTCCTTTGCTTGTGCAATAGCTCCATTGTTATCGCAGTAAACCGGCACTGCTTCATCAATGGTTGGAACCACACCAAGTTCGGAGACAAACTTCTTGATCCAGACTGCTTCCTTTGCTGCTTCCGAAGCTGCGATATATTCCGCTTCCGTGGTAGAATCTGCTACGGTGTCTTGTTTGGAACTCTTCCAACTTATTGCGCCTCCATTCAAAGTAAATACGTATCCAGACTGAGATTTGGAGTCATCCTTATCTGTCTGGAAACTGGCATCTGTATACCCACGTATTACCATATCTCCTTCTCCATATATTAGGAACACATCCTTAGTTCTTCTTAAGTACTTAAGGATTGTCTTGACAGCCGCCCAATGATCCATTCCTGGATCAGACTGGTATCTGCTCGTGACACTCAGAGCATACGATACATCGGGCCTAGTACATAACATAGCATACATGATAGATCCTATCGCGGATGCATAAGGAATCTTATTCATGCAAATCCTCTCGTCTTCTGTGCACAGACACATAGACTTTGAAAGGTTGATCCCATGCCTGATGGGAAGGTAACCTTTCTTGGATTCCGACATGCTAAACCTTTTTAGCACTCGGTCTATATATGTAGACTGCGAAAGACCAAGCAACCGTTTTGATCTATCTCTATAGATTCTAATCCCAAGGATATGGGTTGCTTCTCCCAGGTCTTTCATGGAGAAAGTTTTGGACAATCAAATTTTAACTGTCTGTAAGACTGATATATCGTTTCCTATAAGTAATATGTCATCGACATATAATACTAGGAGTACGACTGCACTCCCACTAACCTTCTTATACACACAAGGTTTGTCAGGATTTTGTGAGAAATCAAACTCTTTGATTGTCTCATCAAAACGGATGTTCCAGCTCCTGGATGCTTGCTTCTGTCCATATATGGATCGTCGAAGCTTGCATACTTTGGTTTTATCAACCGATGTGAATCCTTCAGGTTGTATTATGTATACATCCTCAAGCAGGTTTCCATTAAGGAAAGCTATTTTCACATCCATTTGCCATATCTCATAATCATAATGAGCTGCTATGGCTAGGAGCATCCGAATGGATTTAAGCATAGCTACTGGCGAATAGGTTTCGTCATAATCAATTCCTTGTTTCTGACGATATCCTTTTGCCACTAATCTAGCCTTAAAGGTAACAACATTACCTTACATGTCGGTTTTCTTCTTGAAAACCCACTTGCACCCTATGGGCTTAATCCCTTCAGGTGGGTTAACCAAGTCCCATACTTGATTTTCGTATATGGAATCCATTTCCGACTTCATGGCTTCAAGCCATTTGTCCCTTTCTGTACTTTTCAGAACATCTTCATAACTGATAGGTTCGTCATCGCTTATGAGTAACACGTAGTTCGATTCACTTATGAGAAATCCGTATCTCTCTGGAATATTGCGTGTCCTATCAGACCTACGAAGAGGTGGTGTTGTTTTAGGTTCAACTGATAGCTCATCATTATGAGTTATTGGTTGTGGGTCTAGACTAGGTGTCTCTGTAATGTCTATTGGAGTTCCTTGAACTTCATCAAATTCAATGCCACTCCCACTATTTTCTTGTAAAAGAAAATTTTTTTTCAGAAATACAGCATGCCTTGAAACAAACACCTTTTGTTCCAAGGGATGATAGAATTGGTAACCCTTTGTTTCCTTAGGGTATCCAATAAATAGACATTTATCAGACTTAGCATCCAATTTGTCTGATACAGTCCGCTTCACATAAGCAGGACAACCCCATATCTTAAGGTGAGTTAAGTGAGGTTTCTTACTATTCCATGTCTCATATGGAGTAGTAGAGACTACCTTGGTCGGGACTCTGTTTAACAAGTAAACAGCTGTCTTAAGTGCATAGCTCCAAAAGGATTTTGGAAGAGTTGCATGATTCATCATAGATCTAACCATGTCCATCAAGGTTCGATTGCGCCTCTCAGATACACCATTATGCTGTGGTGTATATGGCGGAGTCCATTGAGACAATATCCCATTGTCCCTAAGATAATCTTGAAACTCTTGACTTAAGTATTCACCACCCCGATCGGATCGAAGTATCTTAATACTTTTGCCAAGCTCTTTCTCTACTTCATTTCTGAACTCTTTGAATTTCTCAAAAGCTTCAGATTTGTGTTTCATCAAGAACACATACCCGAATCGTGAGTGATCATCGATAAAGGTAATGAAGTAGCTATAACCTCCTTGTGCAAGAGTTAACATTGGTCCACATACATCAGTATGTATTAGACCAATCAGTTCTCCCACTGGGTTACCTTTTCCGGAAAAGGGTAATTTGGCCATCTTGCCTTTTAAGCATGATTCGCATGTATCAAATGAACCGGGTTCAAATGATTCCAAAATTCCACATCGGTGTAATTTGGTCATGCGTTTCTTACTTATATGGCCAAGACGACAATGCCACGTGTAGGAGTCTATTCGATTATCTATTCGAGCAAGTTTGTTGCTAACTTCGATATTGAAAACGTCACGGGATAAATCTAACGTGCAGATACCATTGCATAAAGTTCCATTCCCATAAAGAACGCCATTTAAAGTTATGTAACAACAATTGTTACTAAAAGTTAAATGATAACCCTTTTCATTCAAACATGAAATAGATACAATGTTCTTTATTAACGAAGGAACAAAATAACAATTATCCAATTCTAAGACATGTCCAGTAGGGAGCTTTAGCAAATATGTTCCGATGGCAACAGCAGCAATCCTTGCTCCATTTCCAACTCGCAAATATACTTCTCCCTTGATGAGTCTTCTTCTATTCCTTAGCCCCTGTATGTCATTACATATATGTGAGCTACACCCAGTATCAAGTACCCAGGTATTTGAGGAAATAGAGTGACATTCAATAACGAAGATACCTGAAGAGGACGGGGCATCGGATGCCTTCTTCTTCAAGGACTCAAGAT